>JAUCMT010000047.1:15241508-15290497 GCA_032357475.1 Enteromius thamalakanensis | reverse complement strand
CTGCATAGCCAGAGGAAGCTTCTCAGGTCCTGCCATGGGTGCGTCTGGGGCTTGGATACCTTGCTTCAAAATCTCCTTTTCCTGTGACTTGCAACGCCTGCTGAACCTGGGAAAACATAAAACCACTAATGTTAATACATTTTTAAGCAAGAATACAAAATAAGGTGTTAAGTTTTGGCTTCGCGGTAACAGTGCTAATTTACTTACCATTGTGTGACTGTTGCAGCGTTTACTTCTGGGAGCTGGATGGTGGTCTCGCTCATCACCTTAGCATTGGTGAGGATGCACTCTCGGATGTGCTTGTAAACACGAGCCACCATTGTGAAACGTGACACCCTCACTCCGTCACAGCGCACCGCATTTGGGTAGAGAGCACAGAGCCTTGTGAAAATGGCCTCGACCACTCGGTTGCAGTCAGGCCACTGTGCAGGACAATGAGCCCCAACAAAACACCTGCAAAAAAAATAGCAGAATACATATTAAATGTTAAACTTTTTTCAATGTGTTATTTTCCCTTTTATATTCTGCATGTTTTGCATTGTGTTGTGTAAATGTGCATAGTTATGTTGACTTGCTTGTTTTCTAGGTCAAAGTTAACATATTATATTAATACAATTTTAAAGAGTCTCTACTGGATTACGGTGTTGTGGCATTATTAAAGCTTTATGCAGTATAATAACCAGATTAATAAATCTGAAGGTGATATCTCAGCCAGTTTCATTTAATTACATATTTATGTTTATATTAAATATAAATAAAAAATTGATATTAAAAAAACAAAAAACATTTTAGACAGTCAAGACCCTGTGTTTGCTAAATTTAACATACCTTTTGGTGCTCTCCACACCTGGTGCCACAATCTTCTTAGTGGCCCTGAATCTTCCCTGTTTTAGAGTGGTTTGGTGACGTGGTGAGTAAACGGTCTTCTTCTTGTCATACTCCTCCAGTGCCTGCCATAGGGTGATGATCTTGACGCACTCTTCTCCAGTCAATGCCAGACGGTGGTCTCTGAGGCTAATCAAAAACTCTGCCAAGTCCTGCACAGCTCCATAACCCTTAATATTATCAGCTCCAACAGAATCCTAAAAATGAAAGATCACTTAGGAACATTTAATAGCAGAAATGAATTAAAAAGCACAGACAACCTAACTCAAGACTGTTAACACACAAGTAAATAAACATAAAAAAAACCTTACATCATGTGAAGTGTTCTCTTCAGATGTTGGAAGATCAGTTTCTGTTTCTGCAGATAACAGATCCATTGAGACTGCATGAAAAAGGTAAATATTTATTTTACATTTGTATTTATGCATTTCAACATGACCCATATACATTTAGAGTTAGTCTGACAAATACTGAAACATCTAAGAATACTTTGGTAAAACTCACAGCTATGTGCTCCAGGAGAGTGTGCTGGCTTTGACAGAGTGTGTGGTGAGCTGGAAACAGAAAATGTCTCTGGTGATGGAGGGACCACAGACAGTGATGACATGGAGCTGCTGACAGAAGGTGTCACTGGTGATGGAGGGACCACAGACAGTGATGACACAGGGCTGGTTGCTGGAGGGGTTGGAGAGGATTCTGCAGACACTAATGCTTGTGAAGAGGCAGCTGGTGTCCGTTGTGTGTCAAAGGTGGGGACAGTGATGTCCTGAAACTCCTCAAGTTCAACATATCCTTCATCCACCTCTGTACTGACCACCTCAGTAGTCTCTGACTGTTCGATGGCTAATTTGTAATCCTGCAGAACTTTACCGGTTTGCTGGTAAAGATATTCCACTCCAATAAGCTCCCCTTTACAATATTAAAACACTGACAATTAGATAATATACCAGGGTATTATAGTATAACTCTGTGTTTAAACTTGAATAAAACTGTCACCAATAAAAAAAATAAAAAAAAAATAGTTATCTACCTGTGTGCTTTCTTGGCCCAACATAATAACAACTTATGATTTTCATGCCCATCAGCTCCTCGGCAAGAGAATTGACAGCATGACGCAGAAGATGATTGTAGGAATGTGGCTGCTGATCATCAGTTGTTGCTGCCACAGCCCGGTCCTCATTCAACCTTGAAAGTCCATCCAAAGGATATGCCTGGAAGAAGGTGTCACTTGCCAGCGTACCTGTAAATTCAAATAAAAAAAAAAAAAACACACAAAATTTCAAATAAATACATATAACTGTTCTTGCAATTTTCTTTTTCTTTTATATATATATATCAAATCTTATTGTAGTAATTCAGATAAATCACTTATTTACCTGGGATAAATCTGTTAAGGTGTAGGTGAAATGACTCAAGTGAAGGGGAACCTCTGGCACAGCGGTAGGTTGGCAGACGGTGCCCTCCCTTCACTAAAGTGCCCGTTTGCATGTAGAGCTGCACACCGATAGGATCCTGGATGCACGCCACATGTTTCCGTTGGGACTTCAAGACCTCTCTCATCCGATCTGAGTTTATTAGTGGGACTCCCAGAGTGTCTCGACCAGCATCTCCATCAAAGGCCTGAATGTGTCTCTCAATCATTGCAAAGGTCTCTTTTGTCCCACGTGTGGTTATTTTGCAATGTAGAGCTAGCTCGCTACGGCTGATACAGCGCAGCACATCAGCCTCAGAGGATGGTTTCCCTTCAGCTTCTAGCTCTGCCCGCTTCGCCTTCTTCAGGGCCATCAGGTCAGCCTCGTCCCACATGAAAATACAGTGGCTGAGGTGGCTCATAAATGTGGAATACAACGGATGAGGGTCAGTGGTGCAACCCACAGAAAACCTTCGCATGAAGTGCCACACATCTAACCGGATGGTCATTTGTTCCCACTCTTGAAACATCCTTTTCAGAAGAGTGTTGCCACAGCAGTCTCGGTCAACATACAATACCTCAGGAGGAGTCACCCCAGCCACTCTGTATCGCTTGATGAGGCCTTCAATCATTGGCCCGAGACCAAAACCCTCACTGGCTGTGAGCACAGACATAATCACCTGCCCATGCTCATTACCAATATTGGTTGCCCAGGTAGCAGTGCCATAGCTGCGTCCTGCCAGTTTTCTGGCCACTTTTTTAGTAGAATCCATTTTTAAGATCCTACCATATTGTGATGTGATAGTGGCCTTGATCTCGTCCAGCCTTTGCAGGACATCCTGAGCATATACCTGCATCAGCCAGCGGTGCTTAGGGACAGAAGGCATCGAAGGAGGATGTTCAAATGTCACAGGTAGGATCAGGCTTGCCGTGACAGCACTGGCAATCCCCTTGCAATCGGTCAGATACTGGACTGTCTTTTGCAACCAGACGTCAGCATGGCGCTCCTGCAGCTTGCGCTGAATCTGGCTGCTGCTGTTTCCCAGCCCTCGCTGACGCATCTAACTTACTACCTCGAAGTCACATGCAAGTTTTGATGTAAGAATGCAAGGGAACTGGACCCTGTGGCCAATGTCGAGCTGCGACACCAGATCATGGCTCCAGCTGATGACCTTCCTCTTACATTTTCGGCAGGCCAGATACTCAGATGCCACAAAGTACATTGTACCCATCGCCACCACCTGCCTGATCTTTTGATGCAAACCAGCTGAGGTCAGAAGGTCTTTCTTAAAGTCTGGGTGTGGACAGGTCAGTTTCACTTGCCACAGTTTTCGTGGCATCCAGAGCAGCAGGGGATGACCAAAATAATTCTCCAAGGAAGGAGAATTATTGGTCTTCAGTGGCACCTGTGGAGGATACCACCAAAGTTTATCCACCCTGCTAAACACCAGCTCAGGATGCCCCTGTGCTGTCCATTTGAACAGGGCCTTGGATATCCACCTCTGGTCCACTTCAGGCAGTGTGTGTATCCATCCAGCTGGAAGACAAACTTGCTGTGCTAAAAAAAAAAACAAAAAAAAACCACAAAACACAAAAACGAACAAATAAATAAACAAATGCAAATTTACATTGCTTCAATTTACTTTACTATACCTGAAAAGGAGACTTGAATATTTTGTTGTATGATTTAAATAAGTACATTCCACATATGCTTCCTCAAACTTAGTTGCCTCTGACAGCAATGTGCGGTCATCTATCTCAGTGGACATAGAGGTGTGGGTGAGGGTGGCTGAGGGTCCAATGGCTGCCTCAGTAGACACAATCGGATTGCTGAGGGTGGATGAGTGCCGTGGACGTGCCTGCGCCAAAGCTACAGTACAAAACAAAAGAGGACAAACTGGTAAACAGCAATAAATTCTAAACAAAACTGTTATACAATTTGCTTTTTGCTATTTGCTTACAAGGTGTAGCTTTGTGGGGGGAAACCAGCCTTTCTACGGTCTTGGTCAGGTTGTCCTGATTAGGCAACTTCCCAACCAAGAGGGAGCGAAGAGAGGCAGTGGAAGTATGGGTGGGGGGAGTGAGCTGGGTGGGAGCAGCGTGCTGGGCGATAGCAGCAGGCTGGGGACCTTTCGCAGCATATTGCTCTTCCTTCATGGCAATGGCAATTCTGCCAGAAAGAAAGAGCTCAATATACTCTTTGAAACACACCTTGTTGTGGGCATGTTCTTGGGAGGCTTTGCTGCCTCCTGTGGGTTCCCTCTTCATAGATGCCACCAGGTAAGCAGCATACCCCAGGGCATTTTCAGCCACCCACCTGAATGTTTGTCCACGAAACAGACCAAACTGTATTTCAAAGAAACCCAGCAGGTGCTTTCTATTAGATCTCCGTGGTGCTGATGTAAGCTTTTCTTGGCCTTGTCCAGCACTCTCTCAGGGGACAGGGGTCTTGCGTACGGTTTTCCTTTGTTGGCATCCTTCACCTTTGTCACTTCCACTGTATCTGTCAGATTCAGGCTGCCATCAGCCCGTCTCCTAAAGCGAGGTTCCATCTAAACTAAAAAAAGAAGATATAAAGACTATAGAGAAACAGACACATTTGATAGCATATTAGTTGCATCTGTGTATATCACATACATATATGACTATATTTACTCATGATCACCTTGAAATGTTTATTTTATATTATGCTTTGTTTGTGTATATTTTTCCAACATCCCCAAAATGTTGGCCAACATCTCAGAATTTTTCCAGAGACTGAGAGGTAATTTTTTTCTGCAATTATTATAACATTAAATTCATCTTTTGTCCCACCTGTGTGGCTTTTATAACAATTAGTAAATAGTTATGTGCCTCAACAAGTCATTACACATTGATACCTTTGCAAATTGTTAACTCATGATTAATTGAAGGAGACAACTGTGAGTTAAAAGTAAATAGCTTTGACCACTGTGGTAATTAGCGTATCAATGTACATGATTAGTTAATGTCATATGTTATTAGGGAACCAATGCATATTTAATCGATTGTTTATTTATGTAAAACTTAATCTATGAATGACGTAGAATGTCTATTATTTGCTGATGTAGTAAACATTAAGATTTTGTTTACTTCATCATGAGTTATACACTGAATCGTGATTATCTGTGCATTCGTTAAGGATGAACCATTGCATATTTGTGCACCAGTATTGTAAAGCGTTTTTATTGACAAAATATTAACTTACCTTGCAAACGTTGGTCAGAAGATAATCAACAAACGCCGCGATCTTCAGTCTCCGGACGTTCTAGATGTTTATTGATCTATCAGACCCATTTGTGTCATTAAGGTGAATGGCGGAGTGCTGATTGGCCAATTTTAGGTTGCGCTGACGCGGAATCATGGAAGCGATACGAGCGCCGATTGGCCATACCATAGGTTTCTTGGTTGCACCCGGGAGCATGGTTGGCTGTCACAACCACAATTAACCACGACTCACAGGTGGCATGAAGCGCCAGATTACATCATCACTTTGTATCAGTTTAGTTCATACAATGATCTGTCACAAGCTCCATGGCCCTGCACACTCTCATTTACTGTTTTGTGTATTTTCCTAGGTTAAAAACAAGACACTTGGTTTGTGGTTGATCCTCAGACAGGTGAAAAACAGACGAGTTTGAGCACCTCTTTCTTCAGACTCCATTTGCCCTTCCGCTCCTCTTCTGTACATTGGTTGCACAGGTCCGAACGCGCACACACCTGAACCTTCTCTTTATGAGAACACCCGGAGTCATGGATATATGTGATATTCACACACACTGTTTTTTTTTCTTAAAGAAAGGAAACTTTTATTCAACAAGAATGCATTGAATTGATCAAAAGTGGGACTAAAGATAAAAATGTTTAAAAAAAATATCAGAATATTAAAAAAAAAAATTAAGTGTTTTAAACAACGTTTTTTCAACGTTAGTATTAATAAGGATCACGTGACACTGAAGACTGGAGTAAAGATGCTGAAAATTCAACTTTGTTTTCTTTTATTGTGTTTTCTGTTAGTTAGCAGTTTTTTTATATATTTCTAAATAACACATCTGCCATTTGTTTGAGATGAATTTGAATGCACAATGAAAGAACATGGTATTTGAAGATTGTTCAGTTTTAAATAAAGCAGAGTTATCAGGGAGATGGAGTTTTTCTTTTAACAATAAGGCTACTAAACCTGATGAACTTATCATTGGATTTGGTACTTGTAATGCTGGGCATTATGCAGACATTTTACTGCACCGAATCTCCCCAAATGTTCACCGGTGTCAAAGAAACCTCAAAATGCCAGCTGATTACAGCAACTATTGGAAAACGATCTCATTTTAGAACTCTAAGGAGTACCTGAAAGCTCTTGGTGAGTCAATTACTAGTTCAAAAAGCGGAGAAGCTTCTGTAGGCTTAATTAACATTATCATCACACTGCTCCATAAAACCTTTGGAACGTAATTACCGAGTAGGCCTGCATAATCCCACTAATCATTAATTAAATTACAGAGTAACAGATATTGTATCATTCTTATAATTGAATTTCACTTATGTGATGTACACAGAGAGAGAGAGAAGTTCTATACATGTACATACTGTGCATTGAAAACAGCACTAGATATATGCGTGCAAATATGCCGTATATCTCCTCTATTTGTTTTATAACAATCTCTGAAATGTAAACACAAAAGTAACAGAAAATAATAAATATACACAAATGATACATTTATTAGGTATATAAGAAGCAAAGGTCTACACTATTCATTATGTCTGCTGTGATACTTATAAGGAAAATGCTGATCATCATAATCATGGGCCTTAGGCTTCATCATTGTCAACATTATTGCACTGACAAGATTAGTTAGATGTGTTAAAAAGATAACAGCAGATGGTTGCTGTTATTTATGTCTGTCTTGTTTATCTCTTGTTGTAGGTACAGAGCTCCTGGCATTATAGAAAAAAGGTCTATGAGAAATCCTGTAAACCAACCTTTACCATAGAGGTCTATTATACCTGGTAAAAGCAGTCCTATTTCAATAACAATATTTAATGTATATCTAGCTTAGGGAAATAAGCTTTGAGATCCCTATATATCTACCAGCATGGCCTTTTGATCTGTTCTACTACTGGATGGTAACTGTCTGTCGATCAGTTCAGCAAATTTAAACCTTCATTTCTTGTTCATCTCTAGAGATAATACTAATAACATAATATAAATGTGATTTACTGCACAAATGACAATCCTCATATGTATACATGACTTTATAGGGGATTTTGGAAGGTGGATCAAAACAAAAAAAGTAGGTGTGTAACAAGAAATGTGAGTTACGTGTATCCGACTCCTTATATTAAAGGCAAGGAGAGCACAGACAAGATGAAAGATGATGTAGTCTGGAGTCTCCATGCAGCTCTCATAAACAAGCCTGATGAAAAGGATGTTGGACCCTGTGTATTCTCCCATGTGTACTAAAAATGTGCCAACAAAATGAAAATGAAAAAAAAAAAACTAGAAGTAGAAATAAAGAAAGATGGAATGAGTCTGTGTAGTGCAGGTGGATTTCTGTTTGTGTGAATAGTCAAAGTAATAAACATCCAACTCTGCCAAGCACGTCTCTATATACAGTACATGATTGCATTGTTACATGAAGCTGTATCTTTTAAGAGTTGCTTTATGTTATTATGACGCACGGACTTCACATATTTTCGGGAAATATAGTTGAAAACTAGCTGTCGCAATTATGAGGAGTAAGAAAAGAGGGAAGACCAGATCAAGAACATGTCATTGTTTGAGTATAAGTCTGCTGCCGCTTCTTAAGTACTGTATTTTTAATTTGTGATTAAACTACATTTATTATTATCGCTTTTCCGAACTTCATTTAAATTTGCATTAAAACAGCTGATATGCAGGTCAATTATGTGTTATTGGTCTTCTGGGGCTTTTTAAAACCTGAATCTTTTCAAATTTTATACATTTCTTATCAATCAGCTTAAGGAGTCAAAGAGAGAGTTCTTTATATGCTTCCAACTATATTATTCATGTGTTATGATTCAAGCTGGATGATAAATAAAGTCTACAAATTAGTTCATTGAGCTTAATTAGTGTGTGCCAGAGTAAAGGTCATGGGAGCAAAAAGCATTTTGTACTGTAAAAAAATTAGGCTTAAAAAACAAAGACAGATCACAAATTTATAACACTCTCTTCAAGATGCGCTGAGAATGTTTGACTTCTTATATGTCAGCTGATTAATGTCTTTTCAGTTCATTTAACCGCCTGGGGTCGGCTATGCCACTGGCGGCAGCACTTGGATTAGAGCACATATACTAATATATACATATACTAGTAATACAGCATGTAAATCTGTAAAGGATCTATTTTTATATTTGTATACACTCACAATATCAACAATATCATGTGATCCATGAAATCCATGTGAATAATGTAACGATTGTCTTCCATTATGAATCTATTTGTCTCAATTTCTTGTGATTTGAGCTTTGTGGGTTGAATGACTGAATGAATGTCACATTTATATAGCACTTTACTATGTATTGCCATACACCCAATGCACATTACTATTATGTAGAGGGGTCTCTCCTCAACCACCACCAGTGTGCAGCATCCACCTGGATCCACGGTGCCAGTGCGCTCACCACATACCAGCTACAGGTGGAGAGGAGAGACAGCCAATCAGTGGATGTGGATTATTGGGAGGCCAATTGAGGGTTGGTTTTATGCATGTGTTTTTCCCAAATGTACAGAGCAGCACATGTGTGATGGTAATGAAGCTTATCCTTGTAATATGATGGTAAATAAAATGTGGTGCTGACAGCCAGAGAGCTGCACGACAGGAGCAGGAGGGTGTACATTTGTGCACTTTTTGTTCAACACAGTTTTTAGCTAGCTTACTGCACATTTTGCCACAGTTTCAAAGATAAATGTCCACTAAGAAGCTCTAAAACACAGGTTTGTGAACCCTGGCATGGTTTATTGCATTAATATAGGTCTTGCAGGAGAATTTAAATATCCATGGACTGGTGCTAAAATGAAGGCTTATCATGTTGGAAATCTACCTGACCAAATCCAGCCCTAAACCTACTCGAAGTAGTGAGTAGGTTTATTCATAGTGTTAACAAATGCAAAACTAATATTAAAACGAATTTGTTGATGCAGCCGTGCCATTTCATAGGCTGGTCATCGTGATTAAGCCAAGTAAGACATGATCCTGGATCAACATTGCTGTCCTAAAATTTAGACTTATCCCAATCCCTATGCCTAAACCTACCCCTACCCAAAAAGTATGCCCAAAAATCAGAGGGAAATGATAGCTGATTAACAAGGTGAAATTGAAAAATCTGAACTTTGGCGAAATTCGCGTTAACCAATCAGGAGCTTGCTCTAGTAGTGACCGATTACTAGCAAGCAGAGGCAGAATTCGGAAACAATGGAAGACAAAATCATTGCCTCTGTATGATACATCTTCGTACTTTCATAGAACCAGGAATGAAAAGCAAATAAAAGATTCATTAAACCAGAGTTTGCCTATGAGATATCCCAAAAACAAATTTTACCTCTTGTTTAACCACTACAGAGACATCAGCAGGCAGCGGAAATTGTCAGAATTACTAGCCGCGGTGAGGCTGCCCTCGGCGAATACATGAGCACTGAGCTACAGTCTCACCTGAAATACTATTAAAATCGCATTTTATGGCACAATAACAGCAATATTTTGAAATTTTTGCTGTTTTCCCCTCCACCAATGCAATAACTGGAGTCACCTAGCAGAAGCCCCTCTCATGACATTAATTTGCGTCTGTTGTATGCAAGGCAAGGCAAGGCAAGGCAAGGCAAGGCAAGTTTATTTATACAGTATAGCACATTTCATACACAGTGTTAATTCAAGGTGCTTTACATAAAGGAGTAGAATAATCATAAAAGCAATAATAAAACAATAATCAAAAGAGGAAATTGAACAATTATAAAAATACAAATAAAATGATTGAAAGAATAAAATGATTTTAAAATGATTTAAAAATTGATTTAAAATAGGTTTAAGACAGTTAAAAACAGAAAGCAACCAATTCGGACGAAGCACAGTGCTTATTCAGTAAATCTAGATTCAAACGTGGCTACTGTTTTAAACATTTGATCTCTTCTGAAGCTGGTTCCAAGTGCAGGCAGCATAATAACTAAAAAGCGGATTCCCCTTGTTTTGTGTGAACACTTGGTATTTCTAACTGATTTGATCCTAATGATCTGAGTGGTCTGCTAGGTTTATATTCAGCGAGCATTTCTGCAATGTACACTATGGTCCTAGGCCATGGAGTGATTTATAAACGAGTAAAAGTACTCTAAAATCAATTCTATATACAGTATAACTTGAAGCCAGTGTAGGGAAATGAGGACCAGTGATGCGTGGGTCAATGTGTAAACAACCCGAACCCGACCGACGTTGCCAACTAATCCTGTTCAAGAGCAGCAAACTGCCTAATTTTATTGGCTGAAGCCAATGAAATTAGACAGGAACTCAACAACTAAAACTCGGAACGTGATTGGCTCCCGCCTGGCTACTGTATTTGCATAGAGCGATCCTGATTGGCTGACACTTTCGTTGGCGGCACTTCACTGGCGTTGCTCACAGCAGAAGTTGAAAAAGCCAAGTATAGGTCAACTGTAGCAACTGTAATGGGAGTTACCACATCGGGGCGTTTTTACACCATGTTACTGATTGGCCGACGTCGTAGTGAGGGTAGGTTTAAGGGTAGGGTTAGGTCAGGGGGATCATTTTGATTGCATGTTTGAAAAACACCCAGTGGTTTGAAAATGCCCAGAAATTGAGAAACGCCCACATTTGCTTTGCAGAGACCTCAATCTCTGAAAAAGAGCCAGTGATGTTTTTCACACTCATACAATACGAATATATATTTACCATATCACCTAATCTTCATTTTCATCATTAATGTTATGTTTGAATATCAGATATTCCATATAAAGATTGATTACATACAGGAACTTTTTTTAGAAAAAACACGCACATCGTGCTTGTAGTCACATAATCTGACCAATGAGAATAAAGTGTGTCGTCATCAAGGTTTTCGCAGCCGATTTTGAGCAACTGCAGCCCCTGACCCGTCCGACTGCTCTCTTTTTGCTCTCGCGGTACTTTGATGGCACATGTGATCAAAAGGCTGCTGCAGCGCCGATTTAAAGTCGGACAAATGATTTTACCAGAATGCATTGTTTTGTACTGAAGTCGAACGCATCTAATGGGAAGCGTTGATACTGACGCCACGTGTGAATGTACTGTTATAAGCAGGGCCGGATTAACATGGCCAGGGGCCCCCAGGCTGAAGCCATATAAAGCCTGTGCATTGATCTGGCCGTGGTTATAAGCCTGCATGGAACATCATTAACCCTTATCATGTTCCTTACACGAGCAGAGAATGTACTTTTTTCAACTTTTCTCAAAAACTAGGTCCAAAAGACATTAATCAAAGTGTGGACGGTGCAATAGGTATTTCCCCAGTCAACCATCACACAAACCTGATTGGCTGGCTTTCAACAAAGGAGGAGTGATTATTATTTTGGTATGGTGAAAAAATAGCTTTTGCTTTCTCATTTATTTTTTTAACCTTATTGTATTGTAATATCTTGATATGTACATGGAAAGCCAACACAGTCTCACAACCAATTTGTACGATTTTGTACGATTCGGGTAGGTTTAGGGGCGGGATTAGGTTATGGTCATTCGTACGAAAATACGTATGATTTAGAAGAATTTGTACAAATTAGCATGAATTAGCCACCTCGTAAAATATGTACGAAGAGCCGTGAGATCAGGTTGGGAAAGCAGATAACTATGCTACAGATTTTAAAACCACGATGTCAGAAAGTCTGTAAAATCACAAGTATCCTAGTAATTCAGAGGTTTGATGAAGAGGTTAGAAAAAAGTAAATGTTTAATGGTTCAGTCCGATAAAAATGCAAAGCATGCGTTAATTTATCTGACTAAAACATGAGCTGAATAAATGAAAAATTGATTATGTCACAGAAGTCTTATGTAAGCTGCTAACTCAAGCTGTATATTTTATATTCTTCTTTAGCATAAGAGATAAACATTACTAGTAAAATGCTTACTATTAGAAACATTCATTTATGACTAGCCCATAAAGCATTCCCATTAAAAAAAAACGTTTATAATAATTATTTATTTTAGTTAAAATTACAAACAGTAAATTTCACGGTTTACTAATTTAAACAGCAATGATTTATTCTTAGCATCATGTATTCCCACAGACCACCAACACCTGGGATAAAGAAAAGCTTGTGTGTCTAAAGAAAAGAAATTGAAGGCAGGGGCTGGACCCACTGGATTGAAGGAGATTTCATTTGGGAATTTACATTTTACATCTTTTCCTCTACACACACTCATTTGCCCTCATTCTGGAATTATTTGCCGTGAGTCAGTGTAAAACATATGGTTACTGATGATACAAATGACATGTGATCACCAAGAGGAATTAGGGGCTCATTGTGCAGGGGGCGCCAGGACACTATTATCATTTCAAGGCTATTGTGCTCATTTGAAACATTAACAACAGATGTTCGGCCACATCTGTGTGATGTTACGCTTAATTACCCCAGGTAACCCCTCTGACAAAAGGGTGTGTAAGGTGTTGAAGCGTCTATATTTAGGTACATACCGCCACCTGCTGATGATAAGAGCTATTTATAAAGACAGCAAAAAAAGGAACTTGTTTTTTTAAAGACCTGGGCACCTAATGTAAAAGTTATCGATTGAGATGACATATGAAGGATTCTTTTGAACTACATTAATGTTTTGTTGTATAGTTATAGCCTAGTTATGAGTTGTGGGCAAGCAGGTTTTCAATTAGACTTACTGTAAGCCAGTGTTGTAAAGTTGCGCCCCCTACTGGAGAAGACACAGAAACAACCACTCAATGAATCCTGCTATTATCAGTTTATCTGTATTTATTCTTGATGTGCCTTTCTATTCTCTTCATCAGACAATGTTTATTTCAAATGAGCAATTGCTTTAGTTTATATTACAGGCATCCATTATAATCACATGTGTCTGTGGGTTGTTTTAGAGTCACTAAGATTAGACTGAGAGCTTTGCTGCTGTCTAAAAATACCCACTTTAACATCTGATGGTCTTTCTGGCTGGAGAAGCGAATATAGGTCTTGACCCCGCAGCAAATTGAGCTCCTTTTTTCTCCCCAGAAGCAGGAAGAAGATGAATGGGAGGGAAGATGATATTATGAGGGCATATATACGTGCACTGCTGCATGTCTTATGATGCTGGAGAAAATGTGTGTGTTGAAATCGTGCTCTTAAAATTACAATAAATAAAGAAAACTGAAAAGAACTGTGCAGATGTTTGTGTTTGTACGGAAAATTCAGAGGCCATCTGTACATTTGAACAAACACGTTAGAACAGTGAGCATGCATATTCATTTGTTCACATTTTATTTTCTTCACTATACATTGTTAACATGAAAAAGACATAATAGCTACACTTAAAAATAGCTATTTAATACAGCATTACTGTTATTAATAGGCAGAAATGTTCAGTTTTTTCACTTTAGAGTACTTGTGGTTCAAGGCACATCAGTCGAGAACTTGTTTCTTAAAAACCTGTTTGCACACCACTCCACAGACTCGCATTTCCTGAAAAATACATAAAAAAACCTTAGAATTTAATACAGATTTAATATCAACAACATGAATGTGGAATATTAATTTAAATTATACTTCTATTTATTAGTATAAACTACTGTTTATTTAGCATTATTGTTTTTGCCGTACATTTGACAAAAATGAGTTGAGTCTTATTGAGCATAAGAGACTTTCTTTTAAAAAGCTTACCGACTCTAAACATTTGAATGGTAGAGTAACAGTTTTTAGGTAACAGTCATTTATACAGTTTAAACACATCACTGTAATAAAATCTGTAAAATTGACGGTAAAAGAACAGCAGCTGTGGTTGCCAGAATAAGACCGTGAAAAATACGGTAACAATATTTTTTTGTTTTACGGTTATGGTTATGTTAAATTTACAGTTAAATACCATAATTTCTAATAATAAACCATAATACTATACTGAAACATTGCTACTATACCAACCTACTAAAGTAGTGAAATCTATTTTGTACCTTTGAAATACACTGAAACCTACCAAATGCAGGTGGTGATGAAAAAGTCATACTGTATGGTGAACCAAAGTTCTTCACAAGAAGCTGTTAAATAGTAACATACAGTATATAGAAGGTGCTCAGTGTCATTCACACAAGCACTAAACACCATCATGGTAAGAATTATTAAACTGACATGTGCAATAAATATTAATTTAACAACATTACATGTAACATACAACTCTAATAAACATAACTGATACAAAAAAACTAAAATATTTTAAAGAAAAAACATCAAATTCAAACTTTATTAAAATTTTAAAAGCAATGCAGGGAATACTGGGAATGTCAGTTTACGGTGATTCCCTGTGAATGTAGCATGAATTTACCATTAACCATTTAACGGGTTTTTACCGTAGCATTTTCACAGTTTTTTACCGTTAAAATCACTGCCATTTTTTACAGTGCCTAATGTTGAGTAATGAAGTTGAGGTTGAAGCTTAATAAAGTAGCTAAATGGATTTCAGTGTATACCCCTTTTAAATACTCTTGTTATTGTAACGTGTGACTGCTGCAGTAATAACGTTATCTCATTAATTACACTGTTGACTACACCAACTACAAGAAGCAACCAAGTGTGAACGTTCATAATACAATAGAGCATGACCTAATATGAACCGCATCCTTATACAAACTTACCACATGTAACTCATTCCCTTTTACCCACTGAGTCCAGCCCCTTCCCTCTTTTTCTCCTTTCTGTACACACACCAGTTTGTCTCCCTCCCAGTTTATAGTGGTCTACAAAACAAGAACAAACACATACTGGTGAGAAAGTTGACGCTGGTACTGACAACCCGATCTCATGATTGTGAATACAATTAGCACAGCAAATAAAAATGAAAACTCATGTTATATTTATATATGCAAAATTAACTTTTGCATGTATATGATATTATCTGTATTTTATTTTATAATAAGGGATTTTGTATAAAATGCGCACTAAAACTGCTTATTATTAGCACGCCAACACATGGTTGTCATATATACGCCAGTCCACTTTTGGACTTTTTATTTGGTGTCGGTCTACTGTTTTTACACATTTTTTTCATGAGACCAGAAAACTGAACACAAACCCTACACTAGCATTTCCACATTTCTAAATGGTACATAAGGAAGTCAAAAGACTGAAATTGTATTCTCTTGCTCCGATTATTTAATAATCAACTTTGAAAATAATATTTTACTGTGTATGCGAGTTGACCTAAAGTTCCCGAACACCAGGTGTTTGCGGCATTAGCCCCAAACCCTTGTGGATTTAAGATTCAATAGGTCATTGTATGTAAATCTCAATCTAATCCTATTTACTGACTCATCCACCACAGTAACCCCAGAATAGCAGTTCAGATTAGTTTTCCATTTAAAAGCATTTCTGATCTTATATCTTTGTCGTACTTTAAGCTGTACCTTATAAACAAGGAGGTCACTTACCATACATTTCCTATCATCTACACCAACCAAATCCTCCTCAAACTCCTTCCCAACATCAAACTCCATATGGTAGTTCCTAAAGGTGGTGAGAGTCTTGATATTAAAATGATCACCATTCTGAACAATCTCCTTATCAAAGATGAGATAGCTGGCAATTTTTCTGATGACAACATTCACATCTGTAAGTTGAATACATATAAAATTGGTCAACCATAGCCGTATATGGTACATGAACCAATTTCTTTTTCACATAGATTCAGGTCTGCCAAAGATATTAAAACATATCTCTTGAGTACAAAAATTCAGACATGTATTTTACAACAGAACATGTTCTGTAACATCTCACATACCTTGCTCAGCATAGAAAACTAATAACACAGCTGTATAAGGAATAAATAATGAAAAATTAAGTATCAGCCTACCTAGTGATTCCATGTATTCATCAAAGTTTTCATTACTAGTCATTTTCCAGAATCCATTCATATCTGCAGGAGACATATTTGCTTCGTTTGTCCTCTGCACTGATGTTTCGACATCGAGGTGTAGTGTGGCATCTCAAATCACAGGGCACGTTGTAATCCTAAAGCCAATTAGGGATTTGGATTATCTCAAAGAGCATTTACACATGTGGTAGAACCTCTACTGTGGATTTGTTTTTTTTGGGGGGGGAACTCTGTCTTTGGGAGTGAATTGCAATGCGTGATGCATCTCTTGAACTATGTCAGTCAAAGCACGTGAACAAACAAACGTGTCAGTTTATTCAGTGACAGTAATTGTTTTGACTCTCGGTCTGTCAGCAGCACAACAGTCGGTCAACGCAACAATCAAAGTTCTGTCAACCAGGTTTTCCTTTATGCCTACAGAATCCAGAGAG
Source organism: Enteromius thamalakanensis (assembly GCA_032357475.1). Lineage (NCBI taxonomy): Eukaryota > Metazoa > Chordata > Actinopteri > Cypriniformes > Cyprinidae > Enteromius > Enteromius thamalakanensis. Next base: position 15,273,674 of record JAUCMT010000047.1, on the reverse strand, counting down.
AAAGAGAGAGGGAGAGAGAGAGAGAGAGAGAGAGAGAGATGTTCACTACACAAACAGAAGACCTGTCAGTAATGAGGCCAGTCTTGAGACGTATTATTCCTGACTATAAATTACTCTGGTGTTTACAGTCAAATGTAAAATGAAAGACAGAACTGCCATGATGTGCTATTCTTGAGATGTTTACTTACTACATGTTTGGATCACGGCCCATTCCACCTTCCACAAGCCACAAGAGAGCACCATCCGGCCAAACCAGTCTTGTTGTATCTACACAAACAGCGTTAGTAGTAATATTGTGAAATTAAATGATTATAGATACTGTTTGTAATTATTTGTCATTTGTGATATATTTCCCAATGTTATTTATTCCTGTGTTGGCCTAAGCGGAATTTTCAGAAGCTATTATAGTGTCACATGATCCTTCAGAAATGCAGATATTATTATATTAATAATAACAGATATTGAGAACACTTTACAATAAAGGTGTCATTTTTTAACATTAGCTAATGTATTAACCAACATGAACAAACAATTAATAATACATTACAGCATTTATTCATCTTTGTTAACACTAGTTAATCTTTCGTAGAAAGTAGAAATCTTTTGGCAGTATACATTTTATTAAAAAAAAAAACACACACATATTTATTATTATTATTTATTTTATTTTTTTTTTTTTAATCTACATATTTTCCCTTGCAGTGAACAAAATAGAGAAAGGCCTGCCAAAATATTTTTTCTCTGTATTCACATACTCGTCCTAGTTTTATGACACAATGGAAGGATCATTCAAGATAAAGTCTGACTCATAATACGTAAAGTGCTGGAACAGTGGTGACAGAATAAAGTGTAGCCTTTGGGCATTCTGATCTTCTGAACATCAAACGCTGGAAAGGGTCCTTGTTCTTCTTGACATATTTTATGCTACTTATCTTGTCTTCCATGCTTAACAATAGAATCCAAAAACAGAATTCTCTGATCACAGAAATGAAGATCAAATACAATGAAATTGCATAACCAGTCGCCCCCTTTTTTGGCAGCAGCATCTAAGTGGGTGATAGATTTATAATATTGTTTATGCACTATGCCAATTATCACTTCAAAACTGACTGTTTCCAAAGTTATAATGAATAGAGAAGAGCAATAATTTATCTTTCTGTGTAATTTAGTTTTACACTTTTAGTAAGCTAATTAATGTAGTGCAGAAGACATTTGCATTGAACCAACTCTCCACACTGATTCTTCTAAAACAAGGGAATAAAAAAACACAGTACACTTCAATTCAGAAGATTCAAGTGCCCCTATTATGCCATTTTAAAGGTTGCTAATACTGAGTCTCTTAAAACAGGTTTACATGTATGCAAGGTCAAAAACACTTTAGTTTTCTCCAAAAATAGATTTCATTTCACCCCATTTCAAAATGATTCGTAAACGACTCGTCTGAAGCAGTTCAAAGAATCAGTCTGTCTAAACCCCTCCTCTCTGTGAGCTCTCACTGCTGTGATTGGTCAGATGGCAAATTCCCTTATGATTGGTCTACTGCCGTCTTTCTGACATTCCTAGGGATGCTTTCACAGAGCATACATCAACTAGTTAAGCACAGACGTGGAAAGTGCTCACAATTTGCTTTTGTAAGTGAATCGAGCACACCTCTAAGTTGTGAACTTAAACAGTGTATAATGCATAACACGTTGTTAAACATCATTTACCATTACTTAGAAAGAAACTGGGCACTGATCCATCTTTTAAGACCAAGCGTTTGGTGAATGTCTTCACATGATGTAATCCACGTGGAAATTGTACTGTTTGTGGGCGGGGCAAGGTGTTCATATTTGAAATGGCATTATAGGGGCACTTTAAGGTCAGTATTTTTTTTTTTAAGAAATTAACACTCATTTAGAAAAGACAAACAAGGATAATTAATTGAATCCATTAATTAATTAGGCTAATTGGTCATTAGGTCATTAATTCTAACAAGACCATTTATAGTTATAGCTATAACTACAGGACAAAGGAAAAGTGTATTCCTTTTAAATTATAGCTTCATTTTTATGTTTGCATACATTTTGTTTCTGCTCTTTTGGATGCTTTGAGATGTGCAACATCTTAGTCCATCCTAGTCCTTTTTGTAATGGAACGTAATAAAAATAAAATAAAAAAATTAAAATTAATATTAATAATAACCAATGGTCGAAACTAAAAGCTTTAGGTAATGATGTAATCATTTAACTGTGTCAGCAGGTTCAGGTTTGGCACTGAATGTGATTTACAGTAACAAATCAACTGTACATCAATCATTTTTGGCAACATGAGCAACAACAACCATTCGCAACGCAACTAATTCTATTGGGCTTTGCTTCATTAAAACACATATGGTGACGAGATAGTAACAGAAAATTATTTAAAAAATAATAGTACAAACCAGACCACTGCAAAATCTTATTTATACATTGCCGTGCAATTGATCTCATGTTATTATCATGCACATATCCTCAGTAAAGCCAGTTCCATGACTAGTAATTTGCCATTACCTGTTTCCAGATGGAGCAGCATTTAAAGCCAAAGTTCAGACAACTAGTTAGTTCTGTTGCAGTAAATATGATGATGTGCAGGTGATGGCCATTTACTAATCAGAATCTGGCTTTACTAAAGAGATGCATGCAGTGTTGACACTTTAGTTATTTTGTAGCTAGTTTTAGTGACTTACCCACCCCTTTTGAGACTTTTTTTGTTTTGTTTATAAAAACAAATATAGCAACCTCTTGGACAAACCTTATCTAAGTTCTCATCTTGACAACTGATTCATCTCTATATAGATCAGTGAATTTCTGATTATGATGTCATCTTGTGACATTTAGCTACCAGTTTTAGCTACAGTACTTTCAATTAAGAGCAGTTGGATGCAAATGATGAACGCATTTGAAAAATTGCACAGCCCTACATTGTTTTAATTCATTTTTATAATGCAACATTTTAAGGAGTTCACAATGACAAATTATCATTCTAGCCTAAAATGTTTTTCCCCCTCAAATATGAGAGCGTGCACAGGAAATAGGGTATTGCACTCAAGACTAAACGTGAGCCAGTCATCCAAAACATTTTAATAGGACAACCAACAAGAAAGAACTAAACAGAGCACAAGCTATGCCAGTAAAATGAAACCCAAGAACCTTTAACGTGTCTGCTGGCCAGTGATTATACCTGAACCCTGCAGTGAATGTATGAATATATTGATTTTTTTTCCTTTTTTTTTTAGTAAGTGAAGGTCTCTCCTCTCTAGGTTACAGATCTCTCTTATCATTACTCCGCTCTCTCACCTCATTGTGAATGAACAGTTAAGTATAAAAGCTTTGGTGCACCTTGTCACTGGAGCTGACAACTTTTGTGAAGTTCAGAGCTTATTATACAACCATGCCTGTGGATTTTACTGGAAAATGGGAGCTGGAATCAAGTGAAAACCTTGAAAATTACCTCAAAGCACTGGGTAAGCCTGAAGAGTTGTCCATTTTTATAAGTCAACAGAGTAGAAATAAGAGAAATATTTTTAACAGTTTTGTTAGTATATTAAAATAAGACAATTATATAATAAAATAACTAATAAATGTGCTAAGTTGCAAATATTTACTTTCATAGAAATTAACTTTGCCATCCGCAAGATTGCAGCCACGCTTACTCCAATAAAGACCTTTGTTCAGGATGGGGACAACTTTGTGATTACTACACAGAGCACCTTCAAGAGCTATGAGCTGAGCTTCACTGTTGGAGTTGAGAAGGAAGAATTTACTAAGGGATTTGACAACAGGACACTAAAGGTGAACTATATATTAAATAGCTGTGATCCTCTTCTAATGTTATGTAACCTGCAGTTACCCCTGGGTTGCCCTGTTGGCCATGATCTCTGTTAGGTTTGTTCAATGATGAACCCACAGTAAAACAAATAGAGAACAGGCTTCAACTTTTGGCCAGAAGGACAAAATTCTTTGAAGGTTTTTTTTTTTTGTTCTCCTCCTTTTCCATCTAAATACAGCTTAATTTTATATTAATGATGCCATCTGTCAGTGATTGAGTACAATACAGCTAATACTGTAGTTCTCCTTAATAAAAATGTCCTTGAAATATAAATATAAATATAAAAATAAATTATAAACTTAGTTTCTGGTTAAAATGGCGTGCGTATAATATAGTTTCTTTTAGTATTTTGTTTTACGTGCATAGACTCTGGTGACCTGGGAAGGGGATAAACTGGTGGCCATCCAGAAAGGTGACAAAGCCAACCGGGGATGGAAACACTGGATAGAAGACGACAAACTATATCTGGTGAGCATCCAATCATTCAACTGAAAATAATAAAGCTAATTAAGGTTGGAATTGACATTATTTTTTTTGAAATATTTGTTTGCTGTGTACTATTCTGATCATTTCACAGGAGCTGACATGTGAGGACGCTGTGTGCCAGCAAGTGTACAAAAGAAAAGCTTGATTTGTCATGTGATTCAGTTCATGTTGTTCTGCTATCACATCTGTTAAAATCATGCTGTGTGTTAACCTGCTGAACACTTTCAACACTTCTGTAGGAAAATGTAGTTCCTTTAGTCTAAATAAAGAGATGTTCTAGCTCATGTGAATGCAAATTAGTTAAACTCGTCATTTGTTTTCTCTCTCCCTTTCTCACATGCAGTCATAAACCACACATTAAAAACAAACAAACAAACAAAAAACATTAATTTCTAGACTACATAAATATTTTCTTTGGTAACCTCTATTAACGAAGTTTATTTCACCATAATGAGCTTAAAATTGTTCTACATACTAGAGTCACTCGATTCAATATTGAACAATGTAAGAACATACAGTAAAGACAGTAAAAAAACAATCTTATTAATTGTTTGACTTTATTATAATAGGTAGGCTTATTATTTATTTTAATTATAGTAGGCCTAATAAATAGATATTTTAAGATTTGCAGAGATACTATGTAAAAAACAAGCAATCGTATTTTAGGCTACTTTTGAGTCAAGGCCAAATGAAATCAACCGATTACTTGTGACGCCTAGCCCTGATCTTCTGTTAGGCCACGTTTTTTACGTAATATTTATCATATCTAAATGTTTTAAACATTAGCACTGTATTATTCACACGCACATTAAATGTGGCAATTTTGGCGTTACAGGAAAGGGTTAAGTTCAAACTCACCCCATGCGGCCATTAAAATCCGAGTTTAACCGAAATTACCCGACACCATCCGAAGCAGTCCGAGTGTCACGTCAACGCTTCCGACGTCAAGCGCACTGGCTTTGAGGAAGTTCCACGTCACATTTGCCTGCCGTGCACAAAACTGCAGCCGAAAACACACATCAGACTTTCGGTGGATGATATAAAATACTGCAGGTGAAGGAGACCAAAACCAATAAACACAAACATGGTAAGTGTGACATCAACAGTCGTGTTGTTGGCAATATTAAACCTGGTTTTGAGATATTGAGGGAAAATAACGTTACGCTTTGATTAACGTTAGCTTGAGCTGTTAGCCTCAAAGGCCCTTGGAATGGCCACATAGACAACTCATCTTACAGTCAGTCTGTGAATTATTTATCCATTTTTACTCTTATTTGTATAGTTAATACGTCTATTTAAAGCCTTACACTTAAATCTATTACAACCTCATTGTCCATTTTAATGTTGCTATGAAGGAAAATAGTGTGTTCTTGCTAACAGCTGATGATACGAATGTGACGTTAACTTTAATTTAATTGTTAATAAGCACTGTATTAATGTTCTGCTGTAAAAATATATTCTGGTAACTTCATGTATAATATGGAAGAGGCTTGATTTGTTGTAATTTTGTTGCTTATTACTTGTGCTGAAAAGTTAGCTGCTGGTACAATATCGGACTTTTAACTCACTGAGTAACAAATAGCATTTATGTTTTACTTGTGGGGAAAAAACGGTAAAGGTTGAATGCCACTGCTTTCTGTTCTTTAAAAAAGATAATTTTTGTGCTTTTTTTGTGTGTTGACTATTGGCGTTAATACTGTACTTACTAACGTTACAGTGTACACTATTTGCTGCTGCTAACCAAAGAGAAAGAATGCCTATTAATATGAACTTGTTGTGTGTTATAATAATAGTAACTTTGATTCTTCTTTTCTAGCCTCTGAGGCTGGACATCAAGCGCAAACTCACGGCTCGATCTGACCGTGTAAAAAGCGTAGACCTTCATCCGTCTGAGCCATGGATGCTGGCCAGTCTGTACAATGGCAGTGTCTGTGTGTGGAACCATGAAACACAGGTGACTAGCAGACCTTATGTTTTTCAGCATTTGGAATATATAATCATCTTAACATTAGGGATACAGCAATGTGTGTTGCATGATTGTCTAATAATGTCTACTATTGATCTTTCATAGACTCTGGTTAAGACTTTTGAAGTCTGTGACCTTCCAGTAAGAGCCGCCAAGTTTGTTGCCAGGAAAAATTGGGTCATTACTGGTGCTGTAAGTATTAACATAAATAATATAAGACGCAATACTCTGTAAATATTAATACTATTGTTAAAATATAGTGTAATAATTAGTGCTGTTTAACAATTAATCGTGATCCAAAATAAAAGATATAGTTTACATAATATATATGTGTATACAGTGTTTATTTATTATGTATACATAAATGCAAACACATGCATGAATATACTTAATGTACTTATGTATATTATAAAATATAAAAATATAAATATTTAAATGTGTTAACAAGTATATATATATTCACTATTTGTGTGTATTTATAATAAATGTACACAGTACTGAAATATAATTTTTGAAAAAATGGTTTGATAGTTAATAGTTTGATGTGTGTGTGTGTGTGTGTGTGTGTGTGTGTATATATATATATATATATAAAAGAAATATGGAACTTCTTTTGTAGGATGACATGCAAATTCGGGTTTTCAACTATAACACACTAGAGCGAGTACACATGTTTGAGGCCCACTCCGATTACATTCGCTGTATCGCTGTTCATCCCACCCAGCCCTACATCCTCACAAGCAGTGGTATGTACAGATTAATATTTGGTTCAAGTATTTATATATTTACATATATGCCTAGATTAATGTGTACAATGTATTACACCACCAAATTATTTTTAAAGAAAATCTTACTTTTATTCATGCTTGTTGCAATTAATTAAGTTAAAGTGTATATGTAAATTTATTTTGTTTAACACTTATTGGATCTGTGTGTTTAGATGACATGTTGATAAAGCTCTGGGACTGGGAGAAGAAATGGTCCTGCAGTCAGGTGTTTGAGGGCCATACACACTACGTCATGCAGATTGTCATCAACCCCAAAGACAACAACCAGTTTGCAAGTGCATCATTGGACAGAACCATCAAGGTACATTTGAGCACTCATGTGAATGAAGCAAGTTTGCATCTTTCTTTTGACATTTGAGCTATAATTTCTTCTGTGTTGTGTGCTTCAGGTTTGGCAGTTGGGCTCTTCTTCTCCTAACTTCACTCTGGAGGGCCATGATAAGGGGGTGAACTGCATTGATTATTACAGTGGAGGAGACAAACCCTACCTAATATCTGGAGCTGATGACAGACTGGTCAAGATTTGGGATTATCAGGTTAAAATGATATTGATAATATTGATATGCTTAATGCACAGTAGCAGGTCACTCCTGGCCATTTATTTACTTCTGTTCTGTAACCTTTCTGTCTTTAGAATAAGACATGTGTGCAGACGCTGGAGGGTCACGCTCAGAATGTGTCCTGCGTAAACTTCCACCCGGAGCTACCAATCATCATCACTGGATCAGAGGATGGTGAGTTGTGACACATCTTAATTAAAATCTTACAGATCCTTTAATGATCACTGTTTTTAATAAAACTACTCAACCATTCCTGATGAAAATGTAAATGTGTTTGTTTTGTTGTTCAGGCACGGTTCGTATTTGGCACTCCAGCACTTATCGTCTAGAGAGCACCCTGAACTATGGCATGGAGCGGGTGTGGTGCGTGTCTGGCTTGCGCGGCTCCAACAGCGTGGCATTGGGCTATGATGAAGGCAGCATCATTATCAAGGTACTAAAAATAATTCAAAAGTAACACCATGCTGTTTTCTGTCAGTGGTGTGACAGATTGGCCGAACCTCTGGGCTGTAATTGGAAAGTTCAGTCCCTGCAACGAGAGAGCCATCATGTTGCTCCAGGGCCAGGGCTGTCAGCAGGGGGTCGGCAGAGGGTGGAGGATAGATAATGTTACAAAAAATACAGTTTTCATACAAATGCTGTTCTTTTCAGCTTTCTATTCAAAGCATTCTGGGAAAAAGTATCACGCGTTTCCACTAAAGGTTGAGCAGTTTTCTGCTTTTGAACAGTAGTGTATATTAGATAGATTTACATGAAATTTCAATCTATCATTAACAAATGATCTGAATAGCTTTATATAATGTTATGTCTCATGCGGGATGGTTCTCTGTAAATTGATCACTTTTAATATGCCTTTAGCTTGGTCGTGAGGAGCCAGCCATGTCCATGGACACCAGTGGAAAAATCATTTGGGCTAAGCACTCTGAGATTCAGCAGGCTAACCTCAAAGCTATGGGGGATGCTGAGATCAAGGATGGTGAGAGGCTGCCGCTGGCAGTGAAAGACATGGGCAGCTGTGAGATTTACCCTCAAACAATCCAGCACAATCCTAATGGAAGGTAAGACCACCACATCTATTAACAGCTGAACAGATCGTAGTTGATCTGTGCAGTTGGGCGTGCACGTATTCCACATATTAATTGTGACATTTATTTGAAGAGTCACAAACATCCACAAAATTCTGACAAAATACCGATATCAACAATAAGTCTGGTAAAAGCAATTGGCAACAGCTTAATCTCATCATACATGTATATAATGTACATTGTATATGTGTACAGTGACAATAAAGACACTACTGTATGTCGCACATGTACATGTGGCCTGATTTACATTGTATTTAGGTTTGTGGTGGTGTGTGGAGATGGAGAGTACATCATATACACCGCCATGGCTCTGAGAAATAAGAGCTTTGGATCTGCTCAGGAGTTTGTCTGGGCTCATGATTCATCTGAGTAAGTACTCTACAAGCACATAGAAGATGGCTGGAGGAGTTGACTGTCAGCAACACTTCATACTGATGTTACTTGTTTTAATTCAAGGTATGCGATTCGGGAAAGCAGCAGTGTGGTGAAGATCTTCAAAAATTTTAAGGAGAAAAAATCTTTTAAGCCAGACTTTGGAGCAGAAGGTAAACTGCTTCACACGTTTGTCATGGGCAGTAGTAATCTCTGTATTCACAATTTCTTATGCAAAAAACCTGCACATAGCATTTTGCATACTCTGTTACAATTCACATTGAATGTAGTTAAACTGCTATTATTTTATGGTTTTATGTATGTTTAATGTTTTTGCAGGCATCTATGGTGGTTTCCTGCTCGGTGTCCGATCAGTGAACGGCTTGGCTTTCTATGACTGGGATAACACAGAGCTGATTCGCCGCATTGAGATCCAGCCCAAACATGTGAGTCATTTGCTCCAGTCCTCCTCTATTTTGTATGAATGATTGGGAGATTTTTTTTGTCTGTCTGGACCAATTGCATCTTGCATCTATTTTCAGATTTTCTGGTCAGACTCTGGTGAGCTGGTGTGCATTGCCACAGAGGAGTCTTTCTTCATCCTGCGCTATCTGTCAGAGAAGGTGGCAGCATCACAGGAGTCCAATGAGGGGATTACTGAAGATGGTATTGAAGATGCCTTTGAGGTAGGTGCACATCAGTGTGAGAAAATAATCATGTTCAACCAGAAAAAAATGGTTTCAGAGGAAGAGCAAGCTGTTATGTTTTGATGCAATTGTAATTTAAAAAAATAAACAAACATTCCCTTTGCATCTTGCCTTTTTTTAATTTGTTCTTGATTATCCCTGGAATTGCCAAAAAACACAATAAAAGAAAAAGGAATAAATCATTCAACAACAAATAAATCACAGTAGTACCAGGATGTATATTGTAATATTATAATTTTAATTTAATATTGACTTAAAGATTTGAAGCAGATGGTTTGAGCTCTTGATGGTGTGTTTGTGTGCAGGTCCTGGGAGAGATACAGGAAGTGGTAAAGACTGGTTTGTGGGTGGGAGACTGTTTCATTTACACCAGCTCTGTCAACAGACTCAATTATTTTGTTGGAGGAGAGATTGTCACAATTGCTCACCTGGACAGGTACAGTTAAAGCTGATGTTTTTGGATGTATCAGTCCCACACACACTACCATTAAAAAGTTTTACTTTATTTATTTATTTTTTTAAACGTTTGAATTTTCAGCTTTAGTGTTCAGCTTCACATGAAACTTCAGAAATTATTCTGACTTAAGAAACATCTTTTATTATTGTCAGTTTTGAAAACAGCTGTGCTGCTTAAAGTTTGTGGATTTTTTTTTTTTTTTGGTAAATATACATTTTTTCAACACTACATTTTACACTTGAGCAATTTAATGCACCCTTGCTGAATAATTTCCTTTTTACTGAACCCAACTTTTTAACAATAGTGTGAATATACACTAAAGCAACTATGTATGGTTTAGAGTGAATTATAACAGTGAATTATTTTCCTTAGGACCATGTACCTTCTAGGATACATTCCTAAAGATGACCGTCTTTACCTGGGTGATAAGGAGCTGAACATAGTGAGTTACTCTCTTCTGGTGTCTGTTCTGGAGTACCAAACAGCCGTCATGCGCAGAGACTTTGGCATGGCAGACAAAGTGCTGCCCACCATCCCGAAAGAACAGAGAACAAGAGTTGCCCACTTCCTGGAAAAACAGGTAAGACTTTAAATATGTTAGGATTTGCATAATATATACGGTATAAAATAATGTTCATATAACAGGCAGCTAAGAATAACCCGTATGGTTTGGAAATGTTTTTCTTGTTTGAACTTTTAAAAGAAATTAAAATGAATCGTGATGATGTACTAGTAATAACTATAAAGTACTTTTGAAGATCAGTACAATTGTGTGTCTATAAAACCTTGTATAAATGATTGGCTGCCATATTTAGTCAAAATGCTATTATGTACATATTCTGTGATGTATCTGAAAGGTTTTTGTTTGTGTGCTGGCAGGGTTTTAAGCAGCAGGCTCTTGCCGTGTCCACTGATCCAGAGCACCGGTTCGAGTTGGCGCTTCAGTTAGGAGAGCTGAAAATTGCTTATCAGCTTGCAGTAGAAGCTGAGGTTTGTGATTCTACACCAGTGGCACAGACCCCTAGTGGTGGCCAAGCGCAGTTGCATAATATATATATTTTAAAATTTTTTGAAATGGGGAAAAAAAGAAAGATGTCCGAAGCAGTATCTAATGTTACTGCTTTTCTTCTGTAGTCAGAGCAGAAGTGGAAGCAGTTGGCAGAGTTGGCCATTAGTAAGTGCCAGTTTGGACTGGCACAGGAGTGCCTCCATCATGCCCAGGACTATGGAGGACTGCTGCTGCTCGCCACTGCATCTGGCAATGCTACTATGGTTGCCAAGCTTGCAGAGGGGGCAGAACGTGACGGCAAAAACAATGTTGCCTTCATGACCTACTTCCTGCAGGGAAAGTAAGCATTAACAGTAAAAAAAAAACTTGGTCAGCTGAAATAAAAATAGAAAAATGTTGACTACAGATGTTTTACTCTTGTGGATTCTCCTTTTGTAATCTTGCTATGTGATGTTTCAGTCACAGATTATTTTTAAATATAGTCAATCTTTATTGTTTATCTTGCCAGACTGGACAACTGTTTGGAGCTTCTAATCAAGACAAATCGTCTACCAGAAGCGGCCTTTCTTGCCCGCACATATCTGCCCAGCCAAGTATCCAGGTCAGTGTTTATTGCCATAAAGTGTTGTCGGATTTTTGTTTTTCTTCCCACAAATTGCAGTCAAGAATTATTAATATTTTGGAAGAGCATAAAATATGCTACTAGAAAAAATAGTATGAATAGAAAATAGTATGCACAATATTTAAATGTTCAGTTTATGATAAAAGTGCACTGTAAGATTCTGTAGAACACAACACTGTGCACTTCACCTTTAGTTTTAGATTTTTTTTCTTTCTTTCTTTTCCTTTACAAACCTCTGTGTTTGTTCACAGGGTGGTAAAGCTGTGGAGAGAGAGTTTGTCTAAAGTAAATCAGAAAGCAGCAGAGTCTCTGGCAGACCCCACAGAGTATGAGAACTTGTTCCCAGGCCTGAGAGAGGCATTCGTAGCAGAACATTACCTGAGAGAGACCTGCCTCGGCCAAACCAGACCTGCCTCTGACTACCCTTTGGTCACGGTAAGAAATTTTTCTTTTTAGCGATTATGGTATTCACTATGGTATTTTACTATTATTTATATAATATTCTTTATTCATTTTGAATTGTCAATTTTAGTCAATTTATTGTTTTTGTTTTTTTAAGTAATTGTAGTAGTACTATTTTGATTTTCTGATTTCCACTTAAGAATTATTAGTTATTCATTAATTACACATACTACATACATACACATTATCTTTCAGCTTTTTCAATGACCAAAAACTCTTAATAGTTTTAATTAACCGTAAACCATAGTCTTTAAAAATCTCCTTTACGGTATTCTTAAATGGGATCCAAGCAGTAAAAGCAAAAGAAATGCTAAATCTAGGAGTTTAAAAATCAGATTATCACTGATCTGTTACATATATATATACATGTAATTTTAGTTTTTTTTGTCATTTGAAAAGTGTAAATATTTAAATCAGTTATTTCTGTATAATGTCCTTTTTGATTTAAAGTGACCATGTTGCAATTTTTTTTTTCATTTTTAGCCCAATGAAGAAAGAAATGTGCTGGAGGAGGCCATTGGTTATGAACCAAAAGGAATTATCCCCACTCCCACGCAGGTGTGTGTCTGTTTATCAGTCACTTGTTTTAGTGATGGTATTAAAACTGTAGCCCATAGTACCAGAACAGCAGTGTGGTTTAAAGAGCTGGTCTAATATGTCTTTGTGCATGAACTAATCAATTAGCCTGTGTATGTTCAGCAGGTGAAGGACGCAGAGGAGGCCCCAGAGAATGTGGATGTTTTGGCCTCAGTGACAGCAGCCGTCTCGTCTCCAGCAGTTGAAGCAGTGCCTACTATGAGTCATGCAGAATCCGAGCCTGCTCAGAAGGTTGAGGAGAAGACGCACAAAGAGCCTCCCATGACAACAGAAGCAGAACAGAAGGTTTTTGATTAAAAAATATACTCTAACAAAAAATAATAATTATATTTTGACATCAGACTTTGTTAGTAACCTCACACTCTGATTTATGTTAAGGTTATCGATGATCTGGAGGATGATTTGGATAATATGGAGCTTGATGACATTGATACCTCAGACGTTAATCTGGATGACGACTTCTTGGACGACTAAACCCTCAGCAGTTGAAAGCATTGTCTTTATTTAAGCGACCAAACCCTTTTTTATTTGTTCCTGTTAGACCTGCAGAGCTGAAGTCTAGGGTGAACTGGGCTAAATATAAATACGTCTTTCAGGGCGTACCACCAATGGAAATACAAGGAGAAATGTGCTTTATTAATACTAATTTGTTTTTTTTTGTACTTCATTCTGGACCTTTAATTTGCATTTTACCCGTACAACAAGGTATACATTGATTCTTGTGTGTTTAACCGTGATAAATCATGGTGCCATTATTCATAATAAAGAGAACTACTCTACTACATTGATTTGTCTTGTCATACGACTTTGTTAAATGTTGAATCCTTCACTTTAAAAAAGGAAGCTTAATTTGGTAATTTATTTTTAAATTAATAAGTAAGCCTCTGAATGAAATACGTGAAATGTGCTTTGCTTTTTCAGACTTTAGAAAAGGGGAGATTATAACAAAATTATTATTAGAACATCTATTATACTATTACAACATCATGAAACCACAAATTTCAGTGAATATTTTTTACTTAAGTATTCTTTCAGAAAGGCTAACCTGTTAATGCTATCCTACAGATTGTTATATGGGTCAACTAGTAATTTGAATGCTGAGTTTAGTTAAATTTCTTATATAAATAAGTAACCTTTTGTCTTTAATCTGGAACAATGGGATTTTCCCCCTCAGCTAACATGATTTAAAAATACTGTGAAATTACTTCATGTTTGAAACTCTTAAACATACTTTGCAATATACTTTACAAAGACTGCCCATACAGCTCCAGTGTACCTCTATTATCTTTGATGTTCCATCATTGGTTCTCCTCAGTTCTTATCTATGTTTATAAAATCAGTACATGCTGCTATTCTGGAAAAATTAAATGGAGTTTCAAAGCATTTCGAGTTTTACTGCAGATAAAAGAATCTTTAAGCACTGTTATGATCTGTAGTAATGGTCTTTCTGCAGTAAAGAAAACAATTATGTCAGACCCATTAAAAGAACTCATTATAAACGTGCCGTCTTGTGTTGCTGCAAACCCATTTGAGCCTTTTATTCCAGAGGATGTTGGCTAAAATGTTTGTGCTGCTAGTTTGTTCTTTAAAATTGGTACAGAGTTACAGAGATCTTTCATTAAATGTCATCCTAACCACTAGATGGTGCTAGTGCTATTATAAGGTTTTTTGTCAGTTTAACTCATCTAGGAAACAACAGAGGAAGAAGCAGTCACATTTTGCCAATTTACAAAACAGCTACTTGGTAAAACATTGGTTGTCTGTTAACCTCTGTGACAATATGGCTGCCACCTTGCCCCTTCCTGTCACAGAGTCTGTCTGCTATCTGTGCAATTCCTATTTAAAAGAATCTGTTGTTCTAAGATGTTGCCACAGCTTGTGTAAAAACTGTCTACAAAGCTATTGGGAGCTCAACAAGTCCCTGGAGTGTCCTGTTTGTTTGAGGGAGACGCACTGTTCTGTTCGTCTACATCATTTAAGTATTTCTCGCTTAACCTCAGAGGATAAATCCTCTCCAGACAGCAACTTCAAAACATTCCTTGTGGGCGATGCAGAAAGTGAAATGGTAAGTGAGTTGCATTACACTTCAATAAGAGAAAACTGTGTCCTTTTAACTTTGATTGTGAATTATAACTAAGGGTTATAAATTTAAGATTAAGGTGCTTTCTAGTAACTGGAGGTGGAAATACTTTCCTTCTTCTGATGCTGAGCTGGTGTAATGCATACTGAAGGATCCAAGATACTAAAATGCAAACTAAAAAGCATTTATCATTGTATTATTCCATAGTATAATCCAGGGGTGTAAAACTTAATTCCCAGAGGGCCACAGCCCTGCAGAGTTTAGTTCCAACCTTCATTAAACACACCTGATCCAGCCAATCATGTCCTTCAGGTGTGTTGAAGCAGGGTTGGAACTGAACTGCGGGGCTAAACTGTGCAAAGCTGTTGCCCTCCAGGAATTGAGTTGGAGACCACTGCTTTATATACTTGTCCATTGTTTAGTCTATGTGTAACATTAAGGGTTTTTTGTTAGTAAGAGGGAATGTTTATGGAAACTCAAGGTGGGATGCTATTTGGATAAAAGCATTTGCCAAATGTACAAATGTCTATGCCATCACCTACAGAAGTCAGTAGAGAAGAACTTATCAGTGGTGATGAGCACTATTGCCAGCATTAAGACAGAAGAGGACAGCAGTACCATGGTCCAGATGTTGATGGAGGTCAAATATGAACCAACTGAAAAAAACATAACCGCAGAAGACCTTATATACAGACATACAATAGAGGACGTGGTCTCTGTAAAGGTAAGATGTCAAAAGTGTCAGCACGTCTTCCAAGTAGAGCCAACATCTCAAAACAGGTTCTTGTTTTTTTTTGTTTTTTTTTTCAAGAGGGAACAGACGAATGAAACCAGGTGAGTGTCTTATCTGCTTCTCGAAAATGCAAAGATCAGTGATGTCTTGTTAGTACATCATTGCTTTGGAATAAAAATTTCTACATTATTTACTACTTCTAGGGATGAGGAAGTAGATACAGATGTGATGCTACCTGACACAGTTTCTGCTCCCAGTTGCATCTTAAAGGAACCTGATGAATCTAGAAAGAATTCTCAACCACCTCCCACAACTACTTGTAAATCATTAAGGTCCAACCTTTGTCTAAAATGCGGCAAGAGTTTCAACAGAAAGTCCGACCTCAGAACCCATGAGAAGACTCACTCTAAAAAGAAGCCACACCGGTGCTCCACCTGTGGAAAGAGTTATGCCGGTAAGAATGAGCTCTCCATGCACATGCGGCTACACACTGGCGAGAAGCTGTTATACTGTTCTTATTGCACAAAGAAGTTTGTCAGGGAGAGCGAACTGAAGTCCCACTTGAGGAGCCACACTGGAGAGAGGCCTTTCTCTTGCTCACAATGTGGGAAAAGCTTTTCTCGTAGAAGTGTCCTAAAAACCCACCTTCGGTTGCATGTAGACACCCTGCCCCATCAGTGCGATCATTGTGGAAAGCTTTTCAACACAGCGGCGGCTATGAGAGTCCACAGGGCAACCCATACCGGAGAAAGACCCTTTCCGTGCCCGCAATGTGACAAGAAGTTTATCACAAAGGTTAACTTGGATGTTCACTTAAATAGTCACTCAGGGAAGAGGCCGTTCATCTGTTCTGTGTGTGGAAAAAGTTTCTTAAGGATGCAAGAACTCAAAACCCATCGAACAATACACCAAGACAACCGTCCTTTTCATTGCACGGACTGCGAGAGCAGCTTCAAAAGGTTGAGCCACCTCACATCTCACATAAAGATCCATTCCTCTGAAACCCCTCACAAATGCACATACTGCAGCAGAGCATTCAAGCATCCCAACAGTCTCAAAATGCATGAGCGTGTTCACACCGGAGAGAAACCGTACGCTTGTGAACACTGTGGGAAAAGGTTCCTCTCTTCAGGAGATCGAACTAGACACCTGGTCATACACTCCAAAGTGAAATCCTACAAGTGTCCGAAATGTGACAAGAGCTTTCGCTTCAGGAACAGTATGAGGTCCCACCAGGTCACACACAGTGGAGAAAGACCTTTCCTTTGCCAGAAGTGTGGCAGGAGCTTCGCTAGGCTGGCAAATCTCAAAGCTCATGAGGTGGTGCACCGCGATGAAAGATGCTACAGCTGTTCTCAATGCGGTGTAGCCTTTAAGTCATCCTCTACTCTCAGGAGCCACCTCATAATCCATTCCAGCAAGACTCCGTTTGACTGCACCACCTGTGGCAAAACCTTCACTCGTCAAGACACCTTCAAAAGGCATCAAGACATTCACGCAGGGATCAAAGTCCACAAGTGCTCGGAGTGTGGAAAATGCCTGAGCTCAGCAAGTTGCCTAAAGCTGCACATGGAGGGTCATTCCGGGAAGAAGAAAATGTACAAATGTGATGAATGTGAAAAGAGCTTCAGTTCTACGTCCTACCTCCTGAAGCACCAGAAGATTGCACACACAGACGAGAAGCAGTATATGTGCTTCATGTGTGGGGAGAGCTTTAATACGGATGGGAAACTGGTTACCCACCAACTAAAGCATTCGGGACAGATGGATCACGTTTGCTCTGGTTGTGGGAAGAAGTTTGCCCGGAAAGAGACACTAAGACGACATGAGAAGATGCACTCTGAGAGGAAGCCTCACCAATGCTTAGAGTGTGGGAAAGGATTCACAAGGAGTGACCATCTAAAACAGCATCAGAGAACCCACGGCAAGAGAAATTAAATAGAAGTAATATTTTTATTTTCTTTCAGCCATTATATTTGAAAGGAGTCGCTGCAAAATTGATGAAGCCAGTTACTATGCTTTAATAAGCATTTTCCTTTGTTATTGAATTACCTTACTTTTGTCCAGGCATTTAAGTAATGAGATTGAGGATTGAAGAAGAGGAATATTGAGTTCAAATTGAATTTAAATGGCACTTTATACTATTTATCGCTCCACCAGATGGCAGCCTATGCTTTGAGACAAAATTAAGTGAATTGTGATACTACAAAGGTGCCGGAAGACTCATTGCAGAACCTTCTCTAAAATCATGAAACATAAAAAGTATTTCAATGTAAAGTAAAAGATGAGAAAGATATTGTGCTTTTGTTTTCGTGTCTCAAGAATCTTATAGATGTTACGTTTTGTCAATAAAGACATTTATACACTGATGTGATGCGTTTCTATTTTTAAAGATCTCTGAAGTGACAGTCCACTTTGAAAACAATCCCCTGTGTGGTTGTGCCACTTTCCCTCAAAATGAGTCTGATGGATACGTAATGGGAGTAAAATATGAAACAATAGTCTAAATGAAATTGGATTCTGATGCAAATGGCATGTATCAGCCAGAGGCGAGGACCAGCTCTGGGATTTAAATATACTAATGCTTTATCTACAGCTGCTGTCTTTGCATTAACCTTAAAGGGTTCAATAATGCAATGAATCTGTAAAAGAAATCATATGGACTTACATTAGACTTTAGGTCAATGTTCCAAATTGGATAGTAGATCGTATATTTCTGGCCTTTCCACTTAATGCATATTTTTTTTTTTAATTGTATATTTTTTAAAGCAAATAACACCATTTGTGTTGCATAACACCAATTCTGAACTCAACATCTGGTGCTTTTAAAGAGGTCACTTGATTTGCAATTCAAAGCAGCACACCTAAGAAATGTCTTAAAAGTACTGTGCTATAAATAGTGTGAAATTACATATTTTCATGATAATGATAGTGTTCACGCTTCAGAAAAGACTCTCTTGTAAGTTTATCACCCAGGCACTTGATCTTTCCTTTTTGCGTCAATTTCTCTATATTTCTTTGATTTTTTTTATTAAGAGTTTGTATGCATATTCCCATTTGTCCATATGGATGTTTGCAGACTCCAGCAAATTAATTCCCAGTCGAACAAATAAACATAGTAAGAAATTCTAAGTCTGGTCAGGGGAGAGTCACACTGTGTCTCCCTGACAACAGTCGCTAAGCAACTAACATTTGTCATCCCTTTTCTTCCTTACCTCATGTCCCGTTTCCAACCATCTGCCTTTAGAGTGAAGCCATCAAACCCTTTCAAATACAAATATAGTTCCTCACCTTGAAGGAGGGCTGCTGATTTGCTTGCAATTATCACACCTCATCACAAGTCCGGGAACAAACCTCAAACAAATTCCAGGGTATCATAACAAATTGTCTTTATTCTCTCATTTTCAAAGACAGAGTGGATGACATTCATCAATAGTGAGAAACAAGTCAATGGTGCTGCCATGTTTGACCTCGGAACGTTTCCAGAACGTTGTGTTTTCATCATTGTTGCAAAAGCCTGTGTGGCCAGCCCCCACAGAAATGCTTGGTCCTATGGCATATTCAGTGGATTTCATGAGATCATGTGTTGATGGGTTTAAAATGTGAGTAGGTGAAAATACAGAACAAAACCTGTCCATCTCTGTGGGCTCTGTGTGTCGTCTTATGGCTCAAAATACGCTTGTACACTCATATAGCTTCAGCCATAACACCGAATTAATGTAATTTATGGTAACCCTCACAATGAGGCTACAGCGATATTACAGAAAATCATTGTTAAACAAACAAACATAGTTCTAAACCTAATCAGTAACTACCTCTAAAATCAGAGGGAAATGACAGGTTGATAAGATGTTTAAACCCTGTCAAACTATTTGCAGTAGTGTTGCTTAATGCACCACATATTCACACAATTTCAACTTTAACCTTGTCAGTCGACCTTTCAAAGATATGATGATGATAACCAGACTTCCAAGTACAAGAATCTCAGGGTTTGTGCATCTTTAGAAGTCTTTTAAAGTACAAAGCAAGTGAATACAAATATTTTTAAGTATATGCATTTTAAAAGGTTAATATATTGTTTTTTCCCCCCTATGTTTTTTCATTGGCACCCTACGATCTCATTTACAGATCTACTTTGAATTTTCCAAGAGTGACCCAAGATGGTAGTATTTTGCAAGACCACACAAGTTTAAAAGCAACTGGCAAGATTTCTATATTAATATCAAACGTATTCTGTCCACTTGCTAAAGCTGTACACTTTCGATGTTCCTTTAGCACACTTCTTATATCAAAGCAGCTTATAACGCTTGCATTGAAGCACTGATGCAAGTTGTATGAAAGGGTCTAAACTCTAATATATTGATTAAAATGACCAAAATTCCTACCGACCAATCACCCACGTTATAGTTGGTGATATCACAGTAAACCTCATAAAAAAGACGACATAAGAAAAAAACATGACATGCTTAAAGACTATAATGACAAAGTGGGTCTTTCTTAATATTGCTTGTCCTAAAATCTGGGGGTTTTGTTTGGTGACAAGTCATTTAGTAAAGTGAAGTGAGAGGAAATGTAAAAATACAGTTTTACCCGAAAACCTGGGTTTTATGGCGTTAGTTGAAAGTGCCTTTTCGATCTCTGAGACTTGCATTCAGCTGCGTGCCGCTAAATGCCAAATACTATATATTACAATCAACCCGTATAAAGGAAAATAAGAGTCGGTTTATGCACTTGTCATATACAGAATTGAGCATGAAGATGGCTTGCTTTCATTATAACATGAGGTGTCAAATTAGTTCAATGGTATTCTCCTATTCTCTAGCGGTTGTCCTGTCTGACTCAAGGGAGTTTATCAAAGCGCTCTCTACAGGCCAATCTGCTTTCCCTGCCAACACTGATTGCCTAATATTGTCTGCTTTCTTATTTTATACTCATTAAATAACAGCTCTCCCATCGCATTGGTAGAGTTTAATTATATGTGCACATAATTAAGAGTTCAAATCAATGGTAATATCAGAATAACAACAACATTTTACTGTTATATTGCGAAATGTCCCATAACCCCTTAAAACAAATCAATTAGAATGTGATTTTGCTCTCAGCGGGTTAGGACTTCATTACAGGTGAATATCTGAGTATGTACTTTAGGCCTGATTGACTGAAGTCATTACTGTGCGTCAAAGATTGCATTTCACTAATAATTGTTTGAGGGGGAAACTCATCAGCACCTAATCACAAACATTGCTTATGTCGGAGTATGTTCTTCCTGTTCTCCAAATTTCTGACAAGCCAATTAATTCCATCCACAAACAAGGAGAATGTTTTCTAAAGATGTTAAATCAGATGAACGCCACTTTTTAACTTCAAATCGTTCATCATGCTACAGAAACAGCATATGCAAACTATTTTAACATGTGCTAATTCTGCTTGTAAACAAGGCCCTTGAAGGAACAATTCGCAATTACTGCAACTGGCCGGCTGTTTATACGAAAACAATACAAAAAGGAAAAGTGAATATCATTACCACTCCTACGCAATTCTGCGCTGATTCAGCCCAATATGTTGCTCAATGCTTTGCGATTAGTCTTAAAGCATATTTCTTGGCTGCCATTGCCTCTTCAATAACAGAGTGCATTAGGACCCATTCCTATTTGGGGTCAACACATACATTGTTTGGTTGAGGGTAGCCAATAAACCCGACATTATCACTAAACAGTGTACTTTGAGAATAATTGTACCTGAATCTCAGTGTCCTAACCAGATGTGATTGCATGAAGCAATTTTTTATCAGTTGCTTGGTTTTTAGTCCTATGCTGTAATGCCAAATAGCCAAGCCCCCATCACTGACATCTCACTGGTTCCATATAAATGTATATAAAACATAAAATATTTTCTGACGTGCTTTGATACTGTGATTAAGAGTAAAGCAAAGTTACAAAGCAACAAAAAGTGCTTTTGAGGAAGAACTAATCAATAGATCTACAAATATTTTTCAGGTCAAATGAATAAAAGATCCTCAAGATCCTTACAGCCCCCAAAATAAATTTTCATCATGAAGTTTTAATACATCTTCTACTTTTTTCTGTTTATTTGGCATTTTTACATAGCAGTCTTTTATTACAGTATAATCTGATAAAATCAAACTGTATACATGTTCTTTTCTTCTGGACTCACCAGGCTACATGAGACTACGTCTGGTTAGGACACACTGTTTTCTCAAAGCCGTAACCACCATTATACATATTAGCAGTTGACCAGTTGAGCAGTTGGAGTATTTAAATCGCCAGGACTTTGATTTAATTAAAGTAATATATGCGCTGCATGTTTCATAGTGAAGCACAACACTTGTGTTTACCCGACAAAATAAAAGCTTGATAGTTTAATATTTATAGTTTAAAATATTAAGTATTTTTTCTTAAGATTTATTTCCTTAAGTGTACCTAAAAGTGTACTTATAGCTTAAAATTGTTATATTATAGTCAGTTTAAACAGATCAAAAACAGTGAAAATAATTCAAACTTGTAAAGAGTGCTTGTAAAGAATACACACATAAATCAGATGGTTTAACAAAAAAATTATTTTCAGCTTTTTTTTAAGCAAATGCAACAAAATCAGCCTAATCGTTTTAGAATGATTTGTTCTTTCCAAATATAGCTATTTGAGGTTTTTTTACCCTGCAGAAAAAACAAAATAATCCAATATTGTGCAGCCCTATCAACTAATATGGGTTGTTCAATAGCTGCTTCACTTTAAAATCACTTTATTTGGTTCCCCTAAACCTGAAAATTAGCTATTTTTGTGCAGGTAGAGTGAGAAAAGCTAAAACACTAAAACCATGCATTAACTAAAGTATCCTATTCTGTGCCAGTGGACTTTTTTTTTTTTTTTGACAGGACTTTAACTACAGTTCTGCATCTGTGCCGTGTCAGCATGCTTCTACTACAGGAGCTACTCTATCACTAACAGCCTGCCACAGCCGGCATGATTCACTCATTATACTGAGGTCCAGTGCTATATTTACGTGGGTCTGTCTGTTTACAGGCCTCTCGCCACCTCAAAGGTCATGTTCTGTCAGGATAGTTTATACACTGCTTGGTTTCGCTGCACCACTGTCACGTTCAATGACTGAGAGATTGGTATAAACAACTAATTTCACACATACTAGGTTAGGTAATATCTCCAGAGAATTATCTCCCCTGTGAAGTGGTGCGGCAACACTGTCTCTTATCTCCTCACCTGTCAATCTCACATGTAGTTCTTCAACTTCTGCACTAGCCTCCTTTAATACCTTCTCTCCTTCCCTCTCTCGTTTTCGGTTACATTAGAGCGCTGAGGTCATGACAAGAACGTGACTTCTGCCTGAGCATCCTGCTTCCTCTGTGTCTGCTGAGGTCTCTGTCTCTGACGCCTTCCCTCTCTCGGCCGAGGTGGGAGCGCGGAACGAGCCCTGATAGAAAGCGCTTGGCCCTGGTTGTCAAGCTCTCCCGGCGGGCTGCTGTGGGGGACCCCTCCGTCCAGCCGGGCCCCAGGTTGTGGCCCCGAGCTGCTCTCACAGCCGCTTCCAATAGGTCATTAGTGCGGTGATCCAGAGAGACAGAGAGCTCCATAAACAGGCAGCCAAACATCATAGCGCTGGAGTGTGCCTCTGAGAGAGAGAGTGAGAGAGAGGTTGAGTGATACAGACGCAGATGGAGTTTGACAATCTCTTGTCATATCAACACAGATTAGCGTTAGATAACTGAATCAATTGAGTGGGACTTAATGGAGCACGGAGGGGCCGTAAGAAAGGAGATATAAAGGCTAAATGCAAGCTGTTTGTGTGGGTGTGTTTGCACGGAGGTGTGTGGACAGGATTGAATTAGATCACTTTAGATGTTGACTAGACGGCATCGTTGTGGATAAGTGACATAACCTGAGAGAAGAAACAGACAAGGAAGAGACATTGGATTATCCCAATCCAGAATATTGGGATAATCCAATGATTTTAGTTTCGTATTTTAGAAGTCAGTTCAAAAGACTGTAGACTGTTGACCAGTGTTGTTCAAACATTATTTATATACTATATTAATTAATATTTTAAGTTAGCTTTCTCTATATTTTTATTTTAATATTTTAGTAACTTCATGTGCTTTCATAATTTTTACTTTTTAAATATTTTATAGTATAAATGAATTTTAGCTTTGTCAGCGCTTCAACTTAAATAAAAATAATTTGTAAAAAAATTCAAATAACTAAGCAAGGAATTTAATTATGGCTGACAAATTATTAATTGCAATTAAATTTGCGAATAAGTTTTTGTTTGCATTATGTGTGTGTTCTGTGCATATTTCTCATGTATACACTGTAAAAAAAATCTGTAAACTTTACTGTAAAAAAACTTGCAGCTGTGGTTGCAGGAAATTGACCGTAAAAAAACCACAACACGGTAACATTTTAGGCTTTAGTGCACTTTTAAAAGCTGTTTGGACTGAAATGTGTGTTGGGAGTGTGTGTACACAACCACCCTACACTGATTAAGATCCACAGGTAGTTTTCTTTTAATTTAATAAAGATAAGTTGCCCCTTCTAAAATCAAGCCATTCTCAAATGCATGTTCATTAAATGTTAATAAAATTAATTACATTTAGGTTAAATTCATTTAATTTCAGGTTAAATTATTTTATTTCCTCTTTATTTTAATTAGATTAAGCCACAAAAACAGCTTAAGCTCTAATAAACAACACCAAGACTGAAACGAGGCAGGTTGTTCAGAAATCTGACAGCACAACAATGAAACATTCACACATGCCCACCCACATTTACACGTCAACTATGAGTTCAGTGTCCAGCAACTTGGCCTGGCTTGACAAAGTAAAGTAAAAATGAAGAGGTCTAGTTAAAAACACAACAGAATAAGATAATGCTAATATTGATTATTTTGTTATTCTTATACCAGAATAAGAAAGTATACAGTTGGTACAGTGTGTAACTAATGACAAGCCCGACCACACACTGTGCTGACGTTTATTTTTACCATGATCATTTCAATTCAACCTTAACAGTTTGTGTGACACATTTCAGCACGGATTGTTCTGTGAATCTGTCACAGGCTTGGCTAAGAGGCTGTTGCTGTAGGATGGAGCAGAGGCAACTTGATTGGATTCAACAGCAAACCCACTACATAAGCAAGTGTTATCACTTTTTACGAAGACATTTCATAACAGAGGCCATTTAAATGGCGGCTTTAAAGGGATAACAGCAAATCAAGCCTGTTTAATGAGGATCCAGTATATTTGGTGATAACCAATTTTACATTTTTAATATTGTCTTTATATTGGGTTCAAAAGTTTGGGGTTAGTAATATTTTCAAAAAGAAATTAATATTTTTATTCAGCAAGAAAACATTAAACTGATCAAAAGTGAATTAAAAAAAGTGTAAATTACAAAAGATTTCAGCTTCAAATAATTGCTGTTTTTCTGAATGTTATGTTCATCAAACTATAAAAATCTTCTCTAACAGATGTATGTACAAAACAAAATGCAAAGAAAAAATATAAGACGGAGGTTGAGTTCAATGTTTTTGAGAGGGTTTAGGAAGAAAACAAAAATAAGCAGAAAAAATAAATGATAAAATATCATATATTTTATCATATATATATATATTATCATATACAAGTCTTTTGCAAATATTCACATGTATATATTTATATTATTATATATTTAATATATAAGTATAAAATTGTACATGTAAATTTTACATATAAAAAATGCATGCACGGTGCACACTATGTTAACAAAAACGTTTATATTGGATGCGATTAATCGCAATTTATGATTTGACAGCACTCTTGAGAGGGCTGAGGTCAATATATAAGCTTAAGGGAAAAAATAAATGATAAAACCTCAGATATGACACCTATAAAACGATGGATCCTGTAATTTTAACCAAAATGAAGGGGCACCCATTCGTTCTGGCACAGCAGACAGGAGATTTATCATGTGTGTAGCATTACGGTCCTTCAAAGTTATAAATTCTGTTTATATTATCTTCTCTAGCATAAGGTTGGCGTCTCTGCTTCAGTGATTTAGTCTGTACGACCTTACAGCATGTACACATCCAGTGTCTGTGTGCCTGTTTAAATAAGGCTTGAATGTCAGCATTAAATAGCTGACTCGCAAATACACAATGTAAATTAAACCCATTTACATGAAGCTGAGTACTAAGCTCGTGTGTGCTCGTGTGTTTGTATCGGAGACAGGAAGATAGATGCAGACAGAAAAAGATTCAGAACATTTACGTATCGATAAACACACTGGCTGCAGTACCCAGAGGAATAAATATGCTGAGCACAGATGTGTCCGCATAGCTGTCCTCTGCACTTCCTACAAGGTCCTTTTCCCCCGGGCCACACCCATCTAATGTGCTTGCTAGTGGTGCATCCTAACGTTCATACTTAGGCTTAAAAGACTTTAACAATTAAAGCCTATAAAAGTATTAAACTTTGGAACACAACTCGTCCCACACAGTTTGTGCTCTTGTCGTGCATGAATCATTCAAATTCTGCAGCAATGTAGATGAGAAGAGTGCTATCAAAGTCTCTTTAAAGGCACTCTGTAGCTAGCTCAGTAACATTCTCAGCCAGCTATTTACTATGTTTGCATGAACAGAAATAGACAGTCATCTCTGAAATCCGAACACAACAGCATCTTAAATATTGTACACTCAAAAAAATAAAGTTCTTCACAGTGATGCCGTGGTAGAACCATATTTGGCTCCACAAAGAACCCTTCAGTCAAAGGTTATTGAAAGGTACTTATGTTATTATAATCTAAAGAACTTTATTTGATAATGAAGTTCTGTTAAACATTTAAACAAAAAAAGTTCTTCTATGGAAATATGAAGCACCTTTATTTTTAAAAGTGTATCTGTAGCTCATATCACTTTTTTACTACTTAAAAGAAACTTGGCATTTGTGGCATTGGCATTTTTTTTTCCAAATATCTTATGCTTATTAAGACTAAATTTTTTTAATCAAATATACAGAAAAGAAAAATTACAAAGAAACATTGTGATGCAAAACTGAATTTGCAGCAGCCTTTACTTTAGTCAAATCATTCTATGGTAAAATAATTCTATTCTAACCAATATGCTGATTGGTTGATCAACAGTACTTCTTATTATCACTTTAGCAATAAGTATATGGATTACATAAAAACATATATATACTGTATATAGGGGTGGGCCCAATTATTATCAGTTAAAGGCTTTAAGTCAGTTATTCCTATTAGTGCTGTAGTATGTCAGTAGAAAATATGAGTTAAGTATTAATTGTAATTAACAGTGAGATTTTTGTGTGCACAAGGAGCCAGTGCTCCACACAGAGATCTGATCTGATCATCATCCGGTCTGTCTGGAATGACAAGAAACAGAACAAACTGAGACAGACTAAATCCAGAAGAACTGTGGTAACATCAATGCATGATATTATTTTTGACATAATCCTCATTTTACAGCATTTTTACACAAGTGCCTAAAACTTGTAACAGTGCTGCAGTTTTTTGGAGCATCTTGGGACATTGCCACAGTTCTTCTGGATTTAGTTTGTCTCAGTTTTTATTACCCAGTCTCAGACAGACTGGGTAATAATGAGATCAGATCTCTCTGTGAAACACTGGCTGTTGTCAGACTCCTTGTGCAAACTCATTGGATTATTACAATAAATGGCAAAAAATGAATGTTTGTAAATGTAAACTGATATTTCCTACTGACACACAGCAGCAAAACACAAATAACTGACTTAAAACCATGGTTTAACTGATGAAAATACTACTATTCTAATCATTTTGCTCACCACTGTATACAAAATGTGCTTAGATGTTAGATTTGCCATTACTTTACCCTGTTGGTGTTCATAATTATGGTGGATAAGCAGTGAAATGAAACAAACAGAGGAATGCAGCTTATACTGAATGTAATGTTTCAAAAGAACAGAGAACATCTGATGTCATCCTTCCCATGGAACCATCCTGTTATCAGCTCTAATACATGAAAGTGCCTGCACACCATTTTCTTAATGATTACAACATACTAAGCTTCCTTATCCTCCTTATCACAGTCCTGCAAACACATGGCACAGGGGGTTCACTTCACCACACAGAAGAAGGAGAGAATTAGAGAAAGAAAGGTGTGAGGGAGAGAATTTGAGAGTATATACAAGCATTGGCGTACACATTCACACGCACACACATAAAGATAGTAACACCAGCACATTGTGGGTGAGAGATAATACAGTGCAAACATAAAAAATGTCCCAAACATGCCAAGCATGACAAACAGATGAGAAGAAAAGAAGATAGAGAGAAAGGGACAGAGAGGGAGATGCAAGCACAACTATGGAAGCAACCAGAAACACTAAGCCAATATATATAGCCTGAGTTCAGAGTTTCTGAGCCATGTGAATGTTTAATACAATTACATAAACAATACAATATATAACAATTTAAATGAAACCCTCCGATGTGTGGGCTATATTACACAAAGTTTTCAAATAGCTAGCTAGACCATTTTCAAATACACTGTAGGTAAAGAAATCTGTTTTGATTTAAATGCAGTGGCAGAAACTAAACTCTGCCCTGCCGAGAGAAAACACCAGCAAACCTAATCTATATTCCATATCAGCCCTAAATGTACAATGTGCCCACTTTACCAAAGCACATCTCCTAGCAGCACCTGTTCATGCCGATAAGCTGAGTGATTTTTCTTGCCAGGAATCCATGAAGCCTCTTATATAAATACAGCCAGATGGAGTTAGAAGCATTTAGACAAAGGCTGAGTCATAGCAGCAAGGTTAATATAGATGACTCATAAGTGTGAGAGACAGAGGTGGACCACAGGGAGCCTTGTGTGGACAAAATACCTGTTGAATTATATGATATGTACTCTAAATTACTGTATTGAAATTGCATATTCATTTTATTTTTACACACTTTTTAGCTTATTTTCAAAGCACTTAAAGTCACCGTGAAAGGATTTTTCTAAAATGCATGTTTTTTTGTGTGAATGATTCATAAATGCATGTTGGGGCACCCTTTATTTTAAGGTCCAGTTATCACTATTAACAAACCATTAACTATGAATTTTGCCACAATAAACACCCAATTCGCTGGTTATTAACAGTAAGTAAGTAACAGTAGGTGTTAAGTTTAGGCATTGTGTAGGAGGGTTGTAGAATATATGTAATGCAGAATATGTGCATTTTAAGTACTAATAAACAGCCAATGTGCTATTAATACTGTAGGTAAGCTAATAAGCAGCTAGTTAATTGTGAGAACTGGTTCATATACTAAAGTGTTACCACCATTAAAACTAATGCCTTTAATGTTTCCCGTATGACAGTGATGCAATTCTAATATCTCTTATTCCAGTGGGTCCTCTTCCTTGTATCTAGTTGAATTATAATTGGTATTTGTGTTCTATTTATGTTGCATATTATTATCACTTTCTCTCTCCTTTCTCTGTCTTCCTATATTTGTGTTTAATTTACTATAAAACGTTATTCATCCATTTGACCCTGTTCTTTTAATTCCTGTTAATCTCCGTTGGCTATGCAGCATATCGAGTTGAATTATGGGATCTGTAGCTCAAGGACGTAGATTAAAAACAGGCCTACCCTCTGTGCTGATCTCACGGGAGCGCACAAGGTCGCTCTTGTTGCCCACTAGGATGATGGGGGTGTGTGGCAGTGTCTCCCTCAACAGTAGGCGGAGCTGTGCGATCCGGTGGAAGCTACGCCTGTCCGTCAACGAGAACACCAGGATGCACACCTCACACTGCAGGGTGGACAGCTCCTGTCAATCAAATTCAAACACAGACAAACCAATTACAGCACAAGTTGACCATGAATGCTCCATATACATGTTATTCATAAAGCGTTGGATGATTATTTGCCATTGTAGGTCAGTAAAGGTCTGTTTGCACCAAGGATAAAGTTTCTACGAGAATAGGAAAGTGCACAAAACAAACGGCAGGGAAGGGATATTGCTGCAAACACTTTCAGAGTGATTTTCTCTTGTTGATAAATGATCATTACGTCGACAGAGGATCAGAATCCACTTGAGTTGAAGAAGCTCAAGCATTTAAAACGGCAGATCAAAAGTCTCAGACGAAAGATTGCCATCGTGAAATATTGGCGAAATCGACGCAATTGTTTCACAATCACAGTCTTTCGTCTGAGACAGACAAAAAATATTTTTGTGATCCAAAGATGAACGAAGGTCTTACAGGTTTGGAACGACATGAGGGTGAGCAGTTAAGGACAGAATTTTTATTTCTGGGACAACTGCCCATTTGATATTAATAGTTGTCATTCTTGGCGTGAAGACCTTAAGAGGAGGACAGTTTTCGCTTGAGTGCAGCTTAGGAGTGTTTGTGTCCATGAAAAAGAGAATTACTGGGGTTTAAGGAGGATAACCTCAAAGGCTTTGTTGTTGTTCCAGCTCACAGTTTTGCCTCCGCAGAGCTCAGGTGTGTTCAAAACGGTAGCAGATGCCTCAGTCATGCGTCTACCCCCTGAGAACGTCACGGCACATCACCACAAACACTTTATAGCACTAAATTACAACCACACCGGGGTCTGGCTTTCTCTTGGTGACAGGGCGGCTGTCACTCCCATCTTTAATGAATTGAGAGATAAAAAGAAAATGCTTCCTTCCCCTATGGACCACTTCCTATTTCATCTCCTCAACAGAAAGAGAAACAGATAAATAGATGAAAAGCCTGTGTCCTACATCTCTGACTCCCCAAAGGCGAATTCCAGCCCTCTGGAGAGCTGCCTAAAAAATTCACATTGCAGCCGAGCCAATCGCACTCGGCCCCGGAGCGTGAGATTCACACAGCCACAGAAACACCGAGTTTCTCTGGAAGGAAAGAGTTTAGTGGGGTGGAAGCAGGATGAGAAAGGGGGGCTCGGCCACCTGCCACAACCCCACACAGGAAGGGCACGGGGAGGAGGTCATCTCCTTAGAGAAGCGCACAACGTATCTTGATGAGTGGTGAAGACAGCACAACACGGTCGATAGTGCTCCTCATGATGGAAGGGCTCTCTAGGGCGGGACGGGTAAAGTAAAAGGTCTTTCCATCAGGCGAAAGCATGCAGCGGTATCTAAATAACAACATCGAGCTCTTCCGCTGCAGTACAGGCCCATCTGTCACTGTCTGGCCTTTCGTGCCCAGATATACACACAAAATCCGAGCTTTTAATGGCTCTGTGTATGCACATGCAGGTACAGATTTGAAATTTTTATAACCTACAGTGACAGTGCAACACACACTCACACATAGACTGCTCAACAGAGCGATTATAGTCAGGAAACACACACACAAACACACAAATCCCTGCCATGCTGTCAGCAAATATGCCTGCCAGCTTTTTTTTGTCCTCATGTGCAGATTTAGATTATTAAATCCAGCACTCTTAATAAATACTGCAATGGTCTATATGTCATTATATATTTACCCTATAACAGCAGGTTAATGAAATGATGCTCACTAATCCAGCTAAAATGTTCATCTACACGGCATGGTGCTTTTTGTATAAACACATTTACTGTTATGAACTCCTTGTATGTGTCAGGAAAATATACATAAGAAAAAACACATTTGGTGTCGCAAAACGACTTAATTAAAATGAACAGAATGTATCACAGCGAGCAGATTGTTTAAACTGATCTTGCTTAAAGCTGTGGTTTGAAGCTTACTGGCAAGGTTGCATTTAAATGTGCAGGGACCATTATAAGCAAGCAATAGCAAATTGTAGACTGAATTTCCATTAGTGTCTAAACACTGTGGTGATTTCAGTATTTCTATGTTAATGGCAATACAACATTAAGTGCCTTTAAGTGATATTCAGAATAACGAACTGCACAACATGCACATTAGGTGTGTCAATGATGCTGATTGCATGTTTTATCATTCTCATGCTTCCACAAAGAATTACAGAAAATATAGAGATTGCAAAATAAGTAGATGCTAGGTTTTTTTTATATGCGACATGTGATATCTTCATAATCTATACATAAGTTATGTACAAACTAAATGGTACAAGATCAGTATTAAATCAATAACAATTCTTTTTTTTTAAATTAGACTCCGAAAGCATTTGCCAGGTGCTTTTATCCTCACATGGCTCAAATGGCACTTGGTATATATTTGATCAGTTAATGCATGTATAAAATTAAATAAACAAAGTGTTCGTGGTTTCTCAATTTACATATATAATGATTCCAACAAGACTGGAACTCACAGATAGAGCTGTTTAATCATGTCAATTTGTAAGCCAACTTAAGTTCCCTTTTATTTATATATATATATATATATATATATATATATATATATTATTTTGTTGTTGTTGTTGGT
>JAUCMT010000047.1:15220732-15231361 GCA_032357475.1 Enteromius thamalakanensis | reverse complement strand
TACAACTAGACCACCCCACCCGCCCCCTATGGTGATGACGATATCATCGTCCATCGCGATATTTCACATTAGACATCATCCGATGCCAAATGGTTGACATCGCCCAACCCTAGTTGATAAATAGCAATCACTCTGGAAAACTGGAACATTAACATTATTGTGCGCTGGATACAGCTCCGTTTTTTTATTAAAACTTACATAATGTCTAAAGCTTCTTGGCATTTAAAACATCAAACAACACTACATTGTGCGTTAAATTTATTTATAATAACTTACCTTTTTGCAGCTGATGTATTCCTCTGGAGAGCCGCCCGCCGAATGCTCCTCAAGATTTCAAAAGTTAACCGTGAAATCTTTCTCTTGGCTGATGTCCTTCACTCCGGCTCGTCTGATGAGGGTGTACTCACACTAGGCATGGTTCCCATGAACTGGGCTAGAGTACGATTGCCCCCCTCCCCACTCTCCCTCTGGTCTGCACTCACATAGGGTTTCAGCATTCGTGCCAGAGCACGCTTACGTCATTATGGTGCAACGGTTTCAGAATAAACAGAAAGAGCGGCCCTCAGGAGTCCATCGCTCTGTTTACTTTGTGGATAGTAATTTTGAGTCGTTTGGTCCACGGTGGTCTACAGCCCTCTTACAGCTTATTGTTAAACAAACATTGCACCTCTGCCGTAGACCGAAGCGACCCTTTCCCCACTAATTTGGTTTTGGAGCGTCGCAAAAACGTGACATCGCGCGTCCTGTTCCGAGCTGTAGTGTGGTTAAATCTCCATCAGCTGTTTTTAAATGCAGCGCCAGCTTATGAACAGAGCCGTAGATCATTGACAAGCTACGCGTTGAGTTTCGCAAGTGATTCAATGGTGCAGCTTCTCAGTGATCTAAGGCTCTGTGTATAAGCTGGCGTTCCTTTTAAAAACAGCTGAAGGAGATTTACCGCTAATCAAAGAAACGGCTTTACTGACGAGATGCATTTAATATATCGTTAAATATATATCACCCAGCCCTAGTTCAGAGCACTCACATTAGTCAAACGATTGGTGGTCAAACGCACATGGTCACGGTTCAAAATGCCAATAGGTGTGAATACACTCTGAGATGAAACGAGCTCGGGTCGAAGGGAGATACACACAACTAAACAGGCTTTCAGCCAAGATTGGCCCGTATAGAAAAAAGCCGTCTGACAGCCAGAAGTGTTTTGTAGAGTCGTCATGGCTCTGGCCCTTTATCGTCTCGCCAATGTCGACATTGAGGCGACAGTGCCACGTTTCAGCCAGAATCGGCCCGAGTGTGCTTGCTATCTGGGTAGGGTTGGGCACTTTACACAAAAGTGGGTCAAAACACTGAGCAGTGCATCCATTCACATAAACAAGCATCACTTGCTTTAAAGGAGTAGCAAAAACATCCCAACATTCCAAAAAGGCTCAAGGCTGGGGCTTCATCCATCTATCTCTATCAAACCAAATCGCCAAGAGAAGCCTTAAACTGTTCACTGTGTTTGCTCACAAGGGCAACTGGCATCAATATTAATACGGCAATTAATCTAGCCGCAGCACTGCAGGTGTGCTGGGGACCTAGTACGCCTGATCCGGTGTCAGAAATGCAAGACACGCATAGACAACCAATTATACTAATTGAAAGGAGGAAATTAATTAATCATAAACTTTATTGTGGGACAGAGTAAGACAATGATGTAGTATGATGCTTGGGGTGACGCCAGCACTTAACAGTTACTTTTAATAAGAATTTTTAAAAATCTGAATTTTACTCATGAATATTGAAGTACTATGCAAATCATTCTCGGCTGCAGTATAATAATCTATAGAAGCTATTTAACCGTTTATATCATTGCAAGGATACTAGTTTATAATATTAGAAATAAACCTATGATTGTCTCAGAACTGGAATATTTTCCAAACACAATCACACCTACAGAAATAAAGTCAACACAAAGGCTGCAGAAGAAGAGAGGGTGTGTTCACACACACCGGCGTACATCCCAAAACTGTGAAGGACCCTACAACCCACACACACATAGCCTAGATGCACACATGGGAAAGCGATGATCTTACCTGGTCCGACATCGTTCTTCAGTTCATCTGCTCTCAGTGAGACACTCCGCCGTCCATGTCATGTCACTGAGCGTCAAACACTGCACTAGCGTCGGTGGGGATTGTTACATTACACTCGACTCATATGCCATCACATGGCTGTAGTCTGAAAAAAGAAACGCTCCCAGTGTGACTCTAACCGCGCAAAAACGCTCCTTTTTCTCACGCTGACTTAAGAGTAAACATTTAATCGCATCTCTGCGAACGGTTGCGCTGTGTGACTCACGTATTACTGTACACCTGTGAGTCCCTTTAAGTCTCTATAATAGTGGCTTTTGAGATGAGAGCGTGTAGCTCCGCCCCCGCACCGTAAACACGCCTATTCATTCCAGTCGTTACCTGAATGCTCCCTATCTCTCTGGATCTCTCTCTGTCTCAGATTAAGGTAACTCTTAAAGGATTTATATTTTTGTTTATCGATAAGTTTAATGTTTATATTCTATTTGTCGCTATTTTTTTAATAATTCTAATCCTGCTTCATTTATTGGTTATCACAGACTGTTATTATTTTGAAACATTTTTGATTACCATGTAAATTTGTTATATTTTCGTAACGTGTTGATATATACGATTTTAAGATTAGCTAAAATGGCATATGCCAGGAGTTGTGTATATGCTTCTTTGTGAGTGACAGCAGCACCAGATCATTTACAAACAAGAGCCATTTGACTTCAGTGTCTAGTAGCGTAAACCCAAGTGCTGCAGGCTGCTCTCTCTCTATTTCTCTCTCCTACATATTTGTGGACAAGTGTTCATAAGCTTTGTTCTTGATAACTACTTTGTTTGAATCACAGCTCTCCACCTCTCTTCCCAGGCACATAAAGCGTTTCCTTCTAGATATTTTTCTTCAGTAACCCTGGCGTTTTCAAGCACTGCATGAATTATTGAGTGGTCATTAAGTTTTATTGCAGCCACATCAGTCGTCATTTATTTCACAGGTGGAGGTAAAGACGTTTACTCACAGGCTTTTTAATCATTTCTGCGAAGACCGATTCTTGTCTGTCTCTCTGATCTTACATTAAATGAACTATTATTAAGGCACAAGAAGGGAAGTAGATTGGAAGTCATCTGAATCCCTTCTAGAATAGAAGGAAAAATAGAATAGAATAGAAGGAAAAATTCCACCTCCTGCACGCATTCATTGCTGATTGAACATGCATTTCCAATATCCACCACAAATCTTCTTACTGAATGTGTCTTAGATATGCAGACCAAGCCTCACAATGCATATTGAAATACTTTTCATTGATGTGTAGTGATCTTAAAATCATGCAATCCATTAATAAACTTATGGTTTAGGGTTTTTAGTTTCTCTAAGCCTAGCCTAGTGATACCATTTTTTTTAAAATGCCCCTATGATGGGTAATGAAAGGTTCATATTTTGGTTTTGGGAGTCCCCAACAAGAGACTGACTGCATGCAAGATTAAAAAAAAAACATTTTCATTGTCTTATAATATGCATTTACTTTTACCTTGCCTGTAATGACTCCCAAATGGTTCGCTCAACAATTAATTTTTTAATTGCCTGATGCTTAATCTGCAGTGATCGGGCTGATTGGTCTCATTTTCATTTCTTCATCAGCGTTTGTGAACTTATTGTGTTCAGCGTTACCAGGGAAACAACTATTTTTGCCATTCCAAAAGCAGAATACATTAGCATTTTGATTCAGACCAATGTGAAAAGACCAATGATTGGGCAGGCAACATGCTAATGTGTCATGTTGACGTCAATATAAAACAGCTTGTGATTCATTTTAAAAATTGAAAAGACTTCAATGATCCATAGTCAACTCTTTTTTTTTTCTTTACTTTATATACGGTCCACTTTCAGATTTTGCAGAACTTTGCAGGATGTTTTTAATCACTCAGAACTGTGTTACCCCCTGCATGAAAGGTCATTTTCAAAAATCCACAATTGAGGCGCTTTAAAAGGGTAGCGTTTTCCCTGTCTGCCATTGTGAATTGTAATGTAGTTTGCTGTGTCTTACCAAGACTTTGTTGTACTGAAACAAAGCTAGGTAGGCATCATTGGCATCATGCCCAGAGGGTAACTGAGCAGTTTGGGAATAGCGCCACCTTGTGATCAAATAAATTAAAATGTGATGAAAATTACTGATAATAATTTGGCATAAAATGATTTCTTTGGCCTCATTTACTAATATTTATGCAAAGTCCACAGATAGAATCTTAGCCTAACTTTTGGTGGTTGTTACATTGTTATAAACTGGCCTAAAATCAAGCTTCTGTACAGATTCCCTCTGGCTTGCAGAGTATGATGGTCTCCATGTCTCCCATCTGCCAAATGGGAGGGATTCCTGGATTTTGATGAAAACATCCACAAATGTTCAATTCTCACCAAACTTGGCAAAGAGGATCTTCATCCCATACCAGACATTATGTTTATTTTTTGTGTTCAGAATAATCTGGCTGTTGTAGCAGCAGAATTATCTTCAGTTAAAACTCAACCGGTTGTTTAATATTATATTAATTTTACACCTTTTTTATTTTGTGCTTTTCCTCAACACACACATCTGCAATTGCTTTGTAAATACATATGTAGTGCTATGTGTCAGTAAAAAATATAAAAAACATATATGCTTAAAAAATCATAAGCCTGCTGTTATACTGTTCTTGGAGAGCAGAGGATCGTATTTTATGTACACGTGACAGATTGCATGTCACATTGCCAGCTCCACAGCAGTCTTACAATCAGACAGAGCAAGACCGCCTCAGTCCATAGTGGTCTGGGGCATCACATGATGACAAAGAGGGTCGAGAGGGACAAGTGGAGCACGCTGAGCTCATATCGCAGATGAGCTTGTTAATCTGCAGTGTTAATTGCATCTCATCAGACCTCTCCGGCTCTGTGTGAGTCTGAAAGGAGTTTGATGTGAGCGTTGACAACTCTAATTATTCAGTAAACCCCCCAAAATATGACTGTTATAATTACAGTAGATAACGAGCGAGTTTAAGTGGGTATGTCTTGCGAGTGCGGTGAATGGGGGATGCTGTCAGCGTAATTGTGAGACAGCTCATCCCCATTTTTATCGTTGTTCTCGTCTGCTTGTCTGCACTTTAACGGCGACCTCTTTGAACCGCTGTTAGCTCATTGAGGTCTGAGGGGACGTTGCATCAGATTAGTGAAAAAAATTGTAAGTGGTCACTAGCGTGGCTGGTGTTTTGCTTGTTTATTAAAAGGGATTACAGCAAAACAAGCCAATTTTCCAGTCACCTTTAAATCCCATGTAAACAAACCTATTCATTGGTTTTGTTAATGTCAAATAACAGGCATCAGCAGAAAGCCAGCTTTTTTATTTATTTATTTTTATTTATTATTATTTTATTTTTTACAGATCCATCTAACCTGGTTGTTATTTTATAAAATGCCCTGCCTTGGATGCTGTGAAGTCAAGAACATAGTGTCCTAATGCACACTAACAATGAGAAAATTACAAGCTTACCATGAGTGCCACTCTGTAATGCATTTCAGAACAAGACACGTAAATAAAAGAAGGGCACAGAGTTGTTGTTCTGGAAAAATGAATTATTGAGAAGGGCCAGTACAGACTTTTATAGACCCAGAAATGGATTTTATTAAGAACAGATGCCGGTATTAAACATACCATGATATCACCTTATTATTATTTTTTTGGACATAGTTTTGGAATCCTGTGGTGGTACCATGTTATAGTGATGGTAGACAATAATACTTTGATATATTTCTTTACTATGGTATTTTTGTACTATACTTTATTGTATTTCTAACAATACCATGGTATATCATGTTAATTACATGGTTTTGGGACATTTATCATGCATATTCCAATTCCATTTTTAGTATCTATATACTATTATTCATTCATATTTAGATTTCTCTACATTTATATCTATATTTATTTATTTTTATTTCTTTATGTGTGTGTGTGTGGGGGGGCGAGTTTATGTGGTTTATGAGGACACAAATTTGTATAATGACATGGGTGAATTATGGGTGTCCCCTTAATTCAAAAGACTTAAAAAACATACTAAATGGTGTTTTCCATTTGAAAATCTAAAAACGCACACAGTTTCCTTAGGGGTAGGTTTAGGTGTAGGGCAATACCACATACAGTCTGTACAGTAGAAACACCATTACACCTATGGAGAGTTCTCATAAATCACAAAAACCAAGATGTTTATGTGTGTGTGATATTTTTGGCTTTCGCTGTTTTTCATTACAAAAGAAACTTAAT
The DNA here is from genome assembly GCA_032357475.1 of Enteromius thamalakanensis. NCBI lineage: Eukaryota > Metazoa > Chordata > Actinopteri > Cypriniformes > Cyprinidae > Enteromius > Enteromius thamalakanensis. The sequence continues at coordinate 15,225,018 of JAUCMT010000047.1, read as the reverse complement.
TATAAAATTTAGCTTTAGTTAATGGTAGAGTACTGGCTTATGGTTTTGTAATATATACCAATATAGATTACAGTGTTATTAGAATTTGTCTCCATCTCTACCTATACATTTTTGTAAACAAAAAATGTATCTTTTTCAGCGCTGTATGCTGTATCCTTTTCTTTTATCTCTCAGTTCAGATCAGGCAAAAGAGATGAAGTGATTAGAAAGGGAGGAGCATGGGGAATGGAAATTCAAGAAGAAAAATTGCCGGATCAATTCAGATCCACATTTTATTACACTGGCTACAATATTAGCAGAGAATGAAAAAAAAAATAGTGTGAAGTAGGATGACTCATCTGCAGGTGACACAGTTCTGAGAGTTCTCTCAGCCATGCCTCTGTCATTAATGGGAAATATTTATATACTTTTCCCATTTCCAAAATCACAGTGCACTGCATTTCACATAAGGCTGACAACGACTCAAAAAACTCATTACAGCAAATATCGATGATTCATAACACCAATGATCAGCAAGCGAGACTCAAACGCACTACATTTAGCCTTTATAGACGATCTATCTGATATATAGTAGCAGCCCACAAAAATCTAATCTATTACTCACCGCACAAACGATCAGAAACAAGCATATTAAAAATGAACACATATGTTGTTGATAACATGCTAATGTGTGCGAGCATGACCGAGTTGGTGATAAAAATCTGCCGTGATACATTTTTAGTGTGAGCGAGAGATTTTGAGAGAGGGGAAGAGAGCAGCTGGCATGCTGGAACATAAATCTGAGTCATAAATGCAGAGGTCCATGGTCTTATGTTTCTGTTCCTCTCTGTAGTGTTACTAAGCAACTCCCAATCTCAGCCAGCATGAGAGGGATGAGGATGCTCTGGCAGAAAATACCTGTCATTGTGTGTGTGGCGTGTGTGTACTTTGTGCCTGCGTGTGGGTGTGCTTTGCTGTGAAGCAGGTATGTGCTGTGCCTTACCATGTCGATCTGAGCGAGCGTGTTCTCATTGTGGGTGCGTAGCTGCTAGTATGTGCTGAGGAACGTGTTGAGACCCAGGCTGTGAGTGGGGCTGTGTGGGAGCGTGTTTTGGCACTATGTGCTGTAGGAAGGTAGCAGCTCTCCAGTGTTGGTGCATGATGGGTAGCAGCCCTCTCAGTTGCCTAAGGGCTGGCTTAGATAGCAGGAAGTAGAGTGGCGGGTTCCAGCAAGGTGCTAGACAAATCAGAAGAATGGCAGACAGTGAGGTTACCTCCCACAGCAGAGACACCTCCGTACTTGACGCCGGGGAGCTGGGGGTGGGGCTTTCGGGCGAGCTGACGGAATTGAGGGATGGCGATAAAACATTGACAAACTCTAGCACGTAATAAGGCAGCCAGCTGATGGCGAACACCAGCGTGGAGCCAATGAGAAGGGCTGTGGCTTTTTTATTGCGGTGGTCCGCGGCTAGAGTTCCCCGGCAGCGGTACAGGTGTGTGATGATGAGCCCGCAATGCAGGGCAATGCAGAGCAGAGGAGCCACATAATACACCAGAAAGGCTGGAACGAGGAAGCCCAGCCAGTAACCACGGCCCACCGACCAAGTGCAGCCACTGTCAAACTGGATGTATGTGACTTTAGGTAGGGCCATGGCGATGGAAACCAGCCAGATAACAGCAACGGTGCCAGCTCTGTGGGCCAAATAGAGAAACATATACAGACAATTCAGCATGTGACACAGAAGCACAAAAGCAGTCATGCAAGGGTATTTGTAGCAATTGCCAACAATACATTGCAACGGCGAAAATTATCGATTATTCTTTTATGCTTTTAATATCATGTTCCAGTAAGTTATTTAGTAAATTTCCTACTAAGTATATAAGAACTTAATTTTTTACACCCTCAAATATTGTCCTATCCTAAACACCAATGGAAAACTTGTTTAGGTTTCATATTATGCATAAATCTTTTTTTAACTGACCCTTATAACATGGTCCAGGGTCACATGTTATATGTTATGCCTCTTTATATCCCTTACCCTATCAGAAATGTACTGCTGTAGTACTCATGATAAATACGCATGCAGTTTTTTGGATGTGAACATATCACCTAATTTCTTCTCTTGACATGAATTTCGTAGATTTTAAAGTAATATAGTACCATATATATAATCACTGTACAATGATACAGCCAAAGCATTGTTGTATTGCTATTACATAGGGTCTAATGGTATTCCAAGGTAGTTTGGAATATTACCATAATACAATCGTCAAAGTCATGGTAATACCTTTTTTGAGATTGAGTTGAAAGAAATACCATGGTAGCCTATTATTTTGGCACTGCTGTGACACTGTAACAGACTCCAAAATATGGAAATTACTGTAATCCTATTCAAAAAGTACTGTGATTTAAATAAATCTGATTTTCATCTAATATTGATTCACATTGCGAGAAGAATATTTTTACTCAGTGTCAGCGTTTCCTGGATCGTTTTTAATCGGAAGCGCGTCCTTTTAATAAAGCAGATGCAAAAATAAGATAGAAGTGTTTTGACAAAAATAAGTAATATTTACGCGAGGTTGCATGTTGCATACATGCTAGCGTTTGTCAAATGTTGTATAGTGAAAGGAAAAATAAAAGTTTTATACTGCGAAATCAGTACAAGATTATATAGCTGTGCTTAGTGCGAGCTGTTCTGATTCCTGAAAAATTACTTTTATAAGTCGATAGTGAATCAAAAACAGTGTAACTAAATGACGGTTCTTTTAATGAATCATTCAAAATACCCAAACGTTCATTCATAATTTGAATCACTCAATCAATCACGGCTTCGTTTCCTAAAAGCATCATAAGATCGCAGGAACCAGCTCCAGTGGTCTCTACGTTCTACTTATGTTTACGATGCTTTTAGGAAATGCAGCTCAGTGTAGTTAGTGATCAATATCAAGTTATATATTTTACATTTTAAAGAAATAGAATTGGAATTTGGAATATGTAGGTGTTCAAGCCAAGGTACTTTAATCAATACCATATTATCCAAAGAAAAGCATAAAATGAAAAAAAATTCTCCATTTCTTTTACAAATATAACTTTTCCCCCTTTTTTACAACAGTTTTTTTTCCTTAGCTCGTTTAGATACTCACACCTGCGCTGGGGTGGCTGGAGGTCGGGTCGAGGGAGCCACTATTCGATAACGCAGCACAGAGAGGGCAGCCAGGCTGAAGATGTCCACTCCAGCGGTCAGGGAGGTCATGAAGCTCAACAACACACAAACGCCTCCTCCCAGCTGCCAGTTCTGAGAGCTAGCGCTTAGTAGCACACAAGGCAGAGTGAGTAGAGCACACAGATCAGCAAAACTCAGGTTTAACAGGAGGACAGAGCTGGGCTTTGAACGACGCCGTGGGTTACGCATCAACACCAACCACATGAGCAGGTGACCTCCAACCCCTACCAGCAGGGAGAGGATGCTGGCCAGAGGCAGCACCAGAGAAAAGGAGATGGTGGTGTTGGTGGAGACCGTGTTGAAGAGCAGGTTTACAATGGCAGGCATGATGGATGATGTAGAACTAGATAAATAGATAGAGCTTTTAAGCAGTTTATACTTGATTCATATCACACACACTGACATAAACACAAATAAAAAGCAGAAATGCAACGACTCTCACATATCGCAAATCTGACTAAAAAAGGGAAACTTTGCAATAATACACTTTGCAGTTCCCTTAAATTACACTTTACAACAATAATCCATTCCACAGAATGTGGAGCAATGGGAAGACATGATGACCAGCCCAATAAAATGTGCAACCAAGCAAAATATGCCCATTAAAGATGTGATATACATCCTAGCATGGACATTTGCAATTACACCGACCAATTACTCACAGAGGCGGTGACATGAACATCTTCCAAGCACAATTTAAAGCTCATGTTTCAACTTCCCCAACAGAACATCCATACGGCTATTAAACCTTCATGAACTAATAGAGTTCATTAAGAAACATAGTTTTGAGAAAAAATCCTTCCATCCTTTAGCAGTGTGAAGATCAGCTAAAATAAAGTAAAAACTATATTTCATATCCTGACAGTGGAGTATCAATCTTTTAATAAATATGTATCTGATTCCACTGCAGTTCTTTAGAAATATAAGGGAAAATATATTAATAATAATAATATTCCAATTTGATAGACAGACACCCACACTACATGTACGTACACAGGCAAACAAGCAGATGATAGATAGATAGATAGATAGATAGATAGATAGATAGATAGATAGATAGATAGATAGATAGATAGATAGATA
>JAUCMT010000047.1:15180048-15201884 GCA_032357475.1 Enteromius thamalakanensis | reverse complement strand
ACACATTGGGGGGGACAGCTGTGGGACTTTTTGTGTTGGCGCATGCACACATTTTTTTAATCTTTGAATATTGGGGGAGACGTGTCCCCCTGTCCCCCCATAAGATTACGCCTATGTTTGTGAGTATATAAATAATTTATTTTGATTATATTTTTTAATAATTGAATAACATAATCAAAATAAATTATTTATATACTCAAATATATATACACAAACGAGTGTAAAACAGTTTGCAGGCATTCATGTGTAAATATATATATATAACTGAATAATATAATCAAAATAACATAAATGTCTTTACTGCTACTTTTCATTGATTATCAATTTAATGCATCCTTGCTATATTAATGAACCTTTGAATTGTACATAATTACATGTGTGTAGACAGACGGATAGCATCACATGTAGTGCACTTCTGTACCTGGATTTAATATGTCTACTAAATATGATTTGTCTAAAATGATGAGGGTTGTAATAATAATACTGACTGATGGATTCAACAGGAACATATACCAACAATTTATAACCTCAGAGCTCATTGTAGTTTTGTTTTGAAAGTTTTATATTGTTAAAAATGTATTCCACCGTTCTAGAAAACTTGTCCCTTTTGAAATTGAAAATTTCGACCATTTAGACAGCTCAAACTATATTTTTACAGTAGAAATCACATAAGTGCTTTGACAAAGTGGTTCACATTTCCAGTTTGCCTGCAAGGCTTCCACAGTTAGTGCACAAGAGTAAACACATTTTTAGTTTTTTAGATAATCAACAACATGTCACAGATGCTGCTGATAGAGATTAAGATGTATCGAACCTTTAAGCAAGACACTTATAGCCCTGCAGTCTAAATGCTTGTTTGTAAGTCACTTGAAATACGCACTTCTGCCAAACAAATAAATGTATACATAAATCACTGTCTACTCTGTGGTGTTTGTCTCTCTTGGCTTGGGAACAAGTACCTGCCCTTGATGTTAAAGTTCTTGCCCAGCAGCAGGTGTTTGAGGGATGGGTGTCTGGAGAAGGCAGGAATGACACAGAGGAGATCAGCATCCAGCCCTGAAATGAACACAGAAATGTACAGGCAGAGTCAGAAGCAACTGAAGAAAATGCAACCGAGGGGAAAGAGACAAACTGAAGGTCGGTGGAAGCAGACAAAAGCTTCCTTTCATTTATGCAGTTAGATGTCTCACCGTTGTCTGAGATGTCCAGTGTGCTGATGCAGGAGACTCTGGGGAATAGGTCCTGTATTATCCCTGCTCCAGCAGACCTGAGCTGAGAGGCAGACAAACGGAGAGAATGAAAGAGAGATAGGGAATAAGGGCACACGGGGTAGAAAGAGAGAAAGAAAACTCAAACATGTATAATTTACGCTAGTATGCACTCATATTTTTCCAATAGCTCAACTGAAAGAGTATGGTGCTGACAACACGTCATGGGTTTGATTCCCTGGAAACGTATGTACTGATGAAATAGACCTTAATCCACAGCCACTGCATTTTTATATTTATGTTATGGAAGCTTGTTTAAAAAATATTTAAAAAATTATTGTGACTCACAATTTTTTTCTTGCACTTCCGAATTGTGAGATATAAATGCCAACATATAAACTCTTAAAAAAAGTCAGAATTGTAAGATATAAATGTACTGTACAACTCAAAACTCAAATAATGCATTCAGATGACAATGACGTTTTTATTTTTCATCTAATGGCAAAAACAAAAAAGAATTGATAAATTGTGAGAAAGTCAGACATGTTTTTTGTTATTTATTGTTATGCAAGAAGTCTAAATTTGTTAGATATGTTTTTTATTATTATTATTCTGGGTCAGAAACAGGCTTCCATGTCATCACATCAAATCAGTTTTGGAGTTGTTTTAGTTATTTTGAAACCAGTGCTTGTTGTCACCTCAAGTGAACATTTATTCAAGTGAAGATTTTTTGAAGGCCAATTTCTGTGCAGGCACATAAGGTATATTATGGCTCAAATTGTTTTGCTATTCAAAAATAAACCTGCCATTTCCACCAAAAATAAAGTAGATTCAGAATGACTCATCCATTAGAAATAGCTCTGCACATTTATCACTTTTTACAGTACACACAGGACCAAGAAGCAATTCTGGACTATTTTAGGCTTATTAAGGATTTTTTATTCCTTACTTCTATAAAATAATATTATATCATGAAATTGATAAGTTAGGATTGGAAAAACTAAGGGGAAAGTTGTCAGAGTGGAACCTGCTATTAACATTTACATTATTATGCTTTCCAGATGCACATTTTTCTATAAAAAAAACTATTAGGCTTCATTACAACATGCAAAAAACACCAGTATACAAAATATAGAATGTATTTGTGTAAACTGACTTTTGACTAAATCACATTTTCTATGATACCACACTCCTTCTATGAAGGAATAAAATTATTTTGAAAGGTCAAAATAAGGCAATGCAGCCTCTACCAAGATGACCTCACATTGCACTCTCGAAAGGGACCTTGAAAGGTTTTCTGTTTGACTAATTCTTCTGCCGAGATATCTGTACACACAGCAGAGTGACCACAGACTGAAGGATTGAGGCTAGAGCCAACAGAGAGAATGGCAGGCATTTATAGAGCTCAAGCCAGATTTAGGTCCACAATGGGGGGGATGGGGTACCTCACAGCCGCTGATGTCCAGGTGTAGGTCAGTGATGTGAGGATTGGATGAAAGCCCAAGGAACAGAGCCCTGTGGAAGTGACAGTGAACAAACACAGGGACGTCATCATTACTGACAGCATTACATGCCTCATTGAAGAGACTTAGCATTCTATTATGTGCTTCCATGGTTGATCTCCATAATAAATCAAATCAGAAAGGTCTATATGGACACCGTCAAAGCGTTACGCAGGTCTTAAAGGATTAAGGGAAAAAGAGCTTAGAGATTAGTCCGACTCTTGTGGTGTGGGCCGGTGCTGTTGACAGAAGAGAGCTAAAATCAGGTGTTCAGTTGGGTGTGACAGCCCGTCTTGCGCTCGGTTTGCGTTTGTGAGCCGGAAGGAGGTATGACCCTGTTTGAAATGCTTCATTTGAAAACATTCAGGCTTTCCCAAAATAGCAGCTGCTGCGTGAACATCTTGATTCTGACCTCAGTTAGGGGTGCAGAGCTCTAAAACTAGAAATGAATCCCCAGAGAGTTCTTCTAGCAGGCTTTTCACACTTGAAATTGTTAACCCTTCAATTCAATTCATCCACAGAGGAAAAAAGTGAAAGTTATTTGCAGTTTTCTTTGTAGTGCACATGCACAATAGTTTTCTTTTATGGACCTAACAGTTTATTTCATATGACATGTCCGTTAATAGTAAAAGCTGACTTTTTAGAAATCTCCACTATATGAATGTATTTATATGTGTGTGTGTGTATGCGTGTAATATAATACAATTTTTTATTCATCTAAGACGATGTCACACCCATGACTTGTGTTTGTTTATTCCTCATGTGCTCTGTGACCTAGTTTCTGTCTGCCCTTGATTGTGTCATTATGTTAAGGTGTGTGTATTTCAATTATTGCCATTATCTCTATTAGTTCCATTCAGTTCAGAGTTTCTTCGTCCAGTCTTGTCTACTAACCCTCCTATGTTGGGCTACCTCGATGTGGATTATTTAAGACTTTAAGACATCTTTGTGTGTTATTCCTGCCCCACACCATGACAGATGCATTCAATTCATCAAACAATAAAGACAATTTTAATGAAGTAAATGCTGTTATTTTTATACTTTCCATTCATCAAAGAATCATGATAAAATGGCAGGGCAGCACAAATATTTTAACATTGCTAATAATGAAACATAAACCATTTAGCTGAGCATGTTTTGCAAAAATGTAATGCTTAAGTTATCATTTTTGGAAAATAACTTAAGCATTACACTTTTCGAGGGGGTATGGTTGACTCCCCTTCAAATCTTTATTACATTAAAAAATATGCTTGCCTTTAAAAATGTACAAAAATGAATCCACATGTTCAGACTGATTTCACTGCAGCCTACATGCTGTGTATTTTTTGAAAACTGCAGTAATAATTTATTATTTTTGTGCTTAAAGACATAGTTCGCTAAAAAATGACATTTCTGTCAACATCTCCACTTACAAGATAACTTGAGATTTTTTTCTTTGGCAGTATAAGTTATCGCTCTCCAAACAGTTACAAAAATATCTTACTTTCTATTCAGCAGAAGAAAATTTGTCACAGCATGAAGGTGAGAATACGAGAATTCTCATTTTTGGGTGAACAGAGATAATTCAGGTCATTATGGTCACTTTATGTACATAGTACATAGCATAACAATGTGTTATGTCTGAAAACTGCTTAAACCAAACTAATGTAGTTAGCTTATCTCATAGAATGTGAAAAGCTGGTTTGTTGGATTTAGAGAGGTTTTAAGAAATTGTGAGTTGCTCAGACTAGCAGACCAGCTGGCTAACAAGCTAGGTCATGCTGGGAAACCAACTAAGCCAGATTAAACTATCTAAGCCAGGGTTAAGTGCAGAACAAGACTCACCTCAGCACGTCGGGAGGCATCTTCATAGACGCCAGGCTGATGTGAGTGAGGCTGAATGCTGAACTGAAGAACTGACGGAATGAAGGAAGTGTCTCTCTCACTTTCCTAAAAGCGTGACAAAACAGAAGAGGAGACTTTTATCCATAACACATCATTGCACACTTCACAAGGCCATAAGCAATAGAACAGAACCAGGGCTCAAAAGAATGCCCTCTGGCTTTCAAAAAAGAACTGGTTTGTAACTATTACGTGTTCCACATTTGAACAACATTCAACATTTTAACAAGCCGTGATAGGACCCAACAAACAATTACTCGAGTGGGACAGAACTAGATGGGGAAAAAAAGAGAAAGAGAGAGCGAGAGAGTCAGTGAGGGATACTGGGGGGCTAAAAACATGACAGCTCATGATAACACTTTTGCGTTTAACAGTGACATTATCATTTAGGAGAGGGAGAGAGAGAATGTGCGGTGTAAATGTGTTAACAAGAGCAGAGAGTGTTAAGGGAACATTCCTATTTAATATTCATGAGCTTCCTGTCTTATCAGCTTGAACAGATTTACATTGCTGCCTTCACATGGCACTAGCGTAGCCAGATTTACTCACACACACATGCCCACACACACCTCACACGGAGGTGCCCATGCGTGCAGTGGTTCTGTGTTTGGGTGTGCATGTGCTTTGGGTGCTTACGTTAACACGTGTGGGAGTCTAGGTGGGAGTTTGCGAAAGGATGAAGTTAGGAAAAAGAGGGCATGCTTGCTTTAGCATACTAACACAGTAGTCTATAATACTGCTGCAGTGTATACTATGTATACGGAGCACAATACGCAATGACTCACTACGTTTGCCAAATTTAGAAGCCCCAGAGCGATAGCTATAAGGAGAATCTATACGATAATTATGCACGGTAATGTTCCGCTGTTTATAAGAGCGCTACAGTTTTCTCCTTTAATGCTTTAAGTGCTTAAGCTTTTTAAAGCAGGGCGGCTACCAATGTTTTTATTATTAAAAAAACGCGTTTTGAAAGTGATTCCAACGATGTGTAATACGAATAATACCAAAAAATTGTAATATTGTTTTTGTGTCTTGCTAATGGCCCGTTATACAGCACCAGCTACACAAGCGGCATTTGAAATTGCATACTTATAATATATATATAATTATATATTATATATATGCATATATATAATAAGCAAAAACAATATGTGACAAGAGAAGTATATCCGAATTCTAGGGGTGTAGCGGTACAAATTTTATGGTATGAGTCTTTTGGTTCAGTAGGCTACACGTGTACCAAATAAATACTTTGTTTCAATGACTGCATGAGAAAAACCTCACAGGATTCTGAACTGTGCATATGACAGACATTTTACTATGGCCACAGTAAAGGATTTATGACAGTGACGTGATACAACTGATGATGATAGGTCACATCACAGTAACAATATGGTAAATGCAGTATGTTCAGATTACAGTCATACTACAGTACATAATAGAACATACAATTTTGCGGATGCGAGGTAATAAATTATTAAAAGAAAATAACCGAGAGTGTGCAATTTCAGACTCAGCCACTGTTATGTATACCACAATACAATGCACTTCCACTTTTTATTAGATCAATGAACTAGAATAAACTGTAATGTTTATCTGTTCTTGACTCAATATTTGAGTCATACATTTCCACACAAAACTGGATTAATAAAAAAAAGTTGTGAGGTCATGTGACGATGGAGCATACTGCATACGGCTTCTTGTACTATTTTCAACAAATATCATATGAACAATATTGCACAACAGCACAGCATTCAGGATGTAGTAATCTAGTACTTCAATCCCAACACAGCAAAAACGTGATTTCTTTCATTCTTTAGACCCAATCATCTTCAAAAACTTAGCCCTCTGCAAATTTAAACCCAATTAAGAACAAACACATTTCCAGGAGGTGCAAAGCATGAAGAAACCTTCCAATTTAAACAATAAGTTCAGCTAAAATTAGCCTCATTTTTCAGAGAGTTTCTCATAATGCCGTTAACGTGCCGAGAGGGTAGATGGAATTGCCGTTTCGGGTTCAGAGGGAGTAAGACAGGAAGATGGATCATTGTATTTCTGTTTCTCTTCAGCCTACAGCCTCTTCTCGCAAACAGGCACATGCATGTTTACTTGTAAAATCTTCTGCTGTAAAGCTAATTAAAGCTACCAGACTGTTGTTAGAATAAAACACATTGTTTACTCAATTTTATTAGCTGTTTTTTTTATTCAATTGTTTTTATTTATTTTTGGAAACAAATTCGTCACACAAAATCATGTTTTCTTCTGATGCTGTTATAGTGGCTGTATTATCATCTGTGCAGCATGCAGGTCCCTCAGCTCTATCTGATCACTCATGCCCCAGTTTAACTCATATTGCATCTCTGCAGGCACTCTTCCCTGCGGGGAAACCCATTTAAAACCAGCCTCTGATGATAGTTGAATCCAGCTGAAAAGTCGATCTTTTATGGTTACTAACAAGTCTAAGCTTGTCTAGATGGCTATTAAAAAAAGTATGAGTAGACTTGATGTTGATCTGTTATCTAAGCTGGTAAGAGATTATAGTATCCGAGATAATATTACTGTTTCTATAAATATTTGAAGTAGTTTTTATATTTATATTTTCTGTTTTATTTCAATTTTAGTTAAAGTTTTAATGATGATATTGCATTTTTGTTTAATATTCTAAGTAGGTTGTATTCATTTTTATATCAGTTATTTAAGTGCATCAATTTAAGCAAAATTAAAAAGATAAATATTTCCTTGGCAACTAACAAAATAAGTTTTATTTTAGGTAAAATGTATTTTATTTTTATATTTTATGTTTGAATGTTTTATGTGTTTTTTATGATTTTGAGTGTAGTTTGCTATAATAATTTCACTAGTTTGCGCTTCCTCATTAATAGTGATAAAAATAGCATATTTGGCGTGCTGTCGGGTGACGAGCCGGGAACTCGACGTACCCCGAGCCCTAGTAGCGAGAGCCATAATGAGGGAGTGGCTCGAACCCTGCGTGCCCCCCAAGGAAAGGAGCGAACGGTGGAGAAGGGGAGGTGGTGGGAATGCAAAAATGAGATACGGAAGGAAAGGAAGCTGGAATATTTATAGTGGCGAGGTAAGGATTGGATTGGCTTACGATGGAAGCAGAATTAATTAGTAATTGATACCAGCTGTATCTAATAATCGTCAGCGCTTCCTCCCAAAATTAGTTTGAAAACTTAATTTCTTTCCAATAACAAAATATATCTAAACATTAAAATAAAATGTTATTAAAATATATTTACAGGTGCTGGTCATATAATTGGAATATCTTCAAAAAATCTTGGCCAACTGAAAAGTATGAACATGAAAAGTATGAGCCTGTACAGTTCTCAATACTTAGTTGGGGCTCCTTTTGCATGAATTACTGCAGCAATACGGCATGGCACAGAGTCTATCAGTCTGTGGCACTGCTCAGGTGTTACGAGAGCCCAGGTTGCTCTGATAATGGCCTTCAGCTCTTCTGCATTGTTGGTTCTGGCATATCGCATCTTCCTCTTCACCATACCCCATAGATTATCATGCACCAACACCAGTAGATGACATGGCACAGCAGCAGTCCTTTTTGTCTTTAGCCCAGGCGAGACGCTTCTGACTGTCTGTTGTTCAAGAGTGAAACCCATGTCTTGCATACGTTGGTTGTACACTTTTTTCTACCACATCTTTTCCTTTCCTTGGTCATTCTATTAATGTGATTGGACACAGCCTCTTTTCCAATGACCTTATGTGTCTTGCCCTCCTTGTGCAAGGTGTCAATGGTCGTCTTTTGGACAACTGTCAAATCTATCCAGCAGTCTTCCCTATGATTGTGCAGCCAACAGAACTAGACTGAGAGTCCATTTAAAGGTCTTTGCAGGTGTTTTGAGTTAATTAGGTGATTAGAGTGTGGCACCAGGTGTCTTTAACACTGAAACTTTTCACAATATTGTAATTTTCTGAGATACTGAATTGGGGTTTTCATTAGTTGTCAGTAATAATAATGAAAATTAAAAGAAATATAAAAAAATTAGAAGTTTTGAATCTTAAATGGAATAAATCTTAGTGAAATACATATGTTTCTTGAAGATATTGTAATTATATGACCAGCACCTGTATATTTTTATTTAATAATTTTTAATTAATTTATTTATTCTTTGTCCTTATTTAATCACCCTCACGTGAAAAAGTTTCTAATCAGGCTGTTTTGGTCACCATTGACCTTCATTGAAGGAAAATACTATGGAAGTCCAAATTACAGTGACCAAAACAGCCTGGTTTAAAAAAATGTCAAATGTCATGTTTCTTTGTGTTCAAAAAAGAAAAAACAAAGAATTCACACAGGTTTGAAACTACCTGAGGGTGAGTAAACGGTGACAGAATATTCATTTTTGAGTGAACTATTCTTTAATAGAAACACATATTTAATTATTTTTCTGTGTAAATACTCTAGGCGTATTATACACAGTAGTACTTTCCGGCAGGATTCTACTTTTTAACCTTAAACACATTGAAAAGCAGTAGAAAAGTGCTACCTGGGGAACTGACTGAGATAAGTCAAACTGACTCATGATGATATGCGTGGTTGAAGCAGGCAAGTTTACCTCACCTGTGAGGCTGACTCAAACGTGACAGATTATCATGTGAGAGCTGGTGGGTGGCAGTTTAGCATACCTGTGAGAGAAGGAGTTTTTGGACAGGTTCAAGTAGGAGAGATCGGCACAGCAGCCCCGCAGCAGAGCTCCAAACAACTGAGAGGAAATGGAAAAAAGGAAACAGAAAACAAAAACAAAAAAAAGAGTGTGAGAGAAGGAGAGCGGCAGCAAAAGAAAGAAGAACATTAGTATAATTCTGCAATTTAGGACCATTAAATGTGACAGAAATATCAATTCGAAATCAGAGACAAATTGTTGTCTAGCATCCTGGGTGCAATGACATAAATCATGGCGAGTAAAAAGCAGTTTGGCAATAACAAATTCAGAAGGATGAGACACATTGTCAACTCACAGAGTCTACGGTACAGTCAGTGCCTGACAGGTCCAAATGCACCAGGCAGTTCGGCTGTGCCAGGAACAGGTACAGATTCTGCAATAAAGAAAAGTATTGAGGCTGTTTATAGCCATGTGTGTATAGTGTACCTGTCTCTGTATGTGTGAGATATTTTCAGCATTCAGCAATAAATGTATATTAATGTAAAAAAATATATATTATTGTCAATTGTTCTTGTATGGCTTATATATATATATATATATATATATATATATATACACTGCCCATCAAAAGTTGGATAACGCATTAGAAAAGTGGGGTCTTGGACAATATTGGGATGAATCCTTTTTAATTTGTGATAGTTTTGCACTGATAATAAACTATTTTTATACATAAAAATACTAAGATTTTCGATAGAATAGCAGCTATTACAGCTCTGTATAATCTGGGCATCCGAGATGTCAGTTAATTCAAACATTGACTATTATATATTACTCCAAGCCTCCTGAAGGATTGCCCAATGATGATCGCGTTGGTTGGACACTTCTTATGGACATCACGGTTCACGGTTCAGTTTCTCTCATAGTAGCTCAATTGGGTTTAGGTCGGGTATATGTTGCCATTATTATGTAATCAAAATGAAAACAATTACTGCTGGTCTTCAATGATAAAGTTAACTTACTTTAATGCATTTGCACTAAAAAATGATAAAGATTTATGCTGATATCATTCAAAACCACACATTGCCTGGGATTTGGAAGGCAGTGTATATACTGTATATGTAGATAATGTATTAACAATTTTGATATATATTGACCCCAATGTACTTACTTTCTAGCTTATTCATTGTTTTCAAAATACAGCGCTATCCACTGCATATACTATTTGTATATTAAATGCAATTGTTTTGCTTCTAGTATTCCGTAATTAAATTAGAGATAAAAAAACAGGTTCTAACCGTTGCATCTTCTCCAGACAGAATCCCTGGGTTCTTACTCAGGTCCAGATGAAGAAGAGAGTTAGAGTAGTCATCACTGGAGCACAGAGCCTGAGAAAGAGACGTGACACCTGGGAAAGAAAGACAAAAAAAGGCTGAATCACACGGGTAATCTAAAATCCACCAGATAAAATGCTTCTATTTTACATGTTTTATTTTATTATTTTTTTTAAGCAAATTAAATTATATTGCATGCATATATATATATATGTGTGTGTGTGTGTGTGTATGTATGTGTGTGTCTGAAATTCGGTAGCATGTTGCATGTTGACCATTAGCTTTGATTACATATTACGTTTCAAAACCAGATAATCATATTGTCTCACAAGGTTTGAGAATTATAAAAGAATCATCTTGAGCTTTGAAGGAAGCTAAATATCTGAGTGTTTGTACAAAGAGTCATGATCAATGTCTCATATTTAGTAAGTGCTCACATTTCTTGAATCCCTTATATTTATTTGTATTTTCAGGTTTAAATTAGATTTTGAATCCCAGATTTTCAATGTGGCCCTTGACCTTTGGACTCCAGTGTATATGACCACTAAACCACAACAACACAAACAATGCTCTGTAAGCAGAACGCATTTCCTTTCTAAATACATGAAGAAAATGCTGGTGATTGCCTTTTGTAGCGTCACACAAATAGACAGCTCAACTAACTCTGTTAGGTGGCAGCTTGCCAGTGAACTCAGCCAGTATGCTTTCTCACCAGGGAGTTAGAAAAACATCCCATTGCGCTCTCTAAAAGGAGGAATTTACTCATCAAAATGTTAACCACCGCAACCTTTCATGATCCAGTTTTCGCTTTTGCTTTTATGGTTGCTGTAGTTCATTTTTTGATGTGTAAATTCTGTTTTTACTGCTGATAAGATACTGATTTTACTTCAAAGTTCCCTATAAATCCCACCCGGATGTGGCAGACGCCAAAATGAAACATCTCAATTTGAAATGAGTTGTATTCTCTCATGGTACAAGTTTATTTAAGTTCTGTATTCAAAGTTAAAACTTCTGCAATGAAGTTTTCACAAATCAAATTACAAATAAAGATTAATGATGGGAGCTCTTTCGAGTGGATGTTGATTCATGGCGTGTTTTAGAAGGCTCTCCATCTATCTACTCGGTTTAAAACTGTATTGATTGAAAGAGAAAACCAGAGATTTAGCAGACCCTGGAAGCAGCCAAGGATGCTGGTAATTGAGTCTGGGCTCTCTAAGAGAAGACTGGCTCTCTGGTCATGACTCTGAAGCTCTAAAGTCAGGTGCAACTAATCCATCGATAATCTTACTGATTTAACAGAGAAGAAGAAGCTGATTCTAGATCAGTGGAGTGAGAATCGTTATTTTACAGCTTGAAATGCTACACAGAGATTGTGTAAAAAGGTAAGCTGGATATATCTGTTATGGCCTGTATGTGTTTTATTTAATGTATTTTTATATATATAATTTTTTTTTTTACTTTAATTTGTTTTATTTTTTCCCAAGTTCATGATTGTGTTTTTAAGGGGACAAATGAAACCAAAAACTGTTTTAATTTATATAAATATTAGTTTATTTTTATATTTTAACAAGTTATGCTGAACACAAACACTCTTTTATTGAGTACTCAATAAAAATCTAATTATAATATCAATAAATATAATAATTATTCTAAAAATACAAAGCTGTATGTGTATACATATATACATATGTAGTTTTATATTTGTATAATATATGATTACATTTTTTAATATTAATCTTATTGTTTTCATATTCAATACTCTGTTTTTTATATTTATATTAAAATTTTCATATATACAGTCTATTTAATATTATTTTTTTCACCTAATGTATAATTTTTTATATTTTTCAAATAAATATGAATATTTGTTAATATTACATATTCATTAATAGTTTTATATATGTTTTAAGATTTGTTTGATTATTACTACAAATAGTATTGTTATATTATTATTATTATTATATATTAATATAATTCATTAAATATTTAAAATGTAAATATTAATTGAAATTGTGGGATAGTTGTTAAAGACTTAACCAGCAGAGGGCGCTAAACCTCTAGGGACACATAGCTTCTGCACACACCCTTTGAAGAGAGCGACGTCTTGGGGAGGTTCAGTAGACGCAAGCCTTTGCTGAGCCGACACACCTGCTGGATAAGGTTAGACACCCCTGTAAGGAAATATACATTCCCAAACAGATCAGTCACAAACCAATTTACACCACAGCATGGAACTTCAGGAAAACACTGACATTGTTAAAGTTACATTCACACATGCACACTTGTGATGTGATAAGCAACGACATGTGACAGCAGTCTGAAAATCTGACACTGATGCATATAGAGGACATATCAGTGTTGGGAAAGCTGCTTTGAAACTCTAGTTATTGACATTAAAAGCTACTGACCAGAAGTAGCCAATTATAGCAACATAAAGGGGAAGTATCTTTACAGAGTGCATATATTGTCATGTAAATATGTAGTTAATTAATGGCAGCATAACTGATACTGTACAGTACATTTAAAACACACACACACACACACACACACACACAAACACTAGAAAAAGCAGAACACACACACATCTAAAATAACCCATTTTTAAATCAGCAACAGATAAAGCACAATAAGTCAGCAAAGCAGAGACAAGAAAGAACAAAAAAAAAAAACACCCACTCAGAGACCGAAATAGCAGATGCACATGCTGATACAAAAAGTGTAAGAATAGCTAAAGGCAGGTAAATAGACAGACTGGAGTAGAGAGAGAGGTATAGCAAAAGAAGAGAGACTTTGATGTATGTACCTTGGTTGTCCAGTGTATTGTGGGCCAAGTTAATGGAGTGTATGACTGATGCTGGGTTTTCTGACAGGGCAGTGGCCATTTTCTGTGGGAAATCTCTAAATGACAGAAAGAAAGTGAGTCGAAACGGAACCGCAATACAAAGTGCTGCACTCTGGGACAGAGATGAAATACAGAGGCAAAGATGTGGCAGGGGAATAGGACTGGGAACGGCAAAAGGGGGAAAATGACAGTGACAGAACAAGAAACGAACTTTTAGATGAAAAGTAAAAGAGTAAAATGGTCAGAGTGATGAATAACAGAAATAGAGCAATAGAGAGATTTATTACTTACGCTTTAAGGCCCACATTTTCCAGCGTGATCTCCTCCAGACTGCTGGATTTACTGACAGTGTGCAGAATCTGTTCTACGACCTCTGAACTCTGTGTGTGTGTGAGAGAGAGAGAGAGAGAGAGAGAGAAAGAGCAAGGAAGAGGGGAAAAAGAAAAGAATTAGAATTCAATTCTTCAGAAAGACATTGTTGATGAGTGTAATCTCATGCATATTGACACAGATTTTAGGCAGGAAGATCTATTTATATATTTACACTACTAGTGAAGGGTTTAGAATAGGCTGAATTTATGTGTTTAAAAATACAGTAAAACAGTACAATTAAGAATAACTAATTATCACAAAGGTTATCAATAACTTTTTTTTGCTGTTTCCTTTACATCATTGACTGACGTCATGGGGTCCCTGTGGAAAACGCCACAACCCTGATTGCGAGGAAATGGAAGTTTGAACGTAACCATCCCAACGCACTGAAGGCCAAAGATCGGGCCTTGCAGGGGTGCCTGGATCTTCAGAAGCAGGAGCACAAAAGTAGTCATGTGTGGAAGAGATCTTACTAGAGTAAGAGGAAAACGGTGAGAAGAAACCGTGCAACAAGATGCCAGATCCAAAGAGGGTGAAGGAAGCTCTCTAACGGACACTCAAACTCCGCTAACTTAAACTGTGAGGCAATGGAGGAGCCAGATGTAACCCGCCGGATTCCCCTTCTGCTGACCTCCAGTGTAAACACAAAAAGCTGCTTGGAACAAAACAACCCAAGGCACAAATCACTGACCGAGAATGCAAGCAGGTCTCCCATCCTTTTCCTGAAGGTGATTGTGAGCAGAAGCGAAGTCCTTCAAAGTGGATGGAGACAGCCTCCGTTCCAACTTCTTCTGAAAGAAAGAGAGTACCACTCCGATCAAGCTGATCTGAGGATCTTCTCGGTGAAAAGCAAACAGACCCCACTTCAAGATATATCCTGCCTTGTGGAGAGGGCTCTAGCCTGAGTGATGGTATCCACCACGGCCTGGGAAGGCCAGAGGGGTCTACAGAGTCCTGAGGAGAAGCCAGACATGCAGGTTAAGGAATTGAGACGCAGGTGTCAATTAGTTCCTAGTTTTTCAGGAAGGTCTGTCGACAGGAGCATGGGGTCTAAAACCCAGGCTCGGGTGGGCCAGAGTGGGGCAACCAGCAGAATCTGCTCCTGGTGCTCCCTGATCTTGCACGGGTTTCGTGGCTCACTGGGGAGGGGCGACTTGAGAGGGTCCCAGGGCCAACTATGTGCCAGAGCAACCATATTGACAGAGTCCAGTTCCATGTCCGGGGGGGAGCACACCATTTTCTCAGTTGACCCGAAACCCCAAACGGCTGAGATGGCAAAACACCATGTACCAACTGTCGCCAGAGTGGGGTTAGGGCACTCCCGCCAACTCGGTGAAGACGCTGGGAGACAGGGATGTATGCTATGTAAGCACGTTGTCAATCAATGACGTAACGTCATAGTACCTGCAGGATGGCCATGCGCTGTGACGCTAAGATTGCCTCTGAAGCAGAAAAGCTATTATGGTTTGCACGCCGCCATCTTATGTACCTGTATAGACAGGAGAGTGGCTTGGCATGCAAAAGCCACTGGCCAATTCTCATCGGGGTTTTCTCCAAAGATCAGAATAGATTGGCCTAACAGGGGGATCCCATGACATGTCAATGACATAACGTCATAGTGACTGACTGAAAGGGAACTTCATTTATTTAAAGTATTATAATTTTTTTCTAAATGTCCTTACACTCTTTTGATAAATTATAATACATCATTGCTGAATAAAAGCATTCATTTATTCTTTTTAAAATTTCCACAAAGTTTCACAAAATGCCTCAAAAACATTGATAACAAATAAAAAGATCATGCTTGAGTACTTATAATAATATTTCAAATATTAAAGTTTTTACTGTATTATCCATCAAACAAATGCAGCCTTGGTGAGCAAAAGAGCCTTCTTTTAAAAATGTAAAAACCCAAATTATTCCCGACTTTTGACTGCTAATGGTACTCAATGATAACATTGGTTCTTCAAAGAATATGATCATATAACTATCACATTACTTTCCGAAACGGCATGCAGATACAACCCTGATAATACCACAGAACTATGTTGTACACACAACAAACAAAAACAGACAAACAAAACAGGACTCTGAAACACTGAGAAAGTCATAAAAAGATATTTACAATGCGCAAGTCTTTGCAATAAAGTTTGGTGAACCATGAGTTATACGCCATGGCCGCCACAATCACTGCAAGGTCCCTGTGACAAAAAAGAAGAGAGAAATCTAAGCAAACTTTCTCAGTGAAGTGCTGCAACAACCAGAAGCATTCTCACTTTCCTCATGCAAGCCCTCATAAGAGATTGCAAGCTCTCCTCCAGACTAAAATAGAGATGTTATTATTCAAGAAAAATTATAGATTCAGCAATAAATGCTCTCTGAGAGGAAAGCCAGGAGAGGAAGGGAAGGGGACAGTGTGGATCGATGGGAAAACTGATGCCAAGTCAGTGAATTACTCAGTGGAATGTGTCTATGATACAGCTTTTAAAGTTGGCCCTAAGCCTAAAACCTTTTTACCTACATGCATAGTGGACCTGGCTGAACTGAGATGGAGAATAGGGATAAAAGACTGCGAGGGAAGGAAATGCAAAAGGGTTTCTCATGTTGTACGGCTGATGGCTGTGTTCTGATTTGCAGCTTCGTCATTCCTCTGTTTGGATGCTGTAGTGAGGCTGTAGGCAGTGTGTACTCAGCTGTTCTCTCCTTCTAAATGAGAGTTTCTCTGCCTCACCCGCTCATCTCTCTCCCTCTAGATGTTCTAATGGAACAAACGCTTAAAAATCAATGACATAACATCCTCAAGTCAGATGCAGCATCGAGATAGTAGTCTAAGTGTGGCCGTTGGTGAAATAGTGAAAAACAAAAGATTGCTCAGTCGGATTTCTCTGCAGTAGCAAGGCTTATTTGCTCATTTACTGCCTAAAATGTTCTTATTTTGTAAATACTTGATCTTCAAATTAAAAGGCAATATAAATGAACTCTTCCCTTTCTTCGCAGAAATATGCCAGTGACCACATTGGCAAGAACATTATTTTTTGTTGAAAACCCAAATGAAGATGGCATATGGAATGTGGTCGCTGGACTAGTCTGAGCTGGTCATTAACTAATCCAAGATGGTCATTAACTGAAAGCTGCAATCTGGTAGAATATCTTGCAACAGCAACAAACCACTATCAGCTGGTTATGCCAGTTTAATGTGGTCATGCTGGTTTTCAGTACATTGTAGTCGGTAATCCAACTGATAATCTGCTTGAACCAACAAACGACCTGCTATTATATTATATTTTTATTTTATTTAGTAAACAGTATTTTAATCACTTCATTAATTCTCACCAGCATACAAAAGTGTTTTGAACTGCAAAATTCACACAAATAAGATGTTAATGAATCCGAAGGAATTTATAAATAATTCATTATATAACTTAGAATTAATAAATAATTTATTTTCACAGCATATTTGATATATATATATATATCACCTGCCTTAAGACTTCTAGAAATGGTTATATTGGCTTAATCATCTTTTGCTAATATGTTTGCATGATGCATTTGAAATTTCATGTAAAATGCATGTAAATGTGGTCAATGATTGAACTCCAAAACCTTTGCTAAATTACACCGGTCATCTGAAAGAGACTCAATAAAACTCAAAACTGTAAATCTGGAATGACAAGCACTTTGTCTTGTCAGGCAAAAGCTCTTTTTAAAATTCAAAAAATGATCTTTAAGTGGCCGCACTCCCATTAGAGTTTCATCATGTGACTGGAGGAAAGAAAAAATCCGTTTTCTGCAGATAACCGGAACTGCCCTTGAGCAAAGTGCTCAATGAACCGTATCATTTCTTAGAGTCTGAGTATAAATTTAAAGTGCATTTTCTTTTTTATGTGTTAAAGGCGGTAGGGTCGTGCAGCTGAGCATGCAGAGTTGACGTCAATTTTCACAGGTCATATATATACATGTAATCCTGTTTCAACAGGAAGAGAGCCGAAAACCAGCCTTCAGACTTCAAACACAGACCAACATCAGCAGAAAATACAGAATCTGATCTGGAATCAGTTAAGGAACCTGACACCCATTGGACGGATGTAAAAAGACACAGCATGACTCAAACTGAGCAGGAAGTCAGCAGGGAGGCCACAGGAAAAAGACATATATATCATTACTGTGGCAATTCAGCACACATTCAAAGCGGTGGCTGACGTCAGTGCCTGTGTCATTGAAATCCCTGTCAATACGAAGCAATTATTGAAAGCAAAGAGTTATCATTAGATTAATCATTCCAAAATAAAGAAGCTTTTAAACAACCAATCTATTGGACCAAGAGAGAAACGGAAGTTATGGCAAGCAATTTGACGACTCAGATACAGAACATGAATATTAAGATGAGATGTAAGTTTGTGGCTACCCGCTTTCCAGGTGACTGAAATCCAACAGGTTAAACTGCCTGTTGTCCTGTGAATGATAGATGGTATCGACATCCTGAAAGAAATAAAGAGATAAAGAAAGACACTCAGAAAGAGGAAGAAAACATGTTTAGAGTGCAATAAAAGCTGGGACACATACAGAAAATGTCCTCTCATCTTGCAGGAGATATTTTTGTGGTCTATAGGAAGCTCTTACCCACTGTACTTCCTCTTTACAGGTAATTCCATTGTAATCGCACAGAGCTGCATATGTCTCAGAAAAGCCCCCTGAAATGGTAGAAAGAGATTTAATGTGCCTACTGCCTAACAATGAAAAACTGTCCTGTACTCATATACATAAAGGTTTTTCAGTGATTGCTAGAGCACTTAAAGCCAAGAACTCTTTTCGTATCAAGATCTATTTTTCTCTGTGCAGTATAGTGTTGTTCAGTTGGCTATACCATGTCATTTTTTTCATTTTCTTAACGTCACATTATACGTTTTTCCTTGATTTATGGAGTCTTAAAAACATCAGTAAAAATATTTATTTCTAAATATAAAAAAAATAAAAAAGTTACAGGCCATCTAGAATGCGGATGAATTTGTTTCTTCAAATCAACCAGTTTGGAGTAATGTAGCCCACCAGTGTATCCATTGCAGTGAATGGGTGCCAGCAGAATTAGAGTTCAAACAGCTGATAAAAATGTCACAGAAATCCAGAGTTAATCAACACAACCCTAGTCCACCAATTAAAGGGGTCATCCGGTGCTACATGCACTTTTTCAAGCTGTACTGAAATGTGTGTTGGGAGTGTGTGTACACAACCACCCTACAATGATAAAGATCCACCTGGATTTTTGTTGTAATGTAATAAAAATAAGTTGCCCCTTCTGAAATCAAGCCATTCTCAAATGCATGTTGGTGTGGCATCGCACAGACAGAAGCCACTCCCACAATACTTGATTGACAGCAGCGTGTCACACAGACTGAACTGGTGTTTTTCCTCAGACCCGCCCTGAGTGAGCCGTCATCAGACCGAGACACAGAGACAAGCAAGACTCCTAAGAGATTGAGGTGTTTTGTTGTTGAATGTGTTAATGAACATAGCAGTAGTGATTTACTCCCGACATCTGAGTGACTGTAGACGCGGAAGATTAGGGTTTCTTTTTTAGGTTTATACGTTAGGTTTGGTTTTGAAGGGAAATGTGCCCTTGATCAACCGAAATGCGTTTATGTTCGCGCAAATCATTCATGATCCAGCCTCAGACTTAAAGGGGAAGTACACGGAACAGAGTGATTTCTAAAGAGCTATTTTTGACATGGTAAAATGAGCGTTTTTTACTCTACCTTCGAGAAATTTTAAAACGAACTATATTACAAACTTTCCATGAAGACCCTAAAGAATCATACAAGTTAGTGGAAAATTGGCTTTGTATGACTCCTTTAATGTTTTGTGAAGTGAATAGCTGTGTATTTGTACTAAGCATATTCATTATCTAGGTGTTTTAAGTTCTGGCCAAAATACCAATACATACTTCCTCCAGTGAAAAACTTCATGCCTGTTGTCTTCTTATGTCAAAGTCTATTTTGGAGTGTTGATGTGGACTATTTTGTTTATAACAGTTAATTGATGAAGTAGAACAATGTCAGTTATGTGGGTTTTTGTAATGTTTTTCTCAGCAGTTTGAAGTCTAATTCCGACGGCACCCATTCACTGCAAAGGACTGATTGTTAAGCAAGTGATGCAATACTACATTTCTCCAAATCTGCTCCAATAAAGAAACAAACTTATCTACATATATCTTGGATTGGCTTAGGGTAAGTAAACTGTCGGCAAATTGTAATTTCTATTAACTATTCCTAAAATTTTATTCTCCAACTCTAATCCCCCTTTTTTGCAGATTTTGAATAACTTCTATATTTATCACACCAGATTCACATGATCAACTAGTTAGGAGAGAGACAGATGTTTTTGATTAGATAGTTTTTTGATTGGATAACACACACAGAGTCAGATTCATTTTACAATTTACACAGATAATATGTCATCTATTTTAATAATATCTGCAAATATATTTACAGAATGTGCTGTCTTCCAAAAACAACAAAAAGAGAAATAAAGTGTTCTCTTAAACAATTTTTTTACTCTCATCTTTAAGCATATAAACAATTCAAACACAAGGACTACTGTGCACTAGCACGCTACATCTCTTCCTGTCACCATATGAAGTGCATTGAGTAATTTGCATAGTCTTTCTTATACTCACCATCACTGGTTGCTATCATGATTTTATTTTACTTTTATCATGCTTACTTGATCTTTTGTATTATTCTTTTTGTTGTTTTCTTAATTTATGTATTTGGCACAGTGTATTTATTTTGTCCTTCACTGTCTACAGCTGCAGCTGGCAAAACAAATATTGTTATATAATTTGTCATGAATAGCAAAGCGCACCAAAAACGAGTTGATGGCATAAATGAAGCGCATGCATTCAAAATATTCTCTATAAGACGACAGCAGTGGCGTGAGGGGAAGAAAAGAGATTAGAGAGATTAATATATAGTGTATAATAAAAATATTTATTAGACTGTGTGGATGTATGAATTATATGTACTTATATTTCTCTCACCACATGCCCTTTGCGTCTCCACCGAACTCTCGGAGCTGGGAGAAAATTTCAGATTTCCGTCAGTAACATCTCCATCTGCGTGAAAGATGGAGGGGCTGAAAAAAAAGAGGGAGGGGGAGAGGGGGATTCACAATGCATCAGAATCTCAGTTATTCTGACCCAGCATGTGAACACCTGGCCAAAGAGCTGAAACAGGAAAGAGAGCGAGAGAGTTGAACACTGAGACAGAAAAAGAGCACTATTATGCACTGCACTAATCTCCTCCTGTCTGAATATGAGAAAATCTCTCAATTAACTGCTCAGCAGTACCTCACACCCCTGCTGCTCTAGCAGATACCGACTCCTATAGGCAGCATTATGGATTCTCCAAAAAACTACATTAGCACTACGAGATACAGTGCAAAGGCAACAGAAATCAGATTTGCGTCTCTGTTCGGGTGGCATGAGCAAATATAGACTGCAACAGGGCTAGTCTCTGCCTCAGACATCATATTTGCTGAGCGTCCGAGGCATATTACACATCCCATTCTGGTGAGCTTTAATCGTTTTTTATACGGTTTCCAAGTAGGAGGGCACATAGGTTTCTTTTTTTAGTCTACCCGCGAACAAAGATTTGTTTTAATGGAAAAAATGAAATAATAATGACATTTTTCATGTTAATGGAAAATTCCGCATTAGTTAGCTATCCATTACAAAATCGATCTATTTCACTTTGCAGTGTAATATAGCAATAATATAGCAATTTTGAGCAGCACATTTGTGCTTGTAAGCACAAAAGAAGATATTTTTAAGAATAGTTGTAAATAGAAAATAGTTTACGGTAGCCGTGGACTTTCATAGTATGGAAAAAAATACCATCAACAGTTTGGTTATCCACTTTCTTCAAATATCCTGTTGTGCAGAAACTCATACAGTTCTTTTCCGGGAACTCACACTGCGTCCGAAGACAAGTACTCCAGAGTGCAGTCTGGACGATGGGGCGGGGCGACACATTGGGGCGGGGCGACACGTGTCGCTCCGCCTC
>JAUCMT010000047.1:15149758-15174463 GCA_032357475.1 Enteromius thamalakanensis | reverse complement strand
TCTGAGTTGGGCAACTCAGAGTTCAAGTTTAAACTCCGAGTTGTTTGAACCTCCTTTCTGAAATAGGCCCCTGCTCTAAAGTGAGGGAAAAAAAAACCAAAAGATAGCCTTTGGAGCCGGAGACAAGCAAGACGGTGAGAGGATTACAAAATCAGCGGGTGGCAAGAATTCAGATGTCCCTTCCTCTTGATGTGTTTTTTTTTTTTTTTGACATTTTTACCGCTATTTATAGCCTTAAAGGTCAGAAACACAATTTGTTCCCCTTAGCCTGGTATTGTGTCAGAATGTTGTGAAATATGTGTCCTCTGGAAAAAAGCTGCTGTGCTTGACTTTGTGCTTGCATTACTCGTGCCTCCTTCCTTCCATTGAGAACGCAGGCCCATCTGCTCGGCGAGGCTGAGAATAGCACAGGCAGAGCCCTGAGGGTCACGTCCATCACTGCATTAATCTTGCACACAGCTACAGTGTGCGCGGTGTGCGCCTCCTCTCCCTTCACCTGACAATGAGGTTATTATGAGGTTGCCATGCCCGAAGCACCTTTCTAAACAGTCCCAGAGCTGACAGGAGTCAACTGCTGTTTGTGTGTAAGGCTTTCACAAACAAGACTGAGCACAGCAAGGTTGTTATCAAGGACATACCTATTATTTAGTGCTTGTAAACTGGTGAACTCTCCTCTTGTTGAAGAAAATGGTCCGGATAGCACTTGTAGTACTCTAAAAAGCGTGTTTAAAGCAATTCCCGGAGTGAGTTTTAATCTAAGTTCTCTCAGGTTTTTGAAGTGTAATGGCTTGTATAACATGTAAGGTCAGAAAAAGTTATAATAACTGTTTTATATCTTAAATAGTACAAAAATGTAAAATATAGACATTGTAAATTTGGCGTAATAGAGACAGAAGGTGATTAAGGTACCTTAAGAATTAAAGGGATAGTGCACCCAAAAATGAAAGTTCTGTCAATGTTTGCTCACCCTCATGTTGATCCAAACCTGTATGAATTGTTGAACACAATATATTTTGAAGAATGTTGGTAGCCAAATGGTTTCTGATTTCCACTTAATGTTACTGTTTGGTTACCCACATTTAAAATATGTTCAGTGTTTTGTTTTATGTTTAACAGAATTCAGGTTTGGAAAAACTTAAGGCTGAGGATTTTATTTGTATGGTTAACTATCCCTGTAAGGAAAGTCTTGGTAGAATATGGAGCAAATTTAAATATGTAGAATATTTAATATTTTTGGGGAAACAAAATACAGTAGCTATAATACAGTTATTACTATGTGAAATATTACTACTATTTAAAACAACTGATTAAAATATACAAAAATATTCCTTTGTTGGCAAAGCTGAATTTATTTATTTATTTATTTATTTTTTGACATGTGCCTTTGGCAATCATTCTAATATGCTTATTTGGTGCTCACTTTGAAAACAGATTAATGTTATTATTTGGTGGGAAGCATGACACATTTTTTTAAAGTTTCTTTGATGAATAGAACGTTCGAAAGAACAGCATTTATTTGAAGTGGAAATCATTTGCAACATCAATTTCTTTACTGTCACCTTTGAACAATTTAATGAAATATTTGCAATTTAAATATCGAAAAGATCACCTGAAATTCCCATTTTGATTGAACTATGCAAATATGAGTCAGGACACTGAACAAATATGTAAATGTGTTAATGGCAATAAACATGAATTCATCCTAAAAATCCCCATTGACATCTCTTTTGAAAAATCCAGTCTTGATTGTAACTTGTGTGCCTCTTAGAAGTGTCTTGATTTTGCTGACAGCTCCATTCCTTCTGTATCCCTTCGTTTCTTCCTCTGAAGCTGCAGCTGAGAGGTGTGTTGCATTGCTGTGAATTTGCCGTTGGTTCATGCTAGTGTGGATTGTGTTAGTAACGAAGTCCATGGGCAAGACATTGGAGGATTTAAAAGCAGAAATATGCTGCCTTTTTAAAATGTTTTGTTAAAGGGCATTTATTTTTCTGAAACTGTTCTACTTGAGCTATAAAGTTGTCTACACAGTCTTTTCAATGCTAGACAGATGTAAATTACTATTATAGGTCCTATGGGGGAAGTTTAAGAGTTTTGCAAGTACAAGGTTAGTTGGTTTTATCACACTAGTCTTGCGTTAATATGTATTATATGATTGCATCTTACTTATTTTAAACCACCATTACCCACATGATCATCAGTAAGCTGTATTACGGTGCCGACATACCCATATTTTCAAAATAGCACTGCTGTATTCTTTTACAGTTTGTCACTTGGAGCACAGCCATCTGTGCAGAGTTGATATTTTCTCCTCACACTTCAGCAGCAGTTTGACAGACTCTATAATTGCAGAGAATGTGAGCAAACTGTAGACTTGGGAGCCTCGCCACTCAAATGGAAGTTGCCATTCTTTATTAGTTTTCAAGCAGATGTGTTTGTATTTAAAGAAACTTCAGTGCAAATATTACAAGAACCGTTCCTCTGAAGCTACTAAGTCTCTGGCCGATTGGCAATCCCAAAAAAATATCTTGTTTCTGGAATTGGCCCTGTCAAGGTTGGAACCAGGCTTTGGCTTTTTAGGGCCAAATCTCATTAAACTGACACTATACTAACTAGGGTTGGATTGATACCAATGTTTAAGCATTGGCACAATGCCACCCTTATGTGTTGATACTGAATTGGTACCTTAACATAGTAAATTTTCAATTATTTTATTTAAAATTTTTACTTTTTATTTATTATTATTTATTTTGTTTATTTAATTTAATTTTATGTTGGATTTATTTTTTATTTATTTGTTATCTTATATATTTAAATTTATTTACATTTATTTAATTTTATTATATATATATATATATATATATATACACACACACACACACACACCTGTATATATATATATACATATATATATATATGTGTGTGTGTGTGTAAATATAATAAAATTAAATAAAATTAAATAAATGTAAATAAATTAAATGATATATATATACACACACACATAATTTATTTTGTTATCTTTAATGCTTAACAGACCTAACCCATTGGCAGTTTAGATTTGAAGGGTATTTGTAAGAAGCACCTGGCTGCCTGTCATTATGTGGTGTTGATGGTGCTTTTATTAAAACATACCTTTCACCTTCCTCTAACCACCTATTTTGTGCGTCACACAGCCGTTTGGCCATTGTTGGCATTGATTAAAGGGTCGAGTGCAAACAAGTATTCTTGATGGGCTAGAATTTCCAGTGGCTTGGAAAAACAAATAACTAACCATTCTGTGACGGTTCTGTCTTCTCGCTCTTGCACGTGTTGCTTGTGTTTGTCACAAATTCCATGCAATACCAATCTGACTGTTATAAAATGAGTCTGATTTTATTTCTTCTGAAAGCTGAGACTTCTGAGACTAGCTGACAGTTGTTGACCGACATTCCCCTCTGATTTAATTTGCTCTTGCATGTGTTTGTAGCTTTTTCATATTGGTGATTTAAAGTGGTTTACCGTGTTTGTTGGTTCACATGGTGTAATAGCATGTTTGAATTGAGCATCTCTTGGTAACGAGCACTTCACCATTGCATAGAATTAATTAAATACACGTTTGAAGGTCATGTGCATTGTCATGTCCTTAAAAAGGCAGACCTTTGTTGGTAAGGATGTCAAGTTAAGTGTTAGTTGGAGTTTCAATTATAGCAAGAACAGCACTTTAAGTTAGAAAAAAAAAAGAGAAGAGAAAGTAAATCTTTCTTTCCTTACCGTGTTAAGTGGCCAACTGCAGCTCAACAGGTTTATAGTGTGGGGTGCTGTTTTTTCACTCAATTTCTTGGACTGTTTTATGTCAAAAAATCTGGGTTTGTTTACATTTATTATAGTGTATAGCTGTATGGATTTCGTTATCCTTCAGGTTAGGTAATGATGCAAATCCTTGGAAATTTACAGGGTATTGACACAGTGATGCTTGACAAAGTAATACGAAATGTAAGCAGAACATGTTTAGTACAAGTAAAATAAGGCTTGACGAGCTGGCTGTGGAGCATGTTTCTCTCACAGCATGAGGCTGTTAAGTTTAATAAAGGAG
This sequence comes from Enteromius thamalakanensis, assembly GCA_032357475.1. Taxonomy (NCBI): domain Eukaryota; kingdom Metazoa; phylum Chordata; class Actinopteri; order Cypriniformes; family Cyprinidae; genus Enteromius; species Enteromius thamalakanensis. Next base: position 15,170,394 of record JAUCMT010000047.1, on the reverse strand, counting down.
AAAGAGGCCTTTAGACATTAGGAATGCATACTGGATTTGAAAAATGTCCTTTTTTTATTAGCAAAATGCTAAAGATTATTATAGAATACAAATATAGTACATTTAAAAAAAATAAGAAAACTAAAAAGAGTGGAGTTAATGTGCAGATTTCCCTAGAATGTTTTTCAGTAATATTTTTTTTTCTTTTCTATTTTGGGGTCAGGGTCAGTCAGAGTTATTGGGATTTCTTCTTCTTTTTTTTTTGGTCATCTATTATTTATAAAGTTCAACAACAGAATGTAGGGGCAAACACTTTCTGCACAGTGAAGCTTTTTTTCCAAGAACAAATCCTCACTCTCACACAGGACGTGGCCTTCCACAGCATTTGACACTTTCTGAGAAAGAGACTTTATGACGTGTTTCTGGAGGTAAAAAAAAATTCTAGAGACACAATGTTCAGAGTGCTGAAGATACATTGCCAGACAGCCAGAAAGAAGCTTAAGGAATAAATCAAAAACAATTATTGGTGATTTTTTTCAACTATTTTAGATTCTCTAAATACATATAAGCAAGAACTGTGGATAAGAAATTAAATAAAAACAAAGCATATAAAAAAAAATGTATTCTGCAGTGTGTACAGCTTTGTTTATAGTAATAGGAGCGTTTGTGAGAATACACAGCTCGTAGTAATTGTTCATAATTTATGTAAAAGATTAAAATAACAGTTCTGTTTTGATGCTGCTTTAAGGGCCAATGTGAAGTTCACATTTTAGTCTTAATTTACTGTATAAATAGTAATAATTACTTTCGGAAATTGTCTGGTTTGGATGTGTAGCTGCAGAAATGTCAGATACCTCACGTAAAATGGCATTTTTATTAAAAATCTCATTAATCTACATTAATGATTGCGATTACAATGTCAAAGGAAATAGTCAGCAATTGATTTTGACAGTCTGTATCATTATGAGCATTATAACTGGACTGGTCAAGGCAAGAGAATGCAGAACTTCTTGTAGGTTTCATCTCTACTTGAATGTTATTTATGGGACCGATTCGCTTTGCCCAAGTCTACAAGAAACCATCCTGAAGGGAAGGAACCATCCCCTTCACAGCATGATTCAGCCTCTCCAGCTCAGACCACAGAAGCCAGATGTTGGAGGCTCCGACTGGTTGGCGAATGCTGTGTTTTGTCCTCTAAATTATTTGCATCTCTAAGATTAAAGTTTAATGGTCACTTATCCATATTTAATGACTCGACTTAAAATGGGGCTATCGAGTATCTGCAGCACTTAAGAAAAGTTTGGTACAGCTACTTTGCTCCAAGCTAATGATTGTGTAGTCTTTCTGTGCCTTGATTGGCATTTTTTTGCTCCAAATTTGAGAGGACATGGTGTGTGTGTGTCTGTGCGAATAGAGAACTACTCTCACCTTGACTCTCTCCTCATGTTTCATCTCTGCAGAGTTTTCCCTCCGATGAGGGCTGGCCATTCGCCAAATACCTGGGGGCCTGCGGCCGGATGGTGGCGGTGAATTACGTGGGCGAGGAGCTCTGGAGCTTCTACAATGCACCCTGGGAGAAAAGAGTGGATCTGGCCAAGCAGCTGATGGACATCGCCGAGCAGCTGACCAACAACGACTTTGACTTTGCCCTTTACCTCCTAGACGTGAGCTTCGACAACTTTGCAGTCGGACCTCGTGATGGAAAAGTCATCGTCGTCGATGCAGAGAACATCATAGTGGCGGACAAGAGACTGATTAAACAAAGTAAGTAACGATTTGATTCCAGCATCGCCGTGCTCTTGCTTTACAGCATTAATAAATTGCACAGGAAACGTTATCCAGGTTAGACGGTGTGGGGTTTTTTCATATGTTCTGACCCACTTTCAGTTTTCCCACCGATGGGCTGGAGTTTTTTAGACCTGTTTGTTTCTTTACTTTGCCTTCCCTGCCAAAATACGGTTTTTAGGACTTTCAGGAAGAATTATCATAGTCTCACAGACAAGGTGGAACCTGCACAGGCCTCCCACATGCTCAGATTTTTAATTAAAGACTCATACTTGTTTCTTTTTTTGGATTTTAAGAACATGAAAAAGCACAGGCCGCTTTTCTGTATCACTGGTCAGAATTGAATGGGAGCAAAGATAAGTAAATTACGGCTGTTATGATTTAAATGAAAAGTGGCAATGCATGTAAGGTCTTGATTTTGACATTAGATTTAGATTTGCTTGCATTAGATATAGGGGTGGCATGGTTCACAAAACCTACGGTTTGGTTTGTATCACGGTTTTAGGGTCACGGTTTTTGGTTCTGTACGGTTATTTATTTTTTTTATTTTTATTTTTTTATCTTTAACACTCCAGAAATGTACTTCAGCATATGATATATAGCTTAATTATCTATAACTTAGGATACAATATTTAGAAAGTCATGTAATCATGCATAAACTGAATTTGACTTGACTGGAAACACATTATTGGGAACATCTCTGAGGAAAGCTAGGTGATATTTTGATTCAGCAAGAGGAAAGATGATTTCAACATGCTTTTCATTTGTTTGGCAAAAAAAGGAGAACGTGTATTGCCATCTACATGAATGTATTTGCCTTTTTAGCACACAAAGCCCGCCTGCCCCACGACTGACAAAAATAACAGTGTTCACGCGAGCAGGTGAGAAGAGATCGAACGCAGGAATGATCGCGTGCGAGTGCTTGAAGTGCGCGCGGATGACATACCAAGAGCGCACGGTGTTTGAAATGAGCTCGCGGGCCCCGTTTCTTCGCGTGTACATCTGTTTTCCTCTCGCGGAAATGATTTACAGAGCTCGCCAGCATCAGTGGTGCGCTCGCTTATTGATGGCATAGATTTGTCGCAATAGATTAAGTGTTTTTTTCGCGAGCTGGTTGCTGTTATTGCGGCGGGGCAGAGGATCGCGATGCCGATGTTGTGCCGAATTTTGACTCCCTGCCGAATTATGACTCCCCTCGTTGAAATCAATAGTAATCTTAACCCCGCCCCTAATCATAACCCCTCCCCTACACCTTACACTAAACCTACCAAAACTAGGGGAGTCATAATCTGGCAGGGGGTCAAAATTCGGCACTACACCGGCTCAGCATCGTGATGTCTATCGTCTATCGACCCAACACTAATCTGTAAGCTGCTGCTGCTGATGTGGTATTGCTGTTACTACCAATACATCCCCAACATGCTGCTGTGAGCATGTATGAAATACTGCATATGAATAACCCTGCAGCATACATGAATCGCCTCATAGCAGATCTACCTACACTACCAAACTGCTACAGCAAACAATGCCAGGTATTTGAATACTGAGCATGGGGTCATTGGCTACTGATGCAGGAGAGAGAGAGAGCTATCCGACTGCGCCTTTTAGAGTTTCATGCCAGAACTATGACTTATACATTTATCTCATATTAAACATTTTGTATTTTTTTTTTTAATCAAAGTTTTTCCAAGAAAAGCTAATTTAATTGTAAAGCAAAAGTCTGTGTAATATTAAGGTAATATGTATTACAACCTGAAATTATAAATTTAGATAAATAATAACAAATATTATGTTAGCGGCAACATACTACACCAGACTCGAGGACCTTTTCTGATCTTGCCCCCCTTATAAAAGGCAAACACTTTTTTTAAAAATAATAATAATTAAAATATTATTATTGATATAAATATTATTATTAAAATTCAAATAGAATCAAAAATCTATTTTCATTTTAATATGATTATCTGTGAGTGTGTGTGTGTGTGTGTGTGTGTTCACTTCTTAAATCTAAATAGATTTTTCATCATCAGTCTTTATCATTTCCTCCATATTCTTGTAAAAGGAGGCTCTACTATTTAATAAACTGATAGTGATCAGAATTCATCTTCATACAAAATAAAATCAACCGCTTTTAAGCCACTACATCAACATGTCTCTGCATGGGGTAGGGAACAGATTTTGGCAGCTGAATTGCTCGCCACTGGGTTTTGTTTCTTATTCAAGCAGGTTCTAATATTTATCAAACCGATGCTGGTTAAGATTCATCCGCATACTTTCAAGCCACTACAAAAACGTCTCATAGCATGGGGTGATGGAACAGATTTATTTATTAATTTATTCTGTTATTATTTATTCATTTATTTCCTGCAGTACAAAAATAAATACAGGTTAAAGACAAAACTGACATAGAAGGTTTGCTTTCTACAGTATACAAATTTATACAAGCATGAATTATAAGGCAACATTCAGAATTCAAATGAAAATATTTAGCCATACTGTACACTGTACAACAGTAATGACCTTTACCCTCTCTTCTGAGTGCTCAATTCAAGTGCTGTTTTTCCCATTATGCCACAATGATGAATGGAATCTACGCAATACAGTATACTGTACACTTGTGCATCTCAAGTACATTTATCAGTTTAAAAGGTTATTTTAAATATTTTGAAAATGCTCTCAGCTTTAGGTCATACTCTGCAGATAAACAAACCAAAAGGAATCCATTTCACACCTTATCTACTCTTTATATATCTCACTCCAGCTCTCTTCCTCTTTGAATGCGAACTGGCTTGTCTCTTGCATCACATCCGTCCAGACTGCAGTTCAATCCTCCAAAGTCACTGCCTCTCAACATCTCCACAGGTTATCCGTGCACCGCAGACTTCTCCTTAAGCACCTCGTATCACATTACTCGTCTTTACACCGCCACTACTATCATAATGCAGCAGTAGTGCAACTCTAAGATACTTCTTAAACTGCATTACCCTGAGCAGTAAACCCATAATCCTTGTTAGTTTTTATATTTAAAGATTTAATATGAACTTATCCGCACATTAAAGGATTATTTTGGGTTAAATACAGGATAAGCTACTAGCTGTAAACAATATATTGACACTTGCAGTTATAATAGAGGTCTATGGTGCATTTCTGTAAATATGATTTTAATCAAGTTTAACTGGTATTTAATCCAGAGTGCTGATTTAATAAAGATAGTATGTAAACTTGCATGTAAACGTTAAGTTTATAAATCATTAAATTAATTAAATAAAGTAACATTATGACATCAAACCCAAAAGGACGGTCAAATTTTTATACTAAAGGCGTAATATTACAAATTTATTTTCAAAATCATTTTAATTTGGCACCAAACATTCTTGGAATATTTAGGTGCTGTTCTCTATTTCACAGTTTATAGTTTTTCACCATATTAAAGGCCAAAAACTTATTGCAATTGGTTCGGCAAAACCAATATGCATTTTGACAAAGTGACAAACGCATTTTGTCAAGTAATTATTCAATAAAGTATAATTAAAATGAACACATAAAAATGCACCCATGACACTTCTTAAAAAATTGTAATTATATACGAATTTAAAATGTTGCTAAAAGTATTTTTAGATGATTTGCAAGTCACCACCAGCCCGGTCAACTGGCCAATAATAGTCATACACTTCCAAACAACAAAATCCTCTGAGAAATAAAATCACTGCATCTGAATTAAAGCATGCCACTAAGCCAGTCATTGCAGCTAGGAATGTTCCGCATGAGTATGGTCCAGCAGAGAGGGTGGTGGTGCGGACAGCCTGGATCTGAGGAAGTCTTCATGTCACTCACTGTGGCGATCACAGCCTTTAATTGGCCTATTATTCCACAGAAGATGAAAAACTGAAGCAACAGACCGAGATAAATAATTGAAGGGAAAGAAAAGGCGACATTTGGGGCTTCAAAACAAGCAATCTCCTCTGCTGCCCACCCCCTTGCTGTCTCTCTCTCTCTCCATTGCCCCCTCTTGTGAGCCTCTCCCTGGTGTGTTCTTGTTCACCAAGCCCAGCTTTTATCCCATCCCCTCTTCCAACACGATCGCTCTCTCTGCTGTTGGTCCACAAAATATATACTCTGTATGTGTGTGCGCACATAAGACTGTGTGATCTCTAAGTGAACGTGTACGAAAAAGTGTGTTTGAGTAATATTTTTTTAGTGCCGTGCCCCAAGGCTTGAGTTGATGTCTTGCTGAGTGCTCTACACAGCTGTATCGGGGCCAGAGATGTGTGTGTGTGTGTGTGTGTGGATGGATGTGAAGATGAGGGTGTGTTTGTAAGCTGGTACAGTTGGCATCCCACCACACACACACACATACACACACAAAACCCCGGGGTAAAGGAGCAGCGAGTGACAGACCACAAGCAAATATCTCTGCACTGGATGTGTGTGTGTGTGTGTGTGTGTGTATACCCCCAAGCTCTCATCATAGTGTCGGACCTACATTTAAATTTCTTTTGCTCTTTGGGCACGATTTGGAACCATCCACAATCATAAGCACATTAAACTACTGAAAATACACACTTGACATCAATCTGACAGAACAGAGAAGCGAGCCCGAGTAAAGCATATAATGTGAAGAACAGTACAATGACAGAAAAAGAAAAAAGAGATGTCTAAGGCACAGTGGAGAGGGGGAAGGGTGAAGAAGATGCTAATATAAATGGACAGAGTCAGAAAGAGGAAGAGAAACAAAGGCAGATTGGCAGGAGGGGTGGGGTTAAGGACATAGTTCACCCAAAAATAAAAATTCATTTATCATTTACTTTTACTGCAGTCTGTATTCACTTGGAAAAGTGCATGGATGGAAAAGAGCAGCAGGGATATTCTGTTAAACTTTTCTTTCTGTGTTCCACAGCTTCGAAATGTCATGTTACTGAGAACTTTCCTTTCCTTTTTTCCTTTTTAAGTCCTTTCCTTTTAATTTTATCACTTCAAACGTATCTTTGATAATGAAAATGACATACTTAAAGGTTTTAACTCTGAATACCATTTTTCCATGCCTTATAATGGCTTAAATATATAACTACACCCTTACCTCATTTATTATACACAGAACCATGAACATGCAAATTAGTCCCGCCTCCAGTCAATTACTCCAGCTTAGGCTACCTGCTCCAAATTCAATTGGCTAATAAAATCAATAAAAACACTACATAACGGCAAGTGGCAATGACGGATTAATGTAGCTATATATGTTTAAACCAGAAACTTATTCTGAAGTCAATGTATCTGTCAACACTGCACTGGCTCCCTATCTAACATCGTATAGATTTTAAAATCTTGTTAAAACCCTAAATGGCTTAGCTCAAAAGTACTTGATCAAGCTATTATCACATTAAACTCCTCTATGTCTGCTGCGTTCTCAAAACTTTGCCCATTTGATTGATTTGAAATATCAAAATGTACTGCAGGTGGCAGATCATTTTCCTATTTAGCACCCAAATTTAGCACACAATCTACCTAATACTGTTCGGGAGGCGGGCACACTCTGTATCAGCACAAAGAGATGAAAGAGACCATCGCATTTAATAAACAAATAATTTAATCTCATCATTATACATTACCATCACTCTATTCTCCTATTTTATAATGTTCAGTGCTTTGCTACAATCTGTATTGTTAAAAGCGCTATATAAATAAAAGTGATTGATTGATTGATTTATTGATTGAAGAAGACATCATCTACAAGTCAATGTATCAGAATAGTAATGCGCTCTACATCATCAGACACGTAACGGTAACTAATATCATTAGCCTCTGGAGTAACTATGTTATTGTACAGCACATAGTGTGTAGCTAATTTAACACAAACCATGTTGCTGTTGGTCATCTCAAAGACTTACAGTACTTTCTTTAAATCAGCAAGCTTTGGTAGAACCGCTTTGCTAATGATCTAAAAAATGCCATTCCAGTCGACGTGTGAAATGTTTGATGAAAAGTTTGACAGTAGAAACAGGGTTGGTTTCAAATCACATTTTTAGAAACTGTCTTTGCTACACTGCAGCATTAAAAGGAACATGCTGAGCAGAGGTGTTAACCAATTTTCTTTGCTTGAAGCATATCAAAAACACCAGACAAACTAATAAAAAATAGGTTTTTACCACAGGGGGTATTTAACAAAATAACATAAAACAAGATCATCTGAATACATTTTAGAAGAAAATACTACTTCAGTTATTCTACTACATTTAACTAAATTTCACAGTTAATTCACTGTGTTGGTTTCCAGTACTTGTTATTTGTGAAATTTACTAATATTGTTTTTCTGTTGTTTCCGAATTGTTTTTATATCAAGTGTAAAAAAGGAGGATCTTTCAGGGCTTGTGTCAACAACAGTCCACTGACACTCAGCAGGAAATGAGTTTGATTTCTCACCTAAGTCACCTCCTTCACCTTGTATGTGTTTGTTTGAAACCAATCTGGGTGATTAATTTAGCTTTTGTGGCTTCAAACCCTGGCATTTCAAGTCTCCAGCTGCTTTCAATGGTCTTGTAGTGACTATCCCACACACACACTGGCATTCGTATGCCACCTCTACTCTCACCATCCTCCATCTCGCACACTCTCCATACAGAGTCGTCAGTCCCTCAGACCCACAGAGACTCGAGAATGGCTGCATTAATGCTCACAGCTCAGCGGGGGTCCGGTCTCCAACAATTTCTGTTTGTGTGTGCGAACCATTACACGTACATTGCTTTTATCATTGATTCCACTGCCCATTCTCCAAATGGACTTGGCAAAAACAACCCAACCAGCAGGCAGTAAACACTGCACACACCATTACAGAGGAGGAAAGGTTAAAGTCTTTGGCCCATTGTTTTGTTACTGCTGCATAATAGAAGCACAAAATAAAGGCACAGAGTGGATGCACACGTTTACCCAGTCCTGATGGGTTTTTAAAGCACTGCTTCACTCAAAATGAAAATTTGGACATAATTTTAAAACTCACACTTGTGTTGTTCCAAACCTGAATGACTGTCTTTAGTGGGGCACTGTTTCAGAAGCTTTTTAACCTGCAGTAAACACCAGGCTGCTTGAAAGAGTCATTCACGAATCAAACTAATTCAGTTTTTTAGTTCAACACGCTGACTCAATGATCAAGTCACAGCTAAATAGAAGTGAAGATATTTTACATTTCTTAAATTGCCTTGCATTTCAGTCTGTTTATGACTTTGTAAGAAGTAGGAAACGTCTCTGTGGCTCTTTTATGGTGCCATTGCATTATCTTTTGAGCACTGAAAGTTTCAGATCTCTTTAGTATATGGAAAGTAAAGAATAATACTGAAATGTAATAAATGACACACGCATATATTGCATATATATAAGGTGAATATAAAATGTGTTTATTTTTAGACCATTATAATTCCTATAGGATGATATATGCTGTTATTTATATTTAGAAATAAATCTCATTGACAATTTAAAAAATTAATCACACATACATAAACCAAAATTTACAAGAACGTGCATATTTAAGAACATATGGATAGTTATATATGGAAGTTAATCGAAGTGCCTTACCAGAATTCGATCTTCTGATTTGCCATTCTTGTTCTCTACTTTGATAGCTCTCACCAACTTGATTGATGTCTTGTCGATAACTCGTCTGATGCTCTCTGCAAAATAGAAAGGCGACGCATTAACAGCAGGAGAAGCACTCTATCTATCTCTGACATATTTTCACTGCACGCAGGGTTAGAAAATAACTGCTTTATATCCACATGCTTTATTTTTACACCTTGTCCACTTGTGTAGGTGGTCTTTCTGCGTGCATACTGTACATAGTACAATAAATAAAAATCACTTCAAGATGCGCTCTAAAGCAAAAGCAGAAAATAAATCCTTTTTATCTGGCTTTGCACGTACAGTATTGTATATGACACCTGTGATCTAATTCCTGGCATATGCATTTTACACTTTTACCAAAAGGGAAAGACTCCGAGAACAAATAGAAAAGCAGAGTGAGCCGAAGAAGGAAAAACAGAGGAAAGAGAGAGAGGTAGAGAAGGATCAGAGCAAGACAAACAGTTAATGCAGTCGCAATCAACTTTAATCTGTGTAAGACCCAATCACAGGATCCTAGGCTTTCTGACTGACACTAAGAACAGCAAAGGGCCAAACTAGAGCACATGTTTCCATTACAGCAAGTCACGGGGGGAAAAAATAAATGGGTAATTGGGGTAGGGATATGTAAATGTGCACAAAGAGCGAAAGAGAAGATGAAAAAAAGAAAAAAAACAAATGGAATAAGTGATGGAGTGAGATTTAGATCAGATTCAAAAAAAGTGGTGACTGAGAGAAAGAGATGGAGAGAGAGTGAGACCACACATTTGTAATTTTGCTGCCCTTTTTATTAGAAGAATCTAAAGGCTGCTGTTTTCTAGCAGCAGAGAACGTCTTCAATCACTGTCCTTCATACTGTGGTAGGTGATCTATCATGCCCACGATTCCCCCATTACTAAACCTTTTCTAACTATTATTTTCATATCTATTCTTATTTTTCATCCAAAATTAATGTTACCATTTTATTGTTTCGTTTTTGGTAAAATGTGCTTACTGTTCAATTTTTAATTTTACTCTGGACTGATTACATCCCATTCTGGAATGCTAGATTCTGACCGGTCAAATATTTATCATGTAATAACTTAAAGGTACATTTGTCCTACTCTATACCAGTTTCATGTTTCTCTCTATAGTCTCTTCCTTCTCCCATAATCCAATAATTGCAGCTCAAATCAATCCATTTATAGATTTATAGATGTCTATAAACATGCATTTACATGTATATATTTATTTAGCAGGTAGCCATGAAAAAAGATTGTTGAGGTGGGTTCATTTCAATGAATTGTTCTATTTGTATTTGTGCTTTTTATTTCAAAATGAAGCTTTTAACATATCAAGAGTTCAGGTTTAAATTTTAATAGCATGTTGATATTGAGATTTTCATTGCCTAAAGCAGCATAATAGATCTGAATTTGCACTACAGCATGTTTGAGAAGGTTTAGGGTATATTTAGGTGCCATGGCTGTTCACCATTTCTGGCTTTTCAGCTTTGTCAGAAAGAAAATAATATTAATATGCCATCCTATCTGCGCTATTACAATCTGCAGATAACTGCAAAAGTGCTGATAATGATACAGATGGTACAATGGAAGGCCACATGATGACTCACAATTCATCAAAATTCGCCTCTCCAGTGACCAGTAATAGAACGAACAGTGTCACCCACACAAACATAATCACAAACATCATAAATGACAGAATAATGCAATAAACGTGGACTTAAAATAAACAGTCTAATGTATGTACATAGCCTTAAAAGTAATACCAGAAATATGAATTTTTGAAATCAATTCAAAAAAGTTCACGCAAATAATTATGGTAGTGCCACTTTCCCCAATAAATGACAAATTGAATATACTTATAAAATATTACTCTAAACTGTAAAATATTTTACCCAGAGCCATCGTCAGGGAAAGACAAATGGGAACACTGTCCCAGGCCCAAACCAATGGGAGCATATTAAGGTCCCCTAGCTTACTGGGCCCAATAAATTGGTCCTGTGCACTGTAAATTAAACTGACAAACCTGATATTACCATTAAAGTGTATGTATTGCCTTGTTAAATAGTCAATATCAATGTAAATTATAAAAAAAAGTTACAGTAAGATGTGTTGTCTATACCTATATATATATATGTATGTTCCAGATTTTCAAATAGGTGGATCTCAGCCAAATATTTGCCTGCTCTAACAAACCATACATCAATGGAAAGTTTATGTATATCCCATTTTTAAAGAAAGTTACCCTTATGACTGGTTTTGTGGTCCAGAGTCACATATGTGTGAGTGTGATATATGGTATATGGATAAGTTAACCAGTTAGCAAGTTATCATTTCTAGCATTGCTTTCCCACCGTGCATTAAATGAATATTGAAATAGAGAGCGCAAGCGCCTGGGAGCAGGACAGTAAATACTGGGTTAGTAATAGGGATTAATTACCAAAGGAAGATAATAATGTGTGAAGGTAATTAACAGTGAGAGCGCTCCAAATGTCAAACTGCTAGTGTGTGTTCAGTGTGTCATTGTATGTGTCAGTAAGTGTGAGGACGCATCACCGTGCGCAAAAATAACGGCCTCTATGATGAGTGTGTGTGTTCCATCAGCCCTGAAGACACACATGATGAATGTGGCTGAAGTGTATCAGCCTCTCCGTGAACTTGCGTCAGCAGCGACACGCAAATGTGTAAAGAACTCAAAGTAACTCATATCTGAGACACATCAAAGAGAGAAAAGCATCATGCGCGCGCACACACACACACACAACTACCTACACACTGCAGGCGAACACAACAGACACACACACACACACACATATACAGGAAAGCAATTGATCGATTTGCACAAATTTTGTCTTTTGAAGATGGACACGAAGTGGCCGTCATTAAGACGACTATAAGCGCATCTGCACACCCGCGAAATGAATTCTAACGTTAATCACAGGCAATCTGTATTAGGGAAATCATAACATCTCCACAAATCTGCCACCTTATCAAACATTCAGCGCTGTGAGGATTTCAAACCACTAAAACACAAAGCACCGGCCGCGAGCGGGGAAGCGCTTAACAAATCCCGCGGTGCGCGTGTCAAATGTCGGATAGGAAGAACAAAAAAGAGCGGTTGGATTTAATCACCTGTCATTTCCCGACTCACGGTGAGAAAAGCAGTCGCGACGGTGTCTTTGGATGCCATGACGTCCAGCGCCTCTCCTCTTCCTTTCCTTATCAAGCAGTAGCAGCTATAATGCTCGCGCTCCCTCAGCCAATGCCTATAAACATATCATACTGAAGAGAGCCAGCGAGGGGAGGAGGAGGAGGAGGGCATGAGAGAGGACTTCACACACAAGTGTGCATATATCTATGTAAAGCGATGAATTAATAATGCAAACGCAAGGTTTGTGCCTGGATGGGAACATGACTTAAGTCCTTTTATCTTTTTGACTCTGTATTAATTATATATGGAGGTTCATGAGATTGGTCCATAGTAACAGGTAGAAAAACAGGCAGGAAATGTGGATTTTCTTGCACAATAATACATAATAATTTAATAGTAATAAGAGTAATAAAAATGCAAGTGTTCTTTTAACTATTGACAAAATATTTAGCAAAGCAACACTTTTAACTTGGGAAAACAGACCATAAATATTGCACTGTACAAATTTTTGTCCAATTCAATTCTCATTAGTTTAAACCCCTCCCCCAAGACCACTTGCAACTGACTAGCCTATAGGGCTATTAACTAAAAAAACAACAACAAAATCATCTAATACTGTAACAGGATATTCAACAGGATATACATCACTGCAAGAGAGAAAACTATTATACAACAACTTACTCCAACAGCATCAATAGAGTCATGCACCTTGTTAGCAGTAGGAGTGACAGACCTCAGCATCTGCCTGCTGGGTAATTGCTAGGAGGTGTTTGTGCCTGGCGTTTCGAGTCTATACGGTGACTCAGTGTTTAAAAAAATGGGTATTTATAGAGACTAGTGTCGGTGTCCTTGGCAGTGAGAGAAATTTTTTTTTTATAATAAAGTATTTTAAAATCCCCGTCACTCATAAAAGGATAATACAGGCAGAAAATGATGTCTGTGATTGGACAGAACTCTAAATGGGCTCCCTGAGGACCATGGCACACTTTCTCTCTCTATAATGTTCGCTATTAGTGCCTATCCTTTCCCCTCCACACATTTGCTGCGCTTCTCTGTAGCTCTGGCATTGCTTGCTCTGTTGAAATCGTGTCTGCCCTACACTTACCCCTAGGCTGATTTTGTGTTTGGAAGTGTGGGTAGCAGGGGGAAGGGCAGGAGGCGACTGGCTTTGGTGTTGTCCCTTGTACCAAGCCTCTGGGCCTCTGTATATATCTGCTCAATGAGACGATGCGTGTGTGTGAGTACTGTATGTGCATTTGTGTGGTTTAAGGGAGAAAAGGAGATCATGTATGTCTAACTCTTGGAATAGTAAAAGAGCAAAGCCTGAAGGGCACATGATAGGAGACATGGACTAATGCATAAAGGAGAAATAAAAAATAGACAGATAATGGGAACAGGAAAAGGTATAGTATGTGGATCTGGCAGATGGATTAGTTAGGATGACGGATTTCCATTGAGATCAGCAGATGTGAAATAGTTAAGCGCTTGCAACAAATTAGCGTAAGGAGATGTGCAATAATTTCATAAATATTCAGAAGATGTTAAAAAAAGAGATTTTCGTTTTTCTTTATAGTTTATAAAACAGTATATAAAATCAAACAATCAATAAACATGAAATGATACATATAATACAAAACATGGATTTTTGTCTATTTGGTTATCCTCTGTTAAACTTGAGCTGTTCATACTTACAGATGCAGCTATAAATAGGCTGAATTCAAAACTTATCTAGTGCTGCCACCAAGTGTCTACATGCAAAAACCACATCCTTCCTTTAAATCCTAATGAATTAGTTCGACAATATAATGCATTCATGACAGCTGCATGTGTAAACAGCACAACTTACAAACTACCAAACTTAAATAGAGGAGAAAAAGATGTTTTAGTGTCATTTTTCACTGAATCACAAAGTTTCACGTAGGAACCATTCCCAGCCAGCCCGAACCCAGGATAAACAGGCTCTTTAAAAACAGTTTGGTGTTTATAAATGAGACTCATGTCGTCAGACACATTGTAATACGCCAAAATTCCAGCCCTGTAGTCCAAATACACTCCTATTTTAGAGCCATATGATTGAAACTTCGAAAATGTTATCTTATTGTCATGCCAAAATTCTATATGGGCACGTTTACAGCGTAGTCCCCATGACTGGGCATTTCTCCCAAAAAGTGTACGCTTGCCTTTTCTACAGATCCCTTGGTAGGATATAGCAATGCAAATCCAAGTGCCCCCGCCGATCTCCACTTCCCAGTATTTAGGGGACCCTCTCAGACCTTTGTTGCACAGTATCTGTACCCTGCAGTCAAATCTCTGAGTGTTTTCAGGATAGTCTTGAAGCAGGTGCGAGGCCTTCACTTCCTTGTTCTCATTCCTCAAGATGAGACTTTCATGTGCTGAGTTGGTGTTGAAAGTGAGTTTTGTAGCAACTGAGGTAGATAGATGGACATATGAAATTATGTAATATTAGTACACCAAACATAAAGAAGTATGTTGCATTGACAATCAGAAAATAAAACGCTTTTGTGTGTTCAGTTCTATACTGGAAACTTACACTTTAGAAAGTCCTCTTTTTTCGTAGGTGGTGGTGATCTTACGATTCTAGTGCTTGCCACTGCAAAGGAAAATAGTTAAAGCATTACTCCACCCCAAATGAACCTGACACTGGTGCGCTGTTTTCGTTCAGGAGTAAAGTGTAAATACACATAGAAGATGTATGCTTGTGTCACAGCTGATACAGAAGAGCATGAGCTGTTTGCGATGTAATTTACTTGGCTCTCAATGGGACAGTTACAAGCCTTCTGGTTTTCATCCAAAATATCATAAATTGTGTTCTGGGGACAAACAAAACTGGTTTGGAAGCACATGGGTATGATTAATGACAAAATAAAAAAGAAAGAAAGATACAAACATTTTGGGTGACAATGGGTGATTAAATTAGATATCTAGAAAGTGAACTAATTTAATTGAAAAGATGATTACTAGTGAGGCTGTGTCCTTTTGAGGTGTCCAGGCTAGAGTCCTTCTCAGCATTAAACACTAGAATGTAGCCTTTCAAATGAGAAGTACCCATAATATAATCATGAAATATATTTAAATGAAAACTTCTACCAACCTTTTCTGGAAATCATTAATAAACTTGACTTGCTGGTCGTGTTCAGCTTTTCTATTAGTTCATTAACCGCCATGGAATCACGCTCAAAAGAACTGTACGGATGCACAAGAAAGACGAATGTTTTTTTATACTCAGTTAGTGAGGGCAGAGATACAGTGCTCTGTAGAGAGAGAGAGAGAGAGAGAGAGAGAGAGAGAGAGAAAACAAACACACCCGAATGTGACTTGAACTTTTTTACTAGACAATTCAACATCCATTTTTGTTTCAGAGCCATTTTCAATCGCTGTACCTCTAGAAATTGAACGTCAGTGTTTGAATGAGAGAGCAGCTGCAGGCGTTGTAGATTGCCATCTATAGTCCTCATATGACTGATCTCCTGCTGTAGATTCTTTATGAATCCTTCAGCTTCCTTCACTGCAAAATTTGTCTGTACTTGGATGAGCTCCGTCACTTTGCTTTGACTGTCCTTCATAGACTGGATCATCTCTGTGAAGCTCTTCTCATTCTTCTCCAGTGCCTTAATTGCCGAAGCCTAAAAATTAAGAGAGAGAAGAGTGGACGTCTTTAGCTATGCAAGCAATACAATACCATTAAAAATGAAGTCACAATTGAACGCGTAGATAAGTGCCCTCTGACCTTGAAAAGTTCCACAGCTTGTCTTAGGTCTTGCACATCTTTCTCCTTAGCTTCAATTATGTCAATGGTCCGCTTCTTCAACTCCCCCAACTTAATCTGATGGATGATTAGTGAATGATTAGTTTAATTGCAGCTCAACTCAGTAACTTTTATTGGCAGTGACAGTACAGAAAAAAAGTCAAATTCATTCCACCCACATAAGTAATGGTTCCAGGGTGCTAACCACTGGTAATAAGCTGGTAGCTGACTGTTTTTAAATGATCCGTCTAACTTAGTAAACATGTCTGTTAGATTCCAAAAATCGAAAAGAAATCTCTTTAAGAAAATATTGAGTGACTATATGTATGTTTATCTCAGCTACAATTGAATTGCATATCACATTATTAGAAGTTTTCATACTATAAATAAAATACAATATAGCAACTGTTTCTGCCATCGATAATTATAAGAATAAATGTTTCTTGAGCACCAAATTAATATTTTACAACATTACTGTTCTTAATGTATTTACACAGTTTCTAAACAATACAATTTCAACCTTCTGGGTGTGGTTTAATCCTTTGAATCCAGGGACACCAATAGGCTTATTAATATTCATGGGGAAAGTTAAGAAAAATAACCATTATAGATAGTTTATTTTTCTTTATTGTTGTTTAGGCAACACCCACAAAATATTGCATTATAACCCTCACTGGTCACGTCCCTATGGATTTATAGTAACGGTCACTTTAAAGCAGCTTAACACTACTAAACCCAGAACCCTGGTCCAGACTTCTAATAATGATATTTTGCATTACAAATCACATTTCTGACCTGTTTATTTGCCACTTCCTCTTCCACTGAGATGACATTATGACCTTTGTGTTTCTCAGTAATGCACAGGTGACAGATGCACAGCTGGTCTGTGAGGCAGTAAACAAACATCGTTTTGCCATGATCAGGGCAGATATTCTCCTGCAACACTGCATTTGGCTCCACAAGCCTGTGCCTCTTTCCCACATGCAAAGAGTTATGCATGAAAAGATGATCCTCACAGTATGATGCCTTACACTCCATACAAGTCTGTTCAGCTTTGCGCTTCTTTCCTACGCATGCATGACACTCGACATCTGTGGATCCACTTGAATGAAGAGCTGGAGCTGTTTCCTCCATGATTGTGAATGTGCTAGCCCTGGCACTGAGTTTCGTTTCCTTGTAAGTATGATTATGAGACTGGCAATGCAGAATTTTAATTTTAAGGACAAGGGTGTGGTTTCAACCCAGGAGCCAGATAGGAATGACTCATAGGACTGCTATTGACAAAACCACTGAAGGAAGCCAAACACTATCCTTTTATAATGAATAAATCTAATCTAACACTCAAATTAACACACACACACCAAAAACTATTTTATACCAACAATTCTCATTTTCCTCTATGATCAGGGAATGAAGACAAAACAATATTTTTTTGAACCAATATATGTAACATATTTGCTTATAAGTTAATTTTGTTTTGTTTGCTTTAGTTGAACTGTCCTTAGGCCAAATAACATTGAGTTACAGGAATTCAAACAAGGCTGCTGGTAAAACCCAAGGACAATATAAGATATTCCTCCCATGAACTGAGCTCAAAATCAAATGCTAAAATAGATTTACTGCATACAAGTATTTAATGCATACTTAATTTTAAACAGAACTGAAATAAGCAAATAAAAAAATAGGCCTTAAAGGCGCAATATGTAAGTTTTCGCCACTAGAGGTCACAATTTTAAGATGAACAGAGGTGAAGCTCGATGACTGAGCGTTGAACTTTGGGAGATGTCGTTTTCACAAATCATGCTCACAGATTAAAAGAATATTTGTTTTATCTCCAAACCACCTGCACATGACTATTATTTGCACAATGAATAATATATATTTGGATACCCATCTATTAAAACACATGCGAGAGCGGATTTCGCAAAGCTCTCTCCATTTGTTCTCGCTTTATTTCGTTGACTGTTCCAATATCTTCTTGCCTCTGTTTGTATACATCTAAGTTTTTTGGGATTGTGGAGAGTGTAATCATGATCCACGATATGGAAAAGCAGAGTACATAACTACCACTTCCGCATTTGTCCATGCGTGTTGCCCTAGTATTCACTGGCAGAAACCAAAGATAGCGTGGATATTGCATCATTGAGTGCGTTTACATGCAGCGAGTAACCCTTTAAAAACCCGGATATTCACAATAACCCGGTTCTGCACGGCCATGTAAACCCCGCCAAAAACCCGGATATGCTCATATCATAACCCGGATATTGGCTGCATGTAAACGTAGTCATTGATAGGTGACAAGGAACAGGGACGGTTCAATATTTTAATCTGGAATTTCTTTGAATTTACAAATCCTACAGAAGTGCATGAGCTCAACACCGTTCTTTATTTTTAATTTAACATGATAAATGCTAAAATTGCTAACTTTAATGACACTACATTTTTTATTTTGTCAGAAAAGACTGATGTTTGTGTGAATAATTTCGTGGCATCACCAAAACTTCTAGAACAGCTTGTTTGTTTTCCTAAACATTCTGCCAAGGTAATCTGCCTAATTTAAAGGGGTCATCCGGTGCTACATGTACTTTTACAAGCTGTTTGGACTGAAATGTGTGTTGGGAGTGTGTGGACACAACCACTCTACAGTGATAAAGATCCACCAGTAGTTTTCTTCTAATTTAATAAAAATAAGTTGCTGCTTCTGAAATCAAGCCATTCTCAAATGCATGTCGGTGTGGCGTCACACTGACAGAGGCCAATCCCACAATAGTTGATTGAAAGCAGTGTGCCACACAGACTGAACTGGTGTTTTTCCTCAAACCCGCCCTGAGTGAGCAGTCATCAGACCGAGACGCAGAGACAAGCAAGACTCCTAATGCCCTGTTCCCACTAGCGACTTCTGTCGCTTCATGTCGCTAGAGGCTGGCGATGAGGTCGCTAGTGGGTGTTCTCATTACTGGTTTCTTAGTAACGTCATTGTTGTCAGCGAATAAGTTTCTTGCCGCTAAATACAAACATTTTGGAGGCAAATGACTGAATATAATATAAATATACACGTACATACAAACAAAAATTAATGAGAAACAGAGAGTACTTTTTTCCATTCCGTGCGTTTATCTATCCAAAAAAATCCAAATGACATCATCACTGCTGGAGCTGAATGGAGAATGAGCATGTGACCACTATCCTCTTCTTTTCTATTGGCTGTCGCTCCCGAAAGTCACTCTTCATTTGCATAAAGTTGAGTCGTTTTTTAAGCTATCTTTGAGAAATTTTAAAACAAACTATATTACAAACTTTCCATGAGGGCCCTAAAGAATCATACAAGCTTGTGGAAAATTGGCTTTGTATGACTCCTTTAAGTAAATTATAATATAATTCAATCTTTAGATTTATATATAGTCTTAGTCTTTATATATATATATATATATATATACATGGGCATACAATACATATTATTACTGTTTATTGTAGACTACTGTTAACAGATTTATTATTCTGGCATCCCACTGCACAACAGGACATTGTCTTTTGCAAACAACATTTTTTATTCCTTTTTTTTTTTCTAACTAATTTATCTTTTGTCTGGCTATACAAATTGCATTTGCTACCAATGTATTTAACATTTAGTTTGTACATTTACAATAGGCAGCTGTCCTATCAACCCCACATCTGTAAAATGGAGATACGCAGAGAGGAATCGTGTCAGGTCGTGTACTAGTAGTTTCACCAGATCAGCACTAGATGTCATCATCACCTGCGGGGGTTTTGTGACTGGTATATTTCACCTGCGACTGCAATGTCTTCTTTGCTTGCTTGAGTGTCACTGCAATTACAAACAAACTTCTTTTGACAGACCTTCCTTGTATTTTAGAATTGAACATTTTGCTTGATCTTATCAAATTTGAAGAACCCTGATAAAAAAAAAAAAAACAGGACAAAAAAAACCAACAGAACCAAATAGTAACAATCACAGAAATTCCAATGGTTTCTATTAAATTACCGTTATGAACCATTAACTTTGTTTAGTAAAACCATTACAAAATTCCTTTTTGTAGTGTGTTTTGGGCATTTTTCCAATAGGATTTAATGTCCCACCAATAATGCATTACATACCAGTAGTCAAAATTAAATGTCCTCTCACATACCTGTTATATTTCTCCCCCATTACTATCCAACAACCCTTTATCTTTGGTTTAATTTTCATGTGGCTTGTCATTGCTCATATCTCCGTTCATAAATGTTTTGAACTTGGTGAATGCGTATGTGCTGCTTCTTTTCTTCATATATCACAATGAAAGCTAGTTTTTAAGCTTCTTTCTCCTACATAAATCCTACTGGGAATGTGAAA
>JAUCMT010000047.1:15115936-15137048 GCA_032357475.1 Enteromius thamalakanensis | reverse complement strand
GTTCCCAGTGGAAAACCCCCCAAAAGTGAGCTGTACTGAACCGTACCGTACTATGCAGTGGAAAAGCGCCATAAGGCATCGCCGTGAAGAACCATTTGAAGCACCTTTATTTTTTGGAGTGTAATGGTGCGAAGTGTGATTGTGCAGTGATAAAGTGGTTCTGGATCAGTCCAGTCACAGTGAGTCCTTGTGGCCATAGACAATGTTTGATATTATGGATATCAATGCGGAGTGCGAGCTCAACCCAGAAAAAGCACTTTACATATATTTATTTGGAGCTTCTGCATTCAATTCAAGTAAAAACAAAAGTTCTGTTCGGGAAGAACAACACATCCGACATTGTATTGTGGCAGGGTTTACTCTGCTTCCGCCAGTTCCGTGTCTTTCAGTTATATATTGTGGATTTCGATGTGGGATTATATTTAATCTTCTCCTCGGTTTTCATTTTATTCTCTTTTTTTGTTACTTGAAGACTACAGTACTGTTGTCACTTTGTACAATGGCATTCAGTGATATTTACATTTAAATGCATTTACATAGAACATCTTTTCATGTTTTTTTTTTCCCTTCAATAAAAAAACAACAACAACATTTGTAATCTATTTTCGAACATCATGTATAAAAGTGCATTCTAGCTGAAGCAGACCTGTCAGCTCTCATAAATCATCTTGACTTTTTAAATGTGGGATTTTTTTTTCTAGTAATGATTGTTTGTGCATATGTTTTGCACAATTTTAGCATCAGTACATTTTAATTTTGTCATCTTTTTTTTTCTTGAGCAACTTTGTATACAATCTGTTCTTGGCAAAAATGTGAGTCATTTTGAACACTGACAACGTGACATCCGCAAAGCAGAATTTCCAAGCAGGGTTTTAAAATTGATGCGTGTTTGTTTTTGTCTGTGTGTGTGTGTGTGTGTGTGTAAACACCAAGAATCTTTGTGCAGACACTTATTCAGGACTTTACTGTAATATTCAGTGCTTTCTTTTGAATAATTCAGTTCTCTTGCTTTTGTGAATGTATAAACAATTTCTGTACAAATATTAATTTTCCTATTCCTTCGTGTGTTGCCATAACTTTTCATCTGTGTTATTCTGGCCTGGCGTTTCTCATTCCCACATTGTGCCACTGTCTTGCTCGCTGCCACGAAAACTCAACGAGTTGAAATCTCGTTCTTTCTCTGTCGTAATTAAATGTGATCTGGAATACAGTGAACTTTGCTTTTCACTTACTGCCAAACACACTTAAGGAATGTTAAATGCTGGCTAAAGAAACACGGCTCTGTTGCTCACACATCAGCTTTTCAGCACTTATTGCTTCAAATTGCATCAATCACTCTCTCCACTGCCTTTGCTCTCTCTGTTCATTTTTCCCTGTCTTCCCTTATTACCTTTCCCCTTCGTCTCTCCCTCCTTACCTTTCACTTTTCATTATTCCAGCTCTTGTTGCCTTTTAATCACTGTCCCACCCAACCCCTCTCCTTCTCACTCTCTCAGACATTCGCCTGCTCCTCATCTCCAGACTGCTCCTCCTTCTCTTCCCATTCCCTATCCTTGTGCTTTTTGCTGGCTTCTGCATCTCCATCTTTATCTTCTCCACTCTCCTTCTCCCTTTCCCTAAAAAGCTGGGCTAATTTCTGGAATTGTGGGCCCCAATCTTCCAAACCTGATCCCCACACCTCCTTCTCTGCGTCTTTGCCTCCCTCGCTATCCAGTGAGCTGAGGGATCCGGCACGAGAGCCTGTGCCTTCCAGGCCGTACACCTGCACAGAGTCGTACGGCGGCTGCGAGGGGTCGAAGGTCACCTGCGCAAGGCGCAAACGCAGAAACTCTCCAACCCTTAGGGCGAGAGAGTGAGGACCTCCGACAGGCGCTCCTCTTCCAGACCCCTCAGGTGCTGAGGGCCATGCTCCGCCATAACCTAGGATGCCCCCAAAAGCCCCTCTGCCCTGGCTGGGATACGGAAGCAGCTGAGGCGTCATATCCCTCCTGCCCAGTGGGTACCCGTTTATCCCCACCCGTTCGTGCCAGTCTCCAATGAACCCGCCAGCTTCCGGATACATCCCAGCACTCAGTGGAATGCTGCCCTCTCTTTCTGGCCTTCCCACCACAAATCCACTCCTCATCTCCAGCCCGCCTCGTCCTAGAGTCCCTGGGTAATCCCTCTGCTGCTCCCCCTGCAGGATAGTGGCATAATTGCTGCTGACCGACTGCATTTCTGTGCTTCCACCTGGAGCGTCAGTCACCCCAGGGTGGTTGGACTCGGCAGGCCCAGCGCCGCCTCTGCTTAATGAAAGATTGCTCCGTGAGCAGTGCCGCCCAGCTCGGGGGAGCGTGGCGGAGTCACATACCCAACCGCCAGTGGGGCCTGGCCCAGCGACCGAGCCGGAACGGGTCAACACCAGCTCGCGCTCACGGGGGGCCATGTCCGGCTGGACCTGTAGGGGACGGGGAGGAGCAGGAGGGTTAGAGCGGGAGGTAAGGATGAGTTTATTCTTCTTTTATTTAGCAGAGGGATGCGTGTGAGAGAGAGAGAGAGGAATGTTAAGAAAGGGAAGAGAAAGAAGAAGATATTTCACAATGAGCAGGTGGAAACACAGAAAAATGTGATAACAATAAAGTGAGACAACAAAGTGTTAGCGAATAGAGGAAATAAGTGACAAAGTCGGACAGATGGAGAGGGAGAAACAGTTGACAATAGCTGAACCAGGTTAATTGAGCTCTAAAAAGAGCTAACACTGCACTGTGAGATGAGGATGAGGAGAAAGAGAGACGGCGAGAGACAATGTGAAAATAAACCTTCATCGTCAACCTGTTTGGCTCCTACAACAAAAAAAAAAACTAGCCTGCCGACTATCTAGGGATGCGCAAAACAACATATTTTCACACATGGGATGTGTTCTTCTCACTTTCAATAAAACAAATATTAGTCCCTTTCAGTGAGTAAACACGTCTGCATTTAAATGTGTGTATGTGTGAAATCAGACAATAAAATTCACTAGATGGGCTCTTGAGATGTGTGACGGTATGCATGAATTTATATGATGGCGAATAAGGCACAACATATTTTGTTGCACATCAAAATTGTACAATTTATTAATGACATGCAGCTTTCTGCAGTTTTATATTCATGCTTTTTCAGCATCTGTGTGTGACAACTTTTCCAGTGAAGCACACATCGTGGAATGAATATTAATAACAATTGCGGAGTTGTTTCCCAGTCTCCTGTTTAATGAATGTTTATTAGACATAATACCTTAATACTGATTCAGTGCCATTGAGGTGTGACTGAGAAGAGAGTCTATGAATTAAAATTAGCCATACTTATGTTTTTTACTTGGCCCTGTCTTAATTTTCGGTTTACTAAAGCTGTTTAAGTGATTCAGCCAAAAGAGTGGTTTTCTAATTGTCTTGTCAGTTTTGCTGTTTGTTTGAAAGTGCACTAATTATTTAACAATTAATTTACAGGCTTCAGAGAATTAAATAAACAAATTGAATGTGCTCCTTTTGGTTTTACCCCAAATACTAGTTAGAAAAGCAACTTTGCTATTCTGAATATGGTGAGTCTAAGCTTCTTAAATAAATAATAAAGATATATGTTATTTTACCCAATCCAGATCCTGGTTTTGACTTTGAGTCTGCTGGGCATCGCTGCTTGCATCATCCTTTGAGTCATTTTTCCTTGGTGTTCCTCCCTCAGACATGGCGGCTCCTTCTTGAGAAGCTGACCCTTCTTTAGAGCCATGACCAGTGTCTGCTGTTGGCACGTAAATAGCCCCGGGCTCCAGAGGGCCAACCACAGCTGCTTGGTTTTGAATGACTAGAGAGTGATCTGGTTGATTCCCAGGTAAGCGGTAAGCCAGCTCCGATATGTTGGGCTCATAGGGGGTCTGTGAGCGACGCAGCACTGGGAGGGTGTGGCTGCTGTAGCAAAACCGCCCATATAGAGTGGCTCCTTGACTGTTGTATTGCCCCGGGTCCACCACTCCAGCCTGAGCCCAGCTGTTATAGGCCCTAGCTTTTTCTTGACTGTGCTGTGAATACCGTCTGAGGATACACAGAATATATTATGAAAGGACCTTTTATGCCGATAAAATTAAATAGAAAATAAATGGCGGCCCCACAGATGTAGCCCATAAATGACTTGTACAGACCATTCAAAATTCTCTGAAGTCACTCAAAATGAAATTGAAAGGTTATAATGATATATTTTGAGGTTTGCAATAACTTTTTAGTTATATTGTTTAATTATGTTTTACTTGTATGTTTTTCTCATGTTTGTGTGCAGCCCCAGGAGCCCCAATGCATTTGGTCAGCAGCAATAGGTGTATATAAATACACACTCTTACAGTACTAACATATAACATGTTTATATTTATCAAATGTAAATTATATTAAATATGTTTAATATACACATGCATGTGTGCATATTTAAAGTTACATAAATATACACAGTACACACTGCAAAAAAACCCCAACTTATTTTGGATGCAATTATTTGTTTGACAGCACCAGTTAAAAAATTCAAATGTGTAGCATGGAAGAGAACAGTTAGGACAATCCTCTAAACATCTCCTTTTGTGTCAAACGACATGATTAAATTATGCCAGAATTTAAACTTTTGGGTGAACGATCCGTTTAAGTGCACTTAGGAAGTGCTTTATTAATGTGCAGGAAGAGCGAGTGCCAGATTTAGGCAATGTAATCTTTCATCAGTTGTGCCCTGCTGAGCCCCACTCACATGTTCCTGCTGTCCAGGGTGCGGTACCCCCTGCGTGCGTTGTGTGGGGCGCTCTGCAGCGCTGTGATGTCGAACGCAGCCGTGTCAGCCTCACCCCCTCCTTCATCATCATACGTGATGATGTTCTCTCTTACATCATCCTCTTCTAAAGGCGAGAGCGAGTCCCTTTTCTGCCTTCGCAGGGACAGAGACAAAGCACTGACAGCTAGAGGGAGAAGAAAGAAAGAAAGAGGGAAAGAAAACAGTGAGAGATGAAGAGAAAAAGAATAAGCGTTTTATGATGCCATTTATAAAAAAGGGAGGACGTGTGTGTTTGTGCTGGGTGACAAATTTTTGCAATACAATTGCAGGGTGCTACAGAAAGACAGATACTCAATAGACACATTAGAGCAGCTGGCAAACTAACACTTACACAGAATGATGCCCCATAATTACATTTATTACACAGCTCTGTGGAATTCTTGATTCTGATTGGTCAATCGTAGTAGTGCAGTGGTCTGATGGTTGTAGTATTCACCGGCGTCCATGAAAGCACTTTAAATAATATTGTTCATCCAAATCACTGAAATGAGTGCTACTTTCATGAATTTGCACATTACTATTTAATATATATATATATATATATATATATGTATATATATAAACATAAATGGCGCCATAAATGCTGTATTGATTTTAAGCTTTAATTCTTTTGTTTTTTGCTTTAGCAATTTTTCAGTTTTTGTTTTTACTATTTTTATTTAGCTTCAATTTAGATTTTTAATTAACTATTTATTATTTGGTTTTAATAATTTTATATTTTGTATTTTACATTTTTATTCTTTTTATATTACTTTATACTACTTTTAAAACTTTAAGTAACTTTTCAGTTAGTTGCCAAAGCAAAACATAACTTATCTCAAAACTTAACTTAGCTCTAGTCTAACAAAAACAACTCTAACAATTCAAATGTGCTTCGAGTGTAGGTCCTGATCTCCTTGTCTGTGTTTATTTTGAGATAACGGGTTTTCTGTCTGTACATTGCCACTGCCATTTGGAAGTTACTGCACACTAAACTTACCCAAAAGTGTGGCCACACAGGCTAAAATGGCCAGCAGGGCGGCAGTGCTGAGTCCAGGGGAGGGCAAAGAGGAATGCTGGGGCAAACAAACGGTCTCTCTGTCCCACTCTGCCTCGCTTTGCTTCTCTTTCTCTCCGGCCCGGGCTCCGCCCCTCAAACAGGGACACACAGACACAGTGACTGTCCCGGTGCTGGTCAAACCGGAGACCCCATCCCTCAGGACCAGCGGGACATAGAGAGTGAGGGAGGAAGAAGTAGAGCGAGACAGTGTCTGCAAAGGTGACGCCAGCACCAAACTAGCAGTGGGGCCTAGAAAATGAGAATAATGAAAGAAATGGAGATACACAGGAAAAAGGAGGGCTTTTTGATCAAATTGAGCTCGATGGAACTTTAATTTAATTGAACTCAATCGAGTGCAGTTTAATTCCATTGCTGCTCGTATAACATTTGTACAGACCAGTGAGTCCAAATGCAGCATGAATGCCAGAGCACATTTCGTCTGTGTGTGCCGGGAGAAGATAGATGTGGCAGAGAAGCAAAAGCAAACAATGGGGAAAACAAAGGAGCGGGGCACAAAGCAGCCACACAATGCGGTTGCAGACACAGACTAACGGATCAAGAGAGACGCCGATGCACAAGGCTGGGTGGGAGAAACAAATTGTGGAAGAGACTGCAAACCTCCACTCTCCCTGATGCTGAAGTTGAGGGCAACGTTGGAGTCCGGAGGGATGTTAAAATGGACGGTGCTGTCATTTCCTCCCTCGTCTCTATCAATCGCCCGCAACACCTGCACCACCTGAGAAAATGAGATAGGAGAAAGATGGAGAGAGAGAATCAAAATAAGGGGCAGAGCCAAAAGGAAGGAAGGAGAGAAAGTGGAGGACAGCAAAGAATAATGGAGAGAAGTGAGATTCGTTTAAAAAAAAAAAAAAACGATCCACATTTTAATCTCAGATATCAGCATTAACCTCGCCAGCACCTTTGCAAATAGGTGACTAGAGACTGATTAGCCCACACCACACAGATAAACAATAATTAACTCTGACCAAGTAGCGAGCCTTGGGGGACACCCAAACATAGACACAGCTTTAGCATGAGCTCTAAAAATAAGGCACCGACTCCAGAGATCCACTTAAACTAGAAATAATCACTCGATGGGCCTGTTTTTGCAAGGCTCCCCCCACACATTAGGGAAATAGTTAAAACAAAAATGAGCCGTGTGATGCAGATCAGAGCTGTGGGTTAGTGCAGTAGTGCTGAGGCACAAAAAAATGTGTTTTTCTGTGATTTCAGTTCTGCACTGTAATAATGTCAAGTCACATTAGTAGTTTTCACCAAACTTTCCTCGCCATAATGTGACTTGCGGTAAGACGTTATGCAAGCTTCCAGTTAAGCAAAAAAAGTGGAGATTCAGTAAGAGCTTTCAAAGTAAATTACACTGTGCCCTAAAATACATTGAAAAAGCGATTTCTTCTATCTCAGTCAGAGTTTTTGTCATACCCAGTTGCAATAACAAGTAACAAGCTGAACAGTTTGTTAGTCATTTGGTTGATATGTCTGCTGCATTGATTTAATTGCCCCACTTGCACTGACATTAACACCATCATACACTAGTATTAATTAATATAATTTTTTTTTTAAGGAATTGTTGTTAAAAAATAAATAAAATAAAAATACAGCTATCAGAGAAATAAATGACAATTAAAAATATATTAAAGTGCCCCTATTATGGGTAATGAAAGGATCATATTTTGGTTTTGGAAGTCCCAAACAACAGACATGCATGCAAGATCAAAAAACACTTTAAATGACTTGGATTTATTTAAAGGTTATTTATTCAACAACTTCCAAATGATTTGTTAGTTTTTTCAAAGGTGATTGGTCTATTTAATTTAAAGCCGTTTTTCGTGAGCTTTTAATGCTCAAAAAGCGGCACCTAGTGTCAAGGAATGAATTTGCGTTTTCGTTCATACCAACGCAAAAAGAACAACAAGTCGGCAGGCAATATGCTAATGTTTCTTTTTGACGTCAACATGAAACGGTTTGGGAACTCGTTTCAATGATTTAGAGTCTACTCTTTTTTTTTTTGAGAGACAAAAATTTTATACACGGTGCACTTTTAGATTTAAAACTTTGTAAGATGTTTTCATTCACCTAGAGCTGTGTTACACATTGCATAAAAGCTCATTTTCAAAAACCCATAACATGGGCACTTTAAAATAGAAAACTATTTTAAAAAATCAAATACTACTTAAAAACATAATCAAAATAATTCAAACACATTTATGTGTTCTTTGTTTTACGATCCTAAGCTGCAGCATATTGTGCGTGAAAGAGAGTTTGCAAACCCATGTAAACCCTTTCAATATTGTTCCAGGACCTACTTATCCTAACTTGCGAAATAACAATAGGCTTTCCATTTGACCACAAGCTATGAAGACAGCAGAATGATGAAGACAGGAGAAAGGACACAAGCTATGACAGCTTAACAGCTGCATGCCATCCAATTAAGAGTTAAAGAAAAGACATGAGTCAGACAAGGGGAAAAAAACACTACGGAATTATGGAAAGACAGGCAATCAAAATGAACGAGGGAACTGGCATGAAAGGCAAAATGGATGAAAACCAATCGACTGAAAGATGAGCAGATTATAATGTATATCTATGTACGCATGATGCATCCTGTAAATGGAAACAGCAGTGATTCAGCTGCAGGGTAATGGCAGAACTAATCAATCAGCGTGCAGGCTGTACAAATGGACACATCCACAGATGTGCACAAAAAAATGACTGGGAAAAAAAAACTTTATGCTCCACCAAATCCATATGAACACAGAAAGCACGAGTCAGTGAGTCTAAAGGGCTGAAGTTGTGAGAAAAGGTAATTAATCACCCATAACTCATCAGTGACAATTACCTAATTGCAGAGCTTAGCAAAGGGACTCTCATTAGAACACTTCCTGTGCTATTATGTTTTGGTGGAGTAACAAATGAACTATTCACTGGAGACAAGTATGACCTTTTTTGCACCCATAATAACATGTGGCTTGTTCTCTCACCTGTCCCGTGGAGGCCGAGTCACACATGGCAGTGCTGTACTGCCTGTCCAGCTCGGGTGCATTGTCGTTTAAATCCAACGTTTCTACAGCAACCACCACCCTGGACACCTGGCTGGGGTTATCTGAGGTAATTCAGAGAGCAGAAAAAGGAAGTAACCAAAAATACACACACAAAACACAGCTTGAGACAATTTTTGAGGCATGCTCACCTTGAGTCTCTGCCACTAACGGTAAACTCCTCTTGTAAAGTTTATCACACACTACCATGTGCACGTTTTTATGAGAAATCATACGCTGAATAGTGACATTTTTAACAGACTTATGCTCTTTTCCAAAACCTTGGGAGCTGCCTATGGAGGCAGTATCGTGAAGGCTACTGCAAAAACTAGCAGCATCGCAGGCATCATTTGCAGACAATGAAATGGAACACATCAAATGCTAAAAAAATAAATAGGCCTAAATAAAAACTGGCATTTTTAAAAATTAATTAAGGATATCAGATGAATTGGACAGTTTACCCCCCAAAACCTGAAAAGAAATCTGTTCCTAAAATACTTCTTTCTTTTGTCTGCCATAGTATGAAAAAACCCAATGCAAGTCAATAGGGTTTAGAAGCTGTACATTATGTACATTCTTCAAAATACAATCTTTTTATGTTTTGCATATACATCTTGGATGGCCCCAGGGTGAATACATTTTCATTATTTTTTTAATGTTTATTTTTTGTTGAACTATTCCTTCAAACTGCTTACCATTTTCATGGAAACATCACATACGGAATTTACATCAGAGGATTCTTTGATTAACAAATCAAAAGAGAATATTAATTTGAAACAGAAATAGTTTGCACTGCATGTCTTTACTGCTACTTTTGATCAGTTTATTGCATCCTTGCTACATGTAATTATTAATGTATGACTACAAACATTTGAACCATAGGTACAATTAACATGCTTCAAACAAATTTCATTTAACAGGAAAATATTTAAGTAGCTTGAATATAGGAAAGTACTTTTCCCATGCAGACTGTAGTGTAACTACTCAATTCCTCTTAGTGGTAGTTGGCTATTTTTTCCAAAGAGTAGGTGTACAGTACATTGTATATTTTTTCAGTAGTTGGTTAGAATGCTATGTAGGCACAAGACAGCAGTAGGGCACCTCAATCCATTTAGTTTCAGTAATATTCTAGACAAATGGCTTGTCATGACAAACAAACTGCTTTCAGTAGCTTTTAATTCGGAATAGTTTTCTGTTGGCGTATTGGTGCAGTTTAAGTTGCACCGTAAAACAAACCTAATGTATTGGTGTGAGCCTAAAGAAAAATTTATGCATTCTGTCTCTCTCGTTATAATTCAGTCCCACACACTTGCCTGTGGTTTGGACTGCTTTCACACAAATGTCTTGGACTGGATCCACACACACTTCGAGCTGTGACATGATGTTGTGGATTAGTGCCCACTGCTTCCCATTACTGGGAAGAGGCTTCGCCTACAATAGCCATCAGGCCTCCCTGAAGCTGCTTAGACCTACTTTCCATACTCTAACACAGCACCATAGATCCTCGAGTAACATGCCATCTCTCTGAGCAGTACAAATTCAATGTATGCTTAAATGGTTTAATCCATGCATACATAATAATTAAATCACAACAACATAAATCCATTAAATTTTAGTTATTGTTAGTGCAGTCTTATAAACTAACCTTACAAGAAAGAACAGGGGATGATGTAAAGATGCGAAAATAGATTTGAACTTGTTAGCAGAATTTTCACTAGTCATGGCGGCAGGGATATTTCCAACCAGTATTTAGCATTCTTGACATAATGATCAGCATGCCATACTCGGACAATGTTCATGTCAGTGTACCTTAGAGAATTATGAACTATAAATAGCAAAGCTAACATTTTCCAGCAGTGACAGTAGCTCGGCTGTTTTCAAAATAGTGCAGCTTTTCCAAGTAACAACCTACTTTTGAAACACGCAGTGGTGTAGCGTGACAAATCACTGTTTTTAATGTCACATTATATTGTGCACACAGCTTTACAGCCGAGCAAACTGAGGCATTAATCTAATGTGCTCTCCTGAACTGCTCTACTCAATATACCAACCTCGGGAGTCTTTTAGTAAACTTAGCTTAAGCATACTAAAATAAATGTAATTAAAATGAACATATAAAAAAAGACTTGAATATAATTTATATTTTTCTATTTTACTAGTTCCCACTACCTCTGCGATTAAAATAGCTTGTTTGGCGAACTGTCCGGGGGACAGGCAGGGAACCCGGCAGCCTCCGAGCCCTAGGAGGTTTAACCCTCTAGGAGGCTAGGGTTAACAGATGCTCGGAGCCCAGCCTGGTCCCAGCGTGCCCCCCGGAGGAGAGGAGGTTTGCGGGGTTATCAGTAATAAAGAGATTGGTGGCAGCTGCGATCGTTCGTGCGTGCTCCTCCTGAAATATGATTAATTGCTTACTCGTCATAAAAAGAGGAAGTTTGTTTTGAACAAAGACATGATTTTTTAATTTCCATGAACTGTCCAAAAATAAATCATTCACTGATTCATTTTTACAATACTTTAAATATATATATTTTTTTTTTTTTACAATATTTTACAATCAACTTTAAGATAAGGTGTCATTTGTTAACATTGGTTAATGTATTAATTAACATGAGCGAGCAATGAACACTACATTTATTCCACTCTTTATTAATCTTTGTTAACGTTAGTTAATGAAAATACAGTCGTTTGTTGTTAGTTCATATTAGCTCAATACATTAACTAATGTTAACAAACACAACTTCTGATTTTAATAATGCAAATGATGAAATTTAATAAAGTAAATGATGAAATTAACATGGACTAAGAGTAATAAAAAGTATTGTTCATTCTTAGCTGTTAACTAATGTTAACTAACCTTATTGTAAATTATTACCACATTTTTATTAAATAAAGTTTATTTAATTAAAATGTATAATAGATGAAAACCTTTCACATTAAAATTTAATGAGTGTTGCCTTGGCTGAAACTGAAAACAAAACATACAAAATTTAAAGTAAATATACATTTACATATAAAAATGGAAAAAATTTTAGATATATAAAAATAAAATCTAATTCTAAATATTTATTACCTTAAAGTAATACCCGAATAAAAATAATACTAAAATAAAAATTATGTGCAAGTCAACATATAAGATATAATAGATATATTTAGCAATATTCTAGGGACACATAACTATATTCTATTTTTTCAGTTGTTGTATTAAACTTTTAGATGTAATGTTGTCAATCAAGATACACTCATTCAATGATTCAGAAACGTCTAAACTCTGATGAAATAACTGGATAACTATACATGGATATTCATCCATTTATATTAATTATACAATTAATTGGATAAATGGATAATTACCTAGCTTCCATATATTTAGCTACTTTTATTTCTAGCTTGTTTTGTAGCTCACTGTTTCCCTAATGCTGTAACTGTGTGTATGTACCTCTCTGTGTGGCAATGATGGTGATGTTATGCCACTGCTCGTGCTCGCGGTCCAGCTCGGCCACAGTAGTGATGAGCCCAGTGTCTGGAGTGATGCGGAACAAAGCTTCTGGGTCAGACTGAGGATCGATGGAGAACCTGAGGGAGATAGAAGATAAAAAAAGACAAATGGAGAGGGAGAAGCGTGTGGCATGCACAAGAGGTGAGCAGATGCACGAAGCCCCGGCTCATCAGAAAATCTGTCATTCAGGAGATGCTTTAAGCCCAGCAGCGGAAAACAAAAGAGCCGTGATTGGCAAAGAAACAATCCTCAGATCCTTAACAAGGAATTGTTAAAATAACTGTAGTTCATTGGGATGAATATTGATCATTGGGTTTTTCCATGTGGAAACAAGCAAACACATCTTGTAACATGAGTACCCTGAGCTCTGCGATAATGTTTCGAAGTGTTGTAACACAGGACACAAAATAGCATGCAACCATAATTAATTAATGACATCATGGCTCTGCTCCAAAGCCTAATAAGCTCTCTACCCAAGCGGCTGCTTTAAGCATCCCAGGCACGTTTCCTGATGCAAAGGCTGCTCCAAACAACAGGCAGCAAAATTATGCTGCCTTTTTAGATTCCTCACCAGAGCCAAATTCTAAAGCAACATGCACTTCCACTGTTAATAACTTAACGAATTTAGCATTTTTTAATATTTAAATTTTTAAAACATATGATATACATTTTTCATGACAGTATACTTTGTGTTTTATTTTATGCGCATTAATTAGTTATCACTGCTGTGTGGGTGCTTCTAATTTGACACCTTTCTCTCTTCTGACCGATGTAATGCATCTCTTGAGATCTGTTATTGTGAACTTTTTTTAAAAAATAAATAAACTACTAAATAAATACCAACAGTAAATGCACACACACACACACACACACAGACACACACATATACGATTATAACTATATATAAAATTAAAAAAGCATTTTTCTGCTGGTTGCCAAAGAATAATTTCTCATTTTCATTTTGTAGCTTAACTTGATGTACTAGAATAAAACTAAAACTAAAATAATATTGAATTAAAACTAATAAATAGAAATTATAAAAATAAACAACACAATTATTAAAACACTGACCAAAAAGAAATTGATTATATATAAAAATTATATATAAATACAAATAAATTAATTAAATATATAAAACGGTATTAAAATAAAATATATACTGTAATGAAGTATCTCAGTAATACTTAAATAAATCTACCCTACACTAGGTTAGCAAACTATGACGAATTCTGCTTCTGAGAAGCCTAAAAATGTGAAAAGCATCTATAAGCTCATTGAATATTTTCATTTATTCAAGTCATTTTATCCAGAACCTAAAAGTACTTTCATATACTATATTAAATAAATACTATGAATCCTACATTCAGTGTAGTGAAAGTATGCAGCTGTACCTGATGTTGTTTGTGAGTCCCGTATCTGGGTCCAGGGCGCTGACCCGTCCTACAGTGCAGGCTGGTGGGCAGTTCTCAGACACATCCATTCGGTAACGTGCCCGTGAGAAACGAGGGGGCTCATCTGCATCCAGCACGGCCACTCTGATCGAAGCACGGTCTTTAAAGGGCCCACGCCGAAGGAACCGAGGGTCCACTATAGGGTTCAGAACCTCAACTGAGAAAGAATAAGAGCTGCGGCTCTCATAGTCCACCGCCTGTAAACCAAACAAAAACATAAATGTGAAGACAAGACGGAAAGTTTCATGCTGTTTACCTAAGCACCACAACTGAACATAGCACACTCATCAATCCATACCAATTAATCACTGATGGACTATTAAAAGGCTCTATTGGACATTTGCTCAAACTGCAGAAACAGAAGTTTTATTGCTACATAAAACTTGCGCTACTTGTTTTTATTACTTACCATAAAAAAAAAATTACACACAAAAAAAATCAAGAAATAAGTTTAAGCTGAAATATTGAAATGGAAATTAAAAAAAGAAATGTAAATTGAAACAAAAAAGTGGAAACAATTGGAAAAACCGCATAACAAAAAAAAATGAACATATAGATACTCAAAATATTAATAAATTCAATTATAATATATAAATAAATAACACTGAGCAAAAGTGTATATTTACTATAACTGTAACATGTTTTATTGTATTTGTATTTTAATAATGATTGTTTATGCCAATAAACAAGCAAAATCCAACTATAATTATTCAAATGTAATAATAATAATTAATAATTGGTGCTTAATTAAAATCTTAAAACTTCAACCAACAGAATCTATTACAGAAAAATAGAAAATAAAATAAATGTACTCCCCATAAGATGCAAAAGGCAAACAGAACTGAACTTAACAACATGACAGACCGTTTCTTGGAGCGAAGCAAGAACAAAACCCCAATCTGCTATTATAATACCCAATCAAATTTATATGCTTTTGGTGATGTTGCTTGTGTTCATTATATATGTTAAATTGTTAAATTACAGTAGATCGAAAATGATGTTATAGTAAATAAAGCAGCCAGTTTGCTATGCGAGTGGAAAAAGCTGTGAAAAATGTGGTGCCAATGGATCTTTAACATGCAGTTTAAACTTAAAGTGAGCAGTAAATAAAAGTGGATCGCTCTGACTATAATCAATGAAGCTGTCTAAACCACAAGCTAGTTTTGTTGAGCTGCTTTCTGCAATAATCCATGCCCAGAGCACGTCCACGTCACACTCCAGCCCTGCTGACAATGACTTTGCTTCTGAACTACAAGCTACTGTACGCTATTCCAAGAATAGCATAATTTGACAGACTTTAATTACAGGGGTTTTTGATAATCAGAGGCTCTTGAAATGCAATCACGCTCTCTGATGAGGTTGGTCATGATATTAGCAGGATCAGGGCCCAGCATTTATTGTATTGTGACGAGTCATGGGATCTGGATCTGGCACTGGGAGGGATGTGTGTGAAGCTGGCAACACCAGGAATGGTTAATGGGCTGGTTTTGCCAAGAACAGCTGGATCGGGGCTCAAGGAAGTCAGAAATGACTGGCTCATTATGACGGCCACTTTTGTTGTCCTCCATTCATCTACACACACACACACGTTCGCACACACTTGGCCACTCTCTCCTAATGCAAGACCAAGTTGAGCTTGGATGGAGTCAGTGGGGCACACAATGTGTTTGGCCTCGGTTTCCTCTGACAGGCTGAAGGACAGAATGAAATGAGCTGAATTAAACTGCCCTGACTGGAGGACATCAGGTGACTGTGGTCACTACAAATCTCTGCCTCTTTCTAGCACCACAGTTGGACTCTTCATCTTGGACTCTCATAAACATGGCCTGGGCTTCGTTACTTCTGAATCTCGAAACTACAGGCAATGATCTTGGATTATGGTCAGAGATCTCAA
Source organism: Enteromius thamalakanensis (assembly GCA_032357475.1). Taxonomy (NCBI): domain Eukaryota; kingdom Metazoa; phylum Chordata; class Actinopteri; order Cypriniformes; family Cyprinidae; genus Enteromius; species Enteromius thamalakanensis. Next base: position 15,121,291 of record JAUCMT010000047.1, on the reverse strand, counting down.
GAAGTCATTCATAGAGGTGATTAACCCTTAGTTGCTCAAGGCGCTCATATATAAGGAGGGGAAAAAAATGAAAATACATATCAAGTATTGTACAGCAGGGTTACTAATTAATTATACTTTCATCGCTGTAATTTAGTTTCTAAACATGGCTATTAATCCTTCACTTTTCTGCAAGAAGAACTTCTGTGAAGGCTTTTTATTAGACATAACATGGCTGCAGGGATTTGCTCCCACTGTCTGTGAGGTCAGGCACTGATGTTGGGTTATAAGAATTCACCTCAGAGGTGTTCAGTTGGGTTCAGGTCTTGGCTTTGTGCAAGTCAGTCAGGTTCATCCACACCAGACTCGGCAAATCATTCTTTATGCACTTTGTGCACAGTGACATTGTCTTTCTGGAATGAAAAAAAGGCCTTACCCAAACCTAAAGGCACACACTATATATCTATATCTGTCTATCTATATATAATATTACTTTTAAATAACTACTTATATTTAGCAAGCATGTATTAAATTGGTCCAAAGTGACAGTAAATACATAAAAAATGTTAAAAAAAAAATACTTCATGAAAATTAGCACAGAATTATGAAAGTGTCACGGATTCCACAAAATGTATTAAGCAGCACATCTGTTTTTAACATTTATTACACTAAGATTTCTTTGGAGCACAGCGTATTGAAAGGATTTATAAAAGATGTGATACTGAAGACTGGAATAATGGCTGCTGAAAATTCTGCGTTTCTATTTTAGGATTAAATTAAAATTTAAAACATGTAAAATACATTTTAAAATGCAAAAGTATATTGAAATAAATGCACCCTTGGTGAGGATAATGAGACTACTTTTAAAAAAATTCTAACCAAGCCCAATCTTTCATACAGTGCAGTAGTGTACTGTACATGCTCACATGGACCAATATAAACTTTGCTAGGAATCTATAACCTGCAACAAGAAAGAAAAGATACAAAATTTCAACTGATTCAGTGAGTAGGGGACGGTTGAAGGACAACTGAAACATAAACATGACAGGAGCATGAAATGAACAGATATGAAGGTGAGAAAGAAACCAAAAAAAGGGGCAGAGAGTCAAGCCAAGAGAAAGGAGGAGGGATAAATGGAGAGAAAAGGTTCCTAACAGGATCCCATTAGAGGCAGAGAGAGACAATCTGTCTGAGGAGGAGAGATGTCACTTATACTGTGAGCACACACTCATCACCCCATCCCTTCCTCTCTCACATACTCAATCACTCAGTCTCCCTCCCTCCCTCTCTCATCACTCCATCACACGCTCTACGCCCCTCCTAGTGAGCGGCGGTCTGATACTGACATCTAGAATACACACTCATCTCTCTCTCACGCCTGTTTGAAATAAACATGGATCTAAAGACCAGCCTAAATTGAATGCACAGGCTGGTTTATGCTAGTTTCATGCTGGTCTAGCTAGGTTTTTTTTTATTACTCAGAAGATGCTTCTAAGTTTAGCTAGAGGTGAAATATGGAAATTCCCCTTTTTTCTCTCCAGTTTCAGTTTCCAGTTTTTCTTTTAAATGGCTCTCCAGTGAGTTGCAATTATGGCAAATTAATTAGGCTCTCTACATGGTCCACTATTCGGCTGTATTATGTTATATTACATAGTGCCATATGGCAGATCATATAACTTTTCAAGCATTTCATCTTTGAAGGAATCTGATGAGATGGACCTAGCTTCAAGGAAAATATGTACACTACTATTAAAGAGTTTTTAAATTTTTATTTGTAGTAAACCCATGTTTAATTGTGATAATTAAAAAATATGTAATGAGTGCAGAAATAAACGTGAGTAATCTTACCTGATACTGATATTACAATAGCCAGTATTAACAGTTTACGTAATCTGGTTCTTTATCTGTATTTTTTTTTTATATATATATATGTCAAAATATATTAAACTTGCATGCGGTAAAAGCATCTACGGCATATCACGTTGGCCAAAACACACAAGGAAACGCGTTTTGAAAAAGAATATCACAGACATCGCATTCGGACTCCAGTATTATCACAGAGGTTGTGAGAGAAAAACACACACATGATAGATTCGGACAGGATTAAAATCACCAAGTATGACTGTTAAACAAAACATTCTCTAACAGCCCCCTGTAAAACTAGTCCCATCCGAATAGGGCTTTACTTTTTGTCAATATTTAGCTAGCACACATATTCTGAATGCTTTTGGCAGAATTCAAATGAGCCATTTAAATCTAAATTAATCTAAAAATAAAAATCTATGCCCAACTAATACTGTAATACTGTATATACATACATATTTTAATTAAAAAATCTGTCTAAATACTATTTTACCCCCACGCAAATGCTTACAAATGCAGTCAAATTCATGGTTGTGTTTAAGACTGGTGGTACACCACTGCACATGTGTGTGTGTGTGTGTGTGTGTTCTTGTGGGTTTTTGGATCTATTCTCTTTGTGAATTTTTTGATTTCATCCTGTTTTTCCTTTCTGTGCACATGCATGTTGGCTCAAAACCCTCCGATTTGTCCTCTGCATGTCTTTTGCATGCAAATGTATGTACGCAACCGCATTCATTCAAAGGGGACAGGCAGTCTTGAATCAGGTTGTCTTCCTGACACCTGAATCACAGCCGCTCTCTTTCTCTCCCTCTCCCTTGTGTTTTAATACGACTCTGGGACGTTAAGCCCAGATTAGCTTTGAAGCAATTCAAACACTACATTCTAACAACGTGCTGCTTCCCTGCACTCCCTCCTCACTTTCCTCTTCATTTCCATGCGTTCTTAAACCTTCCAAGCCCACATCGTCAAGACTAAAAACCAGGTCTGGATTCAGTATTCAACTTTGACATCAACATTGGTTCAAAACACTCCATCCCAACTATTCTTTTCCTTCTCACTATAATTCTTTCTGTTTTTCCCACAGTCCTTCATTGCGCCTTCAAACACGACTCCTTTCGATCTCTCCCTCTTTGTCTCTGAGAAGATTAACGCAATCTCTCCTCTCAGAGAGAAAACAAACCGATAATCCAGACAGCAGCACAGGTTGATGACCGTGGACTTAGCTACACGGTTAAAGTGAGAGTAAGGGAAGTCCGATTTCCACAGTTGTTTCTAAAACTGAAACAATGAATGACACAAACAACAGCAAGGTCACGAGTCTGATTCTCAGGAAACACACATCCAGCCTAAGTGATGCATGCACTGCACAAATGTAAATGTAATGCTAGATGTGAACATGCAATCTTCAATTCTGCATCGCAGATATTTACAAGAGGAAATTCATGTCCGCCGGCCTATGTTTAATTCATAGCATCCTACTTATTTGCAAAGGAAGGAAATGTCAATCACTCTGCACAAAACTTCAAATTGTTGCACCACTAGGTGGCACTGTTGGAAAGCTGTATAGGACTATAGGACTACCGGTACAAAAAGGTGTTTAATGCTACTTTGGCATCAGTAACTTTAAGGACAGTTGGTAGTACAACACTGCCACAAGAGATCACAGATGTGGATCTATTGCCGGCATATTAAATATTCAAATGTACACAACAGACCTCTTCCATCATAACCCTGTGTAATGCAGCTCTCTCACACACACACACACACACACACACACACACACAAACTCAAACACATAAACACAGACTTCCAGCAATCTGCATACGCTTAATCAGAGCAGCATGCCACCCACCAGCCCACACAAACACACACGCGCCGTTCTGTCTGGATAATTATGCCTCTGAAAATTCACTTTGTGTTGATTAGTCTAAGAACAGTGAATAATGCTGTGTAATGCCAGCGTGGGGACAAAATGTTAAACGAATAGTTCATCCAAAGATTAAAATTCTGTCATCATTTACTCATCCTCAAGTCGTTTCCAACTGTGTATGACTTACTTTCTTCAGTGCAATACACAAAATGAAATTTCTGAAGAATGTCCTGAGCAATGCGATGAAAGCAAATAAAATGAATGTAATGGTGGTGGGCTGAGAAGTTCTAAAATGACAAATGCTTTTGAAGTATGATCTGAAGCCTTGCAATAGCCTTATGTAAGAAACAGATCCAAACTGAAGTAATTAATTCAGAAATGTGTCATTCCTTGTGAAAATTAACTAGGATTTATTGTTACCAGTTAGCTTTTTTTTGCCTATTGATTACCATATATGCACTGTTTTACTACAAATAACATGGTTTAACTAGTATAACAAAACCATGCAGTTCAACTCACAGACCAACTCACGACCGCTCTCTAGAGAGGAAGATTAAGAGTGAATAATTATATAAATGTCGATCTACTCGTTAAGCAAAACACATGTATTTATTTGGCAATGGTATGGATAACTTTTACACAGATTTTTGTCATTTTTTCAAGCTTTAAATGTATCATTCATTGCAATTGCATGCAAAATGAGTGGCTGGTAAATCATTCACAATTTCTCCTTTTATGTTCTATGAAATAAATTAAAGTCAAATGTGGTTTGGTTCAACTCAAAGGTGAATAAAAGATGGCAGAGTTGTGAACTAAACTCACTACACTCAGAATAGCACCTCCCTTAAAATAAAACCTACAGATTTACACTTTGTTCCTTTCCTTAATCCCCAGCTCAAGACATTTTTTTTTTCTCAAGGACAAAGAGTTTATCACTGTTTGAGTGTTGGTTTGAGAATCAATGAATTTCTAAAGCGCCGCTCCACCCTAGGTTTTTAAAGTGCAGAAATGGCCGCATCACATAACTAACATCCCTCAGGGAAGAGAAAGGGAGCGAGGGAGACTCTGCAGAGAGAAACCCAGCACAACTGAGATGAAATGAGTGAGTGAGGGAAGGAGAGAGGTCGCAGTGCAGCTTTACATGGAAACAGTTTCTTCTCAGACAGGCAGGCATGACCTAGCTTACCAAAAAGGGCCCTGACTGACCCATTCACACACTCAGCCTTGGGCTTTGTCCTCTTTATCCGCACATCAAAGGTCTCTTCTTCTTATCTGCAAAAGGCTTCTTTCTTCAGTACCTTTCATTTTTATAATGTGCTCCTCTTTTGTCATCACATGATTTGTAATTCAGGGCAAAATTAACACAGAGGGAGCAAAGGGCATGTATAAATGTGGGTAGTCGGTGTGTGTGAAAGAAACGGTTTGTACCTGTCTCTGTCAGAATTATCAGATCATAAAACCAGTATTCATGCAAGCCTTTGTTGGTTGAACTTGTGGGTCAAGCTTAAATGGTTAAGGATTGAGCAATATATATATATACAACCTGATCTCACGGCAATTCATACGTATTTTACGAGGTGGCTAATTCGTACGAATTTGTACGACCTCACTCATACGAATTCATACGATTTATTCTAAATCGT
>JAUCMT010000047.1:15087377-15115836 GCA_032357475.1 Enteromius thamalakanensis | reverse complement strand
CTGGGCGGGGTTACACATGACAGGAGCACATGGGGAGAACAAATGAAAACAAACACAAAGCACATGGACATGAAATGCAACATAAACACAACACAAAGAAAACATGGAGCGCCTGGGGGCATAACACATACAGTCGCAGTTCTGTCTATTGTTTTATTTCCGCTGTCATCAAAGTGCGGTTCGGGCCGCATTTTTCTGTCCGAGCTCCGTCCGCATCCAACAGAGCTGTAACCCATTTTTTTTCTCATACTAATGACACATGCACTTTTTTGTGCGGAAAGCCCGCTTTTATTAAGCAACTGTAGAAAGGCATTCGGAAATGTCAACGAATAAGAGCATCAGCGCACCCAGGATAAAATGCGCCGTTATAACACAGACGCAGATTCACGCTGATTTGATCGGGTCAGGTATCCATCCTCTAATACAGTGGTTCCCAACCTTTTTTAACTCACGGCCCACACAGCCAAACACATATGTTTCCGCAACCTGATATCACGGCAATTCGTACGTATTTTAAGAGGTGGCTAATTCGTACGAATTTGTACGACCTCACTCATACGAATTCATACGATTTATTCTAAATCGTACATATTTTATGAGATGGCAATTCGTATGAATTTGTACGAATGACCTAAACATAACCCCGCCCCTATACCTACCCATCACGTGATTTTAGACAAACCGTACGAAATGGTACGAGTGAGGTTGTACGCATTAGTACGAATTGGTACAAATTTGGCACCTCGTACAAATACGTACAAATTGCTCGTGAGACTGTGTTGCAACACACACACACATATATATATATATATATATATATATATATATATAAAACGTTCCAGAAGGATACAACTTATTTCCTTCTTTGTAAATTTTGTATGCAAATAAAGATACTGTATGCCAGCTGTTTTTCTATATGAAAAATAATATAGACTTGGACTGTCCTGTTCCAACCAGTAGCCAAATTTGTAAGGACCCTTTTTGCTTCACTTTTTGCACCCCAGTGCTTATTCATTTTTGAGCAAAGAGCAACTTACTGTAGATATTAAACAAAATATATTAATGTTTTATGGACAAAAGCAAATAAAAGAGGGTAAATAAATGATGACAGAACTTTCATCTTGGGTGGAACTATGCCTTTAAGCACTTAAGAGTCTAAAACATGGTACATATAGTCATCGGTCTTTTCAACAGATATTATATAAGGTTGTTGAGAGAATGTAAGCGCATGTCTCCTCTAAGCAAAAAGTGTCCGTGCTCTAAACTCTGTGGGTTCCTGAGAGGTCATAGCAGGCATTGTGATGACAGAAATTGCTCCTATTGGAAACACTTTCCTCCCTGGGGCGAGCTCTTCCTCTCTCTGTGATGCTTTCTTTTCTTTTCCCTATCTTTCACTCTCCCTCTTCAACTTCAGTCCTTCTGATATGAAGCGAAATAAACAAGAGGCAGGCATGACGATCGGCTGTTCTGAATGAGATAGGCAGGTGGCCAAACTAGAGCGGGGTCCTGTAAACACAAACACAAACACGACAAATAATGTTCAGCAGTTTTTTATATTTGTTTAATGGGCCGGAAACCAAAGGGGAGCTTAGTGCTAATTTTACGCTTTGTTTATTCTAATTCTATTAGAGTGGTATCTTTCATGTTTTCTATTAGTTGCGCGTGGGTTCCCTGGCTAAATCCCTTTTAACCTCTTCAATCACTGTTTTCAGATACTCCCACCTGCATATCTTTACTCATTGTTCACTTTCTCTGTCTTTGTCTTTGTCTTGTTCTTCATCTCCATCATTATGACTTACAGAGGAGTCAGGAGTCCTGGCCAGAATTCGGAGTCCTGACGGACAATGGAGCTGTCTCTGTGTGCTTTTGACAGGAATATTAGAGAGAACCGTAGCACGGGAGCAATTTTAGAAAATATAATTGGGCGAATAAAGCATCAGTGCAGTGGAGGATGAAGTAGGAATTCAAGGAGAGACATGGGAGGAGTTCATTTGTTTACCTGTAATTCCCCCTTTTCATTTCCTCCTTCACTAAGCATTGGAAAGCGTTTCCTTTTTCCTTTCTAGTATTTTTCCACTTTATTTCCCAGATTAACACTTTTTTGCTCAGAGCTAGCATTTTCATAGGCTCATAAGACTCAAAAGTTAACATTGTCATAATTTGCTCACATTACTGTTCTTTTGTGGAACATAAAATAAGATATATTGAGAAATGTCTCAAAGTCCACGTCCATACAAAGTCAATGGGCTTCCAACAGTCAAAATGTCTTGCATCCAAATAAACAGTAAAGAAATGTACTGTATAATGTCACAAATGTTTCAATGCTGTGCTTATATATATATATAAAGCAGCACAACTGCTTTCAGCATTAATAATAATGCAAATCCTTGAGCACCAAATCAGCATATTAATTTCTGAAGAACTGGTCCCTTTAACACTTAGGACTGGAGAAAAAACAGTTAAAATTTCAGCTTTGTATCATATAAATTCATTACATTTTAAAATTAATTAAAATAGAAAACATTCAATTTCTATTAATATTTTACTGTATTGCTGTTTTAACTATATTTTTAATTACATAGTTGCAGCCTTGGTGTGGAAGGGACATATACCGACCCCAAACCTTTAAACAGTAGTGTACTGTATATAATGCATTAAATATTGAAATCACAATAGTGGAAACTGTCTTAGGCACACAAAAATAACATTTGATATGGTCTTCCACATACCCCTAGCAGTTAAACCTGCTGTACAGTAGTTTCAATGAGAAAAAGATCCATTTGTACTTTGTTTAAATAGCCACAGCCTTTAATTTTTTTAGTTACCGTATGACTTAAATATGTCCATAAAAACACTGCCTTCACATAACATCTTCATTATGCCTGATAGCAACACCAATACAATACCAATACCAATACACATACAGCACATTCTGCCTAACGTTGATAGTTTCTTTCTTATGGTTTCTTACTCTCTCTTTTGTTTTCCCTTAAAGTTTTATCATTTAAAAGGTCTCTCCTAGTGTATGTCTTACTTCCATGTCTCTGTATCTCTCTATATACTGTCTCCTCTCTCTGGCCACTCGTTTAATCTCCCTGCTCCTTTCTGTCTGTTTCCCCTTTCCAGTTTTCCCTTATCACAGTAACACATCCCTGGCCTAAAATCCCTCCCAGGCTCACCTGCAGCCAATGCTTTTTTTTTTTAAACTGACTTCCTCACACCTGCCAGGCCTGTCACAGCTACAAACCCCCTTACTTTATTTACACACACACACACACACACACACATTCACACAAACTTGTATGATCGCAGGGGCCCAGTACAGTCACTGTGACATACACACAAATGAGTCCAGGAAGCTGGATTGGCATCAATAAAGCTGTGCCGGCTTTTCCCAGTGTCTGATCACAGATCCAGATCTGAACAGAGCACACACACAATCAAATGACTTCCAAGCAGCTCGGAATAGGGCTTCAAGCCTTTTAACTATAGCAGGCAACATGAAGTTCAAAACGAAATGTCGTTATCTCATGGAGCATCAACTCAAAATCTGAATAGTTGAGATTATTCTAATAAGCCTGATGATTCCATTAAAGGGACAGTTCACAGATTCTGTCATCTAATTAACTAACCTTATGTTGTTCCAAACCTGTAGATGTTATATTTTCGGTCAAAAACGCACAACCAATTGCATGCCTCATATTCGTCTGCTTTCAACAGTTATGGAAACAGTGAGTTTTAGCTTTTTGATATTACAGTCTGCAATAATACAAGGATGCAATGCTAGAGCTGTTACTAAAACAAATCACATTTGTTAAATCAATGACACTGACACCCTAAGTATGCAAATAAGAATTAACCCAGGAATTTACAGTGTTAAACATCCGTTTATGAATGCAGAGGATTAACCGATAACCTTGGGTTAATTGTAAATAGCATAAAATGTAAGATTAAAAAATGTCAGTCAACAATGATAGTTTATAAAATATTTGATATGCAATGAATAAAATGTTAAAATACTGGTATATATGTATACTTTGTTAAAATGCATTAGGGTGATAGAAATCGTGTATTTGCGTAAGCAATGATCTGTTTTGACTATTTGTGCACGTAGGAGGAGGAAGCCACATGTTAGGAATAGACCAACAAGAAGTATCAGCTTTCGTATAAATAACCCAACTCACAAGTGTCTAAACCTCACATTCAGCAAGAACGGGATTTACATTTTGCTCTGTTCCTCACACAAACCTAGAGCTTTAGAAGATTTGAAATATAAAGCATGAGAGTCCTATAGACCACTTTTTTATGATGTTTTTTGGTCCTGTTTGGAGCTTGACAGTCCCTGGTGACTATGAACTGTCACTGTATGACAACAGCTTTTTAAAAAACTTCTAGTTTTGAGTTCTAGAAAAAAGAAAAAGAGAGCAGCATATGGGTCTGGAATGACATGATGGTAAGTAAACTTACCAATTTTTAATTTCTGAATGAGCTATTCCTTCAATTTACTAATGCATTGTACGCCGTTTCAGGTGACGTGAAGATGCCCTCGGGCAAACAATGACAGTCAGAATCTCTATCAGTGAAGAAACGGGCTCTCAGAGATGAGTGCTGTCTCATGGGGCTTCTGCGTGTGGCATGCACCACCCGGCGTGCCAGCGTAAATCACGCTCTTTTCTCTCGCAGTCTGTCTGATCAGCGTCTTGCGCACACATGAGCACAAAAGGCTGCACAGACTTTGATGGGGCTGATTCAACATTGACTCACATCGCCTATACAGCACAGACACCCGTTTTTGGCCTTTGTGGAGGTTTTCTTCTTCCACTGGAGCAGATCTCCTCACGACACCTGGCAGAATGAGTAACCTGCCCCTCCTACACCAAGAACATCATCTGCTCTATGAGCCGTCTTCTGATCTCTTCCCACCCTCAATGAACCCATGCCCACACACATATACACATTTCCCTGCACTGAAAAGACCAGTGTAGATGGTTACCAGCATGCATTGTGTTTTGGATGCAGGTCACCACTATTGTGCTACCATTCCCACCAGGCTTCATAACTAGCTTATCCAGCAAGATGTTCTCGGTCAGCCTGCTTCAAACAGAAAGAACATTCTGGCTAACAACCTTCACTACTGTAGCCATATTTAGCTCACAATGAGCAGTCATGGTTCTCTCTGCATATATTCTAAGGCAATGTTGAGGTGTTGCCGCAAATTAAATGTGTTTAAAAACATATCTGCTCATTTGATGCAGACAAACCACAGCCGAATCAAATGACTGAAATTGCTGGCTTCAGACGGCTTTTCAGCAGGGTTTCATTTCCCTAAATGTCCTGTGGACGTTTTTTTCCCACCTTGTTCAGAATGATTACGGCCTCTTGGTTGGCTCCTGTAATGTTAAAGGTGTCCCCTGACTCTCCATCCAGGATGGTGTACTCCAGCTTGGCATTGTCTCCCAAGTCGGCATCTGTTGCTGAGATCCGACCCACCTCCGCCCCTGGCAGCACCAATTCTGACACAGAGAATAGCCAGGAACCTGAGAAAGGAAGAAGATTCGGAAGACGGGATGGGAAGAGAGACACATAGGCAGAAAATCAATCATTTTGCTTCCTCATAAATCATATCAATTTAATTTTTGAAAAGCTTTAAACTGAAGCATCTTCCATTTCGTGTTATATCAATTTCAAATTTCTCTATTTGACTCTGCAACACATTAATGCACTAAAAAGTCTAATACTAACGGATTTTCCACTTTATTGTAAACTAAATATTATGTTCATCACCTAAAATTATAAGCTAGTTTAATCACAGTAAAATTGACTAAAATCAATGAATACATGACAAAAACTAGGTAAGTGTAAAAGAATGCCAACTGGCAACATTTCAAAGGCAAAGGCAGAACATATTAGTAAACAATAGTAGGATTTTATTGTGACATTTATAAACTAAGAAAAGTCAAGGAGGAAGGATAAAGAGTAATGGTCCAAAACATATCTGCCTCCATCAGAGTTGTATATATAGCGATCATTTGTTCCAGACGTCAGAACCAGGGACATTACACAGTACATCTCCATTAGACACCTTGAATCTGTGACACAACAAAACAACAGCCTGAGATGAAAGTCAAAGCTCATCTCCATCTCCCTATGTCAACAAACTGCACCCAAATTTGCAGAAATATAACAGCAGCTTTTCAAATCACTCCCTCAGTAGAGTGCATCGGTTCTGCACCCGAAAGACTTTGAGTTTCTGTTCAGACTGGCATGCAACCGATGTCCTGCTGCTCTTTGTTCTTTGTGCTGTGGCTGATGGGGAAAAATATTCTATAGCACAACAAGTGTTTGAGGATTCAACTTCAGAGTGACCACCGTGTCATTGCACGGACTTTAAAACGCTCTGTCACTTCTGTCAAGCAAATGCACGCACTTCCACTTAGAAGATGTCGCTTGCGATTCGGCGCACTTGAGGCAAAATCGAGGAGAGCTGTTTGCATTGGGATTTAAGGATTTGGCACAACAGGACGTCAAACACAGACACACACATAAAGGCATGCTCAAGGTCACGCACTTCAGTAAAAGACGAGACGCCCGCTGGACAGGAATACATTACATTTTAAAATACATAAACAGAAAAGTGTTCTTTTTTAAACTTGTTTAAAATATCTCTGTTTTTTTTTTTTTTTTTTTTTATAATGTATTTTTTAATTTAAATATTCATGTTATGGCAAAGATGCATTTTCAATAGAAATGACTTAATTCTTCAGTGTCACATCATTATTTAGAAATCCTTTTATATCTCTTATAATACATATTTTTCTTGAAACTATATATTTTAGGATCCTTTGTTGAAAAGTTATTAGTTATTAGTAATATTAGTTTAAACTAATAGCAATTTTTTTTATGATATAGTAAAAGTGTACACACTCACTTTTAATTTATTCAATGCAACTTTGCTAAATAAAAACTTTAAATCAATAAATAAAATCATTGATTTTTGTATAATTTAAAATATGAGTAATATCGAACTAGGCACTTTTTTTTATTTAAACTTTAACTAAAATTAGTCACTTTTTCACACAAGTTTCTAATTTGGGTAGAAAAACTATGATACAATAAAATTCCAAACATTAAAATAAATTGTGCATGCATTTTTTTTTTTACAGTATTTTAGATTAAATATTTAACACATACATTTCTAGATAAAAAAAGTGACTGAATAATTCATTTAGAGAATATTCTTGTGACCAAATTGCAACATAAGATTAGATACAATAATCACACAAAATCATGATGTATCTATAGTATCTTTCAGTTAGTGTTTGAAAGGGCTTGACACCTCTGATCCCCTTTCACAGCTACTGTAGCAACAAATTCATTTGTCATTTTCAATGACTTAAGACTGAGCAAACTCACTTCGAACACTCACACAGCTACCAGTCACCTCATAAATCACAAATCAGGGCCATAGAAGAGTGGAAAAGCGAAGGGATATCATCTTTTTCCAAAGCAGCTTTAGCTGGCCAATCAAACAGCATGAAGGGACAAGATCAATGTTCTGTGACTTCGAGATAGCACTCCCCCACTGGGTCACTGTACCTGTGTTCAGAAGGGAAAAACGAAGTGGTACCACAGAGTCTGCATGGACTCCCTTTGAAGCACCACCTTTACTCTCTGCCTCACCTTTGCAATGAGAAACCCTGCTTTTTGTATTCTTTGAATTCATTAAAAGCCACTCTAATGGGGCTGGGCTTCCCAGGGAAGGTGCAGGGATTGGTGGGTATGAGTCAGCACCCAATGGGAGACTAAGAGCAGAGTATTTAAAGCCTTTCAATGATAGGCAGATGGAGTTAATTAGCAGGTCTGTGGATGAATACAGGTTCAGCTCAGTAAATAACATGGAGCACAATTACCTCAGGTCCACAGAGCGAGATGAGTGAGACTCAGTGTGGGCAAAACTGCATGTGGGCAAGCAAAAGATGGATTATGAAAAGAAACGCATTGAAATTGTACAAAGAGTTGTCGATGGATGAATAGATGGAGAGGGCTGTATTGTTTGTAAATGAGGGGAGAACAGCTTGATTCAAAGATGTAGCGATTATAAACAGAGACAAATAGAAACGGAAAAGCAACGCTATAAAAGAGAACAGTCAGGAGACAAAAAAAAAGAAAAGAAAAAGAAAATAAGAATATTTAAGAGGGAAAAGAAAATAAGAGGCCTTATCTATGGATGAGGCTTTATGTTGCCATAGAAATGAGACCTCTGAGATGGGAGAGTCATTAAAAAAGTGTCTAGCTGGCTAAAGCTCAAGCGCTGGTTGAAAATTAGATAGAATAAAATCTGCATCCTTTTAGGACGTCCATCAATGTGGCACTTATGGAGGCAGGGTGGAAAATGAAGAATGTGGAGAGAGAGAATTGTCATGGAGCAAACCCTCTTCTCTTGTGTCAGAGTTGAAATATCCCTTTACCGACCTGCTTAATCAACTAGTTAGCCTCTGCTGGTAGATATTGTAATTAAATGAATCCTGATAACTTTTTTATATTACATTTACTTCTTTTCATTTAAATACAAATATGAATACATTTTAATAATTCATGAAAAATTTTAATTAATAAACCAATGAATCAACGTCATTAATTGGAACTTCATCACAATAAAAATAATATTTATACTACTTATTTTACATACTACTATCTAAAGTTATTTGAAAAAAATTCATTCAGAATTAATACATTTGAAAAAATTATTTGATCTTTATTTCAATCAGTCAAACGATTAATTACAATTTAATCACATCCAAATGTTTTTGTGTACATAATATTTGTGTGTGCATTGTGTATATTTATTATGTACTGTATATACAAAAACACATTTATACAGCATACATTTAGACAATATCTACATGTGTTTACATGTATATATTATATTTGTTTTATATATATATATATATATATATATATACATTTAATTAATTTTATTTTAATTAACATTAATTTGTCCAAAGCTAATAATTTAATTACGCTCATTAAATATATTTACATATATATATATGTAAATATATTTAATATACAAACATTACATGTTTTTCTTAAATATGTAAATTTATTTACATATAAGATCTATACACAGCATACACACATTTATTATGTAAACAAAAACTTTCTTTTGGATGCAAATTAATCACTTGACCACACTTACTGTATTTATAGTATATAGCTAAATGTTATCCAATTTGTAAGCCATGGCAATATAGTGAGATATGTAAACTTTGGAAAAGAAATGCTAAAGTTGCCATTCAAGAGAAGCCATACATTCTGAGAAAATAAAGAACTGTCATATAAACCTATGAAGAAGAAAAACTATAAGGCTCAAAAGAGCAAAACAATTAATAAAAAGACATACTGAGGTGATTATGCAGGGGTTTTTACATGAAATTTACATCCATGTCCTGCTGCGAGGCTTAAAGCATTGTAGAAGCGCTTTAGCTCACATCATGCGAATGTGCGCACAGCATCATGGGATTGAAAAAGGGTTAGCACCACTCACTTGTGCCAAAACGATAGATTCAGCACAGCAAGGATTCAGCACAGGGGGAGTTAGCTAACTGTATATGAATACATCAAAAGACTAACTGGAGAAACACTGAAAGTGAGAAGAAGAGGCAGAGATTAGGAAATTGGTGTGAGAACTCAAAGAGAGAGATGCGTGGGAGATGACCTCCTGAGAATAAAAGGACTGAAAACGCAGGGGTGCAAAAGCTAACGGGAACGAAAGAGAAGTCAGATGAGGTGAATTAAAGAACGGGAAAAGATGAAGACGGACACGAGAGAGCTAATGTGAGGCCAAACACATGTGTGTGGATATGCATCTGATCTGCCATCCATGAGTGTGTGCTGTAGTGCAAGATGGAGAAACCTGAGCTACAAAAAGGGGGTGGGAGACATGTCTGTGGGCAACGATTATGCCGTTTACTGAAGCAGAAAACAGTGAACTTTAGATGAAATATTAATAAACAGCAAAAATAAGTAGGCAAAGAAAATGAAAGAGGATTAAAAGGAGGCTAATATTAACTACTACTATTTTAATTACGCTCATTGAGGATGTGGAGTTTAATTAGAGAAGGCAATTATTGGAATTATTTTTATTATCAACATTGTCCAATATTATTTGCATCACTATTTTCTTCCATTTTGCCAGGGAGTTTAATCCGTACTAAATTAGAATGACTTGGCTTGAAACAGCATGCACCAGACTGGGCCAGACTGGTCTAGATCAACTTCATTTTCTCTGGATGGCTCTATAATCACGGGGTAACAGACAGGCTTTGTCAGAACTTTGCCAGCTATAACCCTGAAACACATTTTAGTTCTCACAGGCTCTGTACATTCACACAACAGCTAAATATGGTTTTGAAGGAAGGCAAATTGATTAAAAACATCTCATTCAGCAGAAACAAACACGGTGGCTCACCCAAAAATGAATTGACACATGTCTTATGACTCCTCCAAAGCCTTTGAATAGGTTTAAACTGGTAATAGCGTAACACCTCAGAAGACGTAAAATAACGTGCGTGTATGCATAATAACAAGCCCCCCGAAGCCCCCCGAATCCATGCATTTTGTAAGATAAATATCCATATTTCAAAAGTAGTAAACACTTTTCTCTCACGTCTGCTGTCTGTGGAAACCGGAAGCATTCCTGGCGGATGTATGCATTGTGCACGCTCCTCTGGGAAATGTAGTTTCAAAGGAAATGTTTTCTTACATTAGCAAAAGGAAAACCAGCCTCCTCTTGGCTTATATCAAAATCCTCTGACATTTTACAAATCATGCGTGCATCTAATTCATGACTGGCGTTATGTTTTGTTCTCTCTCCACGCTAGACACTATTCATGTACTGCCGACATATTACGCCATCCGGACTGGATTCATCTAAAAAGAAGAAAGTCACCTAGGATGAGGTGACAGGATCATTTTCATTTTTTGGGTGAACAGTCACTTTTAACGTCATAAGATGTTATTTAAACATCAGTTGTGACATCCCAGTGACGGAAATTCAATGTCAATTAATCAATTCGAAAAATAGTCATATCAATGTGTATTTGATACAATACTAATGTCAGCTGACAGTGAAATTCATTGTTTTTATATTTTATAACCAAAATTTTTTGTTCTGTCTGACGTCATGTGCCTTTTGGTAACATTTATAGTGTCAAAAATGATTTCTTTTTCAAAAGAAAGCAATTTGTGTTATCACACTATTCATCAAAGAATCAAAATGTTGCATGGCTTCAATAACAACATTCAGTGGCAATGCTTTTACTATTAATAAATGTAAGAAATGTTACTGGTGCACTGCATCAGCATGTTAGAATGATTTCATGATTTCAAGATCATGTGGCACTAAATATTTGTTTTTAGAATGAATGATCTGTGTATTAACTGATTTATTCAATCACAGCAATAAAACTTATTTTAATTAAAAAAGAAAACCGTTATGTTAAATTGTTTTACTTTACTGTAAAGTAAAATTAAGCAATATAATATTATTTAATATAGTATAATTATATATACTTTTTTATTTAGATAACTTTGTTTTCATTTTCCAAAAACATGATTTTTTGAAAATCAATGATCTGGTTTTCCTAATAAACTTCACACAAAGTCTTGTCAGACATTAATCTTCCATATACATGGCCAGTACGTTTCTTAGGAGAAGAGAAAAGGACAGAAAATGAGTAAACAGGCTGGGAATAGTGACCGATATTACTTGAGAAAGAGCATGGGGGGAAAAAGTGAACAGAAAATGAGAAGGAGAAGAGACAGAGATTGTGTTTATGTCAAGACTGCCCTGTTTCAGAGAAGAAATACAGGTGGTGAAATCAGTGTTGTGTGCTTGCTTCGGGGTGTTAATACCTCCAGAGGACTCTCACTCTATTTCTCTCACAAAGACCACTGGGGCTGTGGGGTAATCAAAACACATCCACACCCTCAGCTCAAAATGACTTCAATATCAAATCCCTCCCTTCGTAATACTACTTTAATAACAGCGACGATTGTGTCTAGGCCTCCTGGTGTATATTGTCAGGCTGCGTCTGGCTCTCCCAGGACACCTCGGGTCATCTGACGTGGCCAAGACAGCATTTAAATCGCCCAGGTTGGACTAACACTTGCTCTTGCTGCAATGCTTCTATATTAACTGCTGGAATTAGATCACCGTATGCTGACCTCCATCAACAATGCCCTCAAAGAGCCCTGGCACACTGTGCCGTTTAACTAAATCCGTCCTGTGATTCAATGTGCCCGTAATCTAAAATAGACCTTGCCCAGAGCCCCGTTTCTTCAAATACTTCACTCTCCAATTACTCACCATCACATGTATATGGCATGTTAAATTATGAAAGACGTCAATGCATAGAGCAGTGTCCAGAGCTAAAATGGCAAAACTTCAAAGATGTAAGCCATGAATTTGTTAGTTTATGCGGCCAGAGCTTAGAGTCCGTCTTTCAGTTCTATGCGAGCGCCCACTTCACTTTTCTTTTCCTCGTCATGCGTGAGAGAGGAAGTTGCGAGTTCGTGGTTTGGTGCGAGACCCCCGTCGCGCTGGCAGTCCGACGGCTGCATTCATCATAGAGACATAGGCGCAGACAGAAAGCCCTGCCGGGAACATTCCCATTAGCATGGAAATCACT
Organism: Enteromius thamalakanensis; assembly: GCA_032357475.1. Lineage (NCBI taxonomy): Eukaryota > Metazoa > Chordata > Actinopteri > Cypriniformes > Cyprinidae > Enteromius > Enteromius thamalakanensis. The sequence continues at coordinate 15,103,144 of JAUCMT010000047.1, read as the reverse complement.
TCCCTCTTACCTACCCCCTCCACATCGCTCGTTCTCTGCCTCCATACAAGAAGAATGGCTCTAACTCCTATTATTCTGCGTGAAGGCACACTGCCAGGGTAGATGACAAGAAAAGCAAAATCGTTGACCATTTTTCCCGCACTCCACTCTCACTGTCGCCGATAGAACAACGGCCAACCTCCTGATTGATTCCATCGCTGACGTTTGGCTCTGGGTTATTTCTCAAAAACTCACACAATGGACCAACACTCACCTAAAAAGTTTCCCTACAGCTCGTATCGCTGTCCATCTGCTTTGAAGAAAATAACAGAGCTTTGTCATGTTTGTGTCAGGTTCAAAAGCGTAGGAATTTCTATAATACTGGTTTTTGATAGCAAAAGAGCAATGTCATATGCAAATAGTAAAATGGAAATTACCACATAAACATGCATAACCGAGCCAGCAAAATGAAAAGGTTTATCAGCTTTTAAAAAAGCTTTTCATTTACTTTTGTTAAAATGTAAACAAATATTTTGTATGTGCATGACATGAGATGTTGCACATATGATGCTCTTCCTCAAAAACTAAATTAAACTAAACCAAAACAAAAAACCAAACTAAAAGAGAGTTTAAAATGCCAGTAGAACCTAATTATGATTCTTTTATAAGCAAAATATAAAGGAAGACACTGTATATATTTTAATTTATAATGATGCAATATATTATATAAAGATTTATTTAGTATAAACATTAAATTATTATAAATATATATAAAAAATACAAATAAAATAACAATATTTTATTCATTTAATATTTTATATTCATTTAAAATATTTGTATATAAATTGTATATATATATATATATATATATATGTATGTATAATGTCAAATTCAATATTTTTATTTATCTTTTCTTTTAAAACTGTTTATCTCAAAACTTTTTTAGCAGGCCCTTTAGCCTTGTAACCCAAATGAAACGTGAAAATCAGCGTCCTGTAGCAAAACCAGCTGAGAACCACTGATGTAGAAAGCTTAGTATTGCACAAGATAAAAAAGCAAAGGTTCTTTCACAGATAATTTGGCCTCTTGAGAAAAGACTGGATAGTCAGCAGGTCTTTTTGATCTGTCATATTGCTAGTGATTGAAACCTCAAAAAGGATTTGTGCTGCTTCTCTGCTATATTTTTCTCTCATTAATGACATTCAAACCACATACAGTGAGTCCAGGATGTCTTTGACATTTTACCTCGAATACCCTCCACTCGAACCTGTGCTTAAAGTGTAAGCGGGAGCTGCAAAGATGCAGTCATCACCACAAATGACCGCAGTGCTACCAGTGCCTCATGTGGAACCGGAGACCATCCAATCCCTGCTCTAATTGGGCGTTGTGATGTGACGGAGCGATTTCAGAGACGTTTTCATGCCCCACTGCTATCTATAGCCCCCCTAGGAGACCCCACAGGCAGCCAGCGAGTCAGAAGTGCTTTGCCTGCTTGCCTTATTCATACCAGACCCAATCAGCCGAATCAGTCAACAAATTATCCGATCAGAACACATGGCTGAGCACCTCTCCGGCAAACTGTCTGGAGGAAATGGACAAAGACCAGGCCACGCGTCACAGATAAGAAACCGCGAGATCGCCGGCGTACCAAGAAAGCACATCTTCTATGTTTCTGAGCGCAGCGTGAGATGAAAACGAGTCTGTGTGATTACATTGGACTGGTACGGCCAAGATGAGGCTGTTAGTGCTCCTCTCATCGCTTCCTTCCTTCATCCCTCCTTCACGCTCGGAGAAGTCACCCTAGGGACACATCTTTACGGATTCAGACACGCATTCCGTGTCTTGATCGCTGCATGTGCACCGAAAACACTGATATATAACCCTACAGGATTGGATGAGGTCTGCGAATACAAATAGCCGAAGCCTCTCGCTGCTGGTGGGAGACCACACTTAACAGAATTAATTGTGAAGGTGCTTTCATTTTTAATTGAGTGTTCAGGACCCTGAAAGCCCATATCTGACTACCAAGAGAGAAAATGCTTAAAGCACTCCTTCACATGTGAATTGATTGGGAGAAGTCACAAGGGATGCTCAATCAAAACCTCCTGCTTTCAACATCAGACACATTGCTGAGACACCAAGCAACTAACTCTTTACATTTTACGCATCCTTTACTTTCAAAATGGGTTCCAGCAGAGGCTGAGATGAGTTTACAGGGTGCATCTTAGTTACATTCAAACTGTGACGTTTTATTGCCATTCTACTCAAGAGAATATATGCATTGGATCTAATCGCCTGTTGATATTGACACTACAGGAGTCCATAATGCATCGCTAAAAGGCTAAATGAGCTTTATGCTTTGATGAGAGTGTAAATAAATAGGCTTTATGATCCGCTGAGAGCACATAGTTAGCGTTCTGATGAACAGTATTTTATCTTCGGCCTGTGCCGCTGACCACTGCAGAGCCTTAAAGCAAAGCCAGCTGAGGGCAGAAGGGTGAGAAGGGCTGGAGAGGGTCGTGAACAGAAATTCACATATCAAGGAGACGCTTGGAAAGCCAAAGAGAGAGGGAAGGATGCTGAATGAAAATTAGCCCTTAGGGGTTGATGACAAAGCCTGTCACCTCTGAGTTTCTCCATCTCCAGCCGTCCTCTTTCCTCCCTCTGTCTGATGAACTGTCGAAAGCAGCGGGTATGTGACATGAATGTGTATGTGCATGTGACACAGAAGCTGATGTGTATTCCTGTGAGTGCACACGTGAGTTTCCTCTCATGAGTCGGTCGGTGAGAGTTTAAATGGCGTGTTTGAGAGATGGAGAGAGAGAGAACGAGGGAGTGAAGACATATGAGAACAGACAGATAGAATAACATAGTGTCTACACTGGACACGAGCGGCAAAACATAATCGCTCCCATTACAATCAATGACAGCGTTGGGTGCATCGCCCCGCAAGTTGGAAAACACTCTTTTCTATTTTTGACGCACTGCAGAGCTATTCTAATCCTGTTTTTCCTGCTCTGATCTGAAAATAAAAATATACATGTTATATTAAATCACAAGTTTAATGTGTGTAAACAGACCTCACATTTTTATGGACTCCTTAAATCAGTCATAACTGACCCATAACTGGACAGTTGTGCCAATTCCTGAGGCAATGCATGTAAAAGATTGATTAGAATAAACTGTACATCTTAAGTTTAAGCTGTCATTAAATAAATATTAATTAAATTATTAATATGCTAAAAAAAATAACACGTCTTCATTATTTTTAAAATAAATGTAATTGAATAAAACTAATAAATAGAAATTTACATAAAATCAATTCTTTGAAAATATCAATTCAAATATTATACTTCTGTTATGCTGATTCTGCATTAAATTAATGTCAGTGTTACCAGCCTTTTTGTAAACATTCATTCATGTCATGCAGTGCATGTGTCCCATCAAAATGAAATAATTTCAATTATAATAAATTAAGTTGACTATACTGTGCAGGCGCTGACAACTTTTTTTTTTTTAAAGGGACATATTTAAAAAAAATTGGTTTAGGTTAGATTGTTTTAAATCTTTTTCAAGAAGTCTATAATGCTCACCGAGGTTACATTTATTTGATCAAAAATACAGTAAAACAGTAATATCCTAAAATATAATTACAATAATTATACAGTTATAAACATATTTACAATGAATTGAATGCATCACATTTAATACAAATAAAGTACCCCTATTGTGGGTTATGAAATGTTCATATTTGGTTTTGGGCAGGGTTGCCAGGTTTTCACAGGAAAACCCGTTAATTGCTACTCAGAAGAAGCTCAATTGCTTTTCAAAGGTGGATTCTCGTTAAAACGTTCCGGTGGGGTAAAATACATGTTTTTTTCCCTTATAAAAGTCACATTCCAGGGGCTTGTTATCACGTTTTGGTGTCTTTAACATGCAGAAAAGAAAACCATCCTGCAGAAAGAGTGTAAAAGTCACCAAATTCCATGGCAAATATACAGACTTGGCAACACTGGTTTTGGGGGTCCTTAACAACAGGCTGACATGCATGCAAGGTAAAAAAAAAAATACTTTCACTGTCTTATAATATGCATGTATTTTTACCTTATTTGCTAAACAAATCCCAAATGAGTCACTCAACTATTCATTTTTCCAAACCCCTCCTTTGCATGATGCTAATCTGCAGTGATTGGTCCAATTTCATTTCCATTTTATCCTGGCTGTAATGCCTGATGAAGCAGCATTTGTAAGCTCAGTGCTGTTTTGTGTACATCCATTACCAGGGAAACCGCTATTTTTACCTTATGGTAAAGAATGAATTTGCATTTTTGTTCAAAACTACAAAAAGCTACACTACCCCTAAAAAATTTGGGTTAGTTAGATTGACAAATACATATCAACAAATCATATCAATAATGCAATACAATAAATAATTCAACTGTTTACTGACTACACTGTTGCTTAAGTTAAGCTCACAGCTGATTAGTACAGACCACTGTTGAAACTGACGCTTCAAAGCTTCCAGCACAGACATGATGAAAGCAAGTTGTGAGTGGGAGCACAAACAGGCAGACACACACTCCCATAAATAAAACTGATTCCATTCTCAGGCCAGAGTTAAGCTGTCCCTATTCTTGTGTCACCATCACCTCTCCTCTCCTTCCCATCTCTCTGTCAGACTTTCTTTCTTTGCTTTTTTTCTCATCCTGTGGACAAATTACGGTGATTATCATTTAGTTCTTCTATTCTTAAAGTCCCTCGCTTCTTTTGCCATCTTAGCTTTTTTCGTCTTCCCTCAATCTTCTCGTTTCCCTTCTCCTTCTCTTTTATACATTCGCTCTTAATCTGTAACAAGTAGACACTCCAGGGAAATAAATTAGTAATATTTATGATGAAACCTTCTCAGTATCGTTGCTTCTTATCTCGTCGCCTCATAAAAAAGACACTGATCTTAACAGGCGTACCTATGTAGTCATCCGTCAAACAATCTACCCAGCCATCCATCACGGACACAGTGCACTGCTCTGCTCCTCTCGGATGCCCAACACGACAGCCGAGGCTGTTAAAACTACATAAACCAGCTCAACTCCCCCTGCACCTGAGTCTGCATCTATTATACCGAGGGATGCATCAGCCTCGGCACTGCCTGCAACATTCTTCAAACGTAATTGCAATGGTCAAAACAGCTCCCAAAACGCCTGTAATTTGTTTGCTTTTATCTGAAGCGAACTCTCAGAGAGATTTCTAAATCGGCTTCCAAATACGAGGAGATTTACCCAACCTTGCTCAGTGAACCTTAACGTCTACCTGGGTGAGACTTTGATATATTTTCCCCACATGTCTCCAGATAATCTCACCCCAGCTCACCTCAGTAAAAAACATGAAAATGTGAAGGGCAGAGCTGATGCTGGGAGAGACGGGGCCCTGCTTTGACCGTACTAATAAAGGGCTGGTATGTAATTGAGCAGAACTGTAGGGAGGCTGGATTTGATAGTGTTACGGGCCCCTATGCAGGGACAGTTAAACAGCTGACGATGAGCACTAGATAAGGTTCTTTTCTATAACCAACCTCTAACTCTAGCTCTCCTGTCACCCATTCTTGGAAATAGCTGGTTTATAGGCCCCAACCACGTTGTATACACAATTCTAAAACTCATTAAGGAAAACAAAATAATATAAATCAAACATTCTGGGGTTTTGCCACTCTTATTGATGAAAACATTAGGGCAGGGATGGGAAAATGGAACAATATTCAAACTGTGTCCACTACATGAGATACACATGCACTAACCTCTAAACCATGGGCACAAAGTATCATTTTACATTTTTTCTGGTTAACCATAGTGCCAATATCAGTGATTTCTATAGATTGCTGACTCCATAGATGCATTTAAATTGCCATGGTAACCACAGTATCCCTAAAAATACTGAAGTATTATAAAATCATAATGGGTTGTACTTGAAAGTAGTCTTGCAGGATCTCACTAATGGCAAGCTTTTAAGTCGTGATGATAAGTTGAAGGCCAATCTACAATATTAAAGGGTTAGGGTTCTGTCATTAATTAATCACCCTCACATCGTTCCAAACCCACAAGACCTTCATCTTCGGAACACAAATTAAGCTGTTTTTGATGATATCAGAGAGCCATCCGACCCTTAATAAACAGCAATACAACTGAATGATCCAGATCTAGAAACATACTAAAAACGTAGGTACTGTAAAACTGTCCACGTGACATCAGGGGATCAACTTCAGTTTTTGCCGCACTACAAGAATACTTTTCTTTGCACAAAGAAAACAAAAATAACATCATTTAACTCTTATTCTCTCCTGACCTACGTCTTCTGCCATAAAACCTCTTCAGCTAAAAAAATTTATAAACCCTATTGAAGATTTCACTATCTCTTATGAATTATTAAAAGTTGTCATGAAAGTGTGATATGAGTCAACATCAGTTTCCTCTGGAATTTCTAATGTGTTTTTAGAATAGCACTTTTTCAGCAGCATTTTTAGCAGTCATTACTCATTAGTCTTCATGTCACATGATCCTTCAGAAGTCCCTCTAAAATGTGGATTTGGTGCTCCAGAAACATTTTTTTTTTATTGTGCATGTCTTTGTGTAATTTATGTTGTAGAACAAAATGTAAAAGACCTTATTTAATTCCCAAACCAAAATCTATGATTCTTAAAAACGTATAAAATTTCCTGTGGAAACCCATGAATTAAAAAAAGAAAAGTACAGTGATTCTATTGTGGGTTTTATGCGATGCACTTAAGTGAAAGAAGAGGCTTTTATTGTACAACATACAGTAATTGAATCAGTGTTTGAAATTAACTTTTTCAAAACCAGCTATTCATAACTTCTAGAACCACCCAAAAAAGAACACCTGAGGCACTGGACATGACAAAGCAATCATTGCAAATAATTTTGTACTTTGTGTCAGTATGTCATTAATAGAACGAGGCATCAGTTCAAAGTCAGGATTTGTCATGCTGCGCTGCATCTAGTGTACAGTAGTTAGCATCACTGATTATAATGAGTTCTATTGCATTTTGTGTATATACGGTTCTTTTTTTAGGCTTTGTTATTGTTTCAATGCAAAGGAAAGCAGCACTATTAGGATGGGTATGGTCAAGTAAGCTAGATATGTTCAGATGTTGCGCAATTAGGCTTTGTTTAAATAGCCTACATCATGATGACTTACTAGTTCAGTATTTATGCTAAATCTGTGCAAATTGCCTTAAATGAACTTCATTTATTAAGGTACCTTCCAAATTGGCTAATGTTTGAAAGTGTAAATTCCAAAGCCTAAATTTAACTGATAAAAAAGGCTATGCATAGACATGATGTGGAAAGTTACTCACTTTGTATGAAGTGCGGAGGGTTGTCATTGACATCTGTCAATCGTACAGTAACCGTTGTCGTTCCTGACAGGCCACCAAGATGGCCGCCCATGTCTTTAGCTTGCAGCACCACTAGATACTGATCTTGTGCTTCTCTGTCTAGATCTGGAACTGCAGTACGCAGGATGCCTGAGGGAGAAAGAGCGACAAAGAGAGAAGCACATCACAAATTCAATCATCTCCTTGAATCAAATCATTTCCATGTGTTCTCTGACCGTAAACTTGTAGATATGCGTCCCAGCGGACAAGGTCACCACCGCGAAACTCTTACCGTAGGACAACAGTCTACAGTAGAGGTTTATTAAAATGTCACGAGGAAGTTTAACTGTGGATACACGCTTTAGATTGAAGAGACCTTTCAGAGTGCTACGGCTCTGAATGCTAATTCCCACTAATGAGTAAAAAAGAATGCCATGCAATGCATACAGGACAGAATTAGGTTAATATCCTTGATTAGCATTCACAAACCTCCAGGAGAAAAAGCCCTCTCATTCATATCAGTGTGGGGTCCACAAATGTCAACAAAATTAATTAGGTTTCATTAGACGGCCAAATGGAATCAAAACACGAAGGAAGTCCATTATCCACATAGACAGAGACACAATGCACAGACTTCTACACAAACATTCTCACAATGGATCCGTGGAAGCAGTAAAATTCATCTTTCACTCTCTCACTCCTTCTCTCTGCCTCATTCTTTCTACAATGACACAAATACCCATCCCCTTCGCAACCCTTACGCTCACACATAGAGATTGGCCACACACTCCCATCGTGTGTAGAACCGCACTGTGCTCTCTTCACTTCTGACAATTCCACTCTACAGCACAAAGAAGCAGGAGTGATTTTTCAAATGACTACAGCCCCACTTTAACCCTGAATAAAAGCCACTCGCAAGCCTCCGGGTCACAAACCAGACCCACCGACAGGCACAGAGGCAGAGCGCAGAGGCCGGTCCGTTGTGTCATTTAAGCTTGCCATTTAAAGGAAAAGTTCACTCAAAAATTCTGTCATCATTTACTCAACCTCACGTCGTTCCGAACCAATATGCTATTAGTTTTTTCTGTGGCGATATTTTAAGACTTTATACAGCTACACTACCACTCAAAAGTTTTGGGTCGATAAGATTTTTTAAGCTTTTAAAAAAAGGTCTCTTTGGCTCAGCAAGACTGCATTTATTCTATCGAAACTGCAGTAAATAATGAGAAATATTATTACAATTTGGAATAACTTCTCTATTTTAATATGCTTTAAAATGTAATACACTTCTGTGACACTTCTGGCAAATCTGAATCTTAAGGAGCCATTATTCCAGTTCGGTGTCACATGAAATCAATTTACTACGCTGAATTCCCACTTAAATGATAGTTCACCCAAAAGTTAAAGAGCATCCAAGATGTGAGTGACTTTGTTTCTTCAGGAGAACACAAATGAAGATTTTTAACTCAAATCATTGTAGTCTGTCAGTCATATAATGGAAGTCAATGGTAACCAAATGTTCCGAAGCTCTGAGATGTTAAAAAAAAATATACACAGACCAAATCATGACGATACATTAAGGTGTTAAGACCTGGAACGTTCGGTCTGTGCAAAAAAAAAACAGTATTTAAATTATTGTTCACCTCTTATACACCACAATCGCTGACTTTCCTTGGCTCATTCACAACTTCTGTTGCATGACGCTCTGGCACATAGATATATACACATAGACGTAGATGGTTACATATAAGTCACTTACAAGTCATCTACAGTATGTATAGATTCTATGTGCCAGTGCCGGTTGTGAATGAGCGCAGGAGAGTCTGCGATTGTGGTGCATAAGAGGTAAAAAATGCTATAAATACTGTTCAGTTTTTTGCACAGACCGATCGTTTCATGTCTTAACACTTAATGTATCATCACGAGCAGTAGACTTTAATTTGGTTTCGTCTGGTTTTTTTTTGACACTCAGAGCTTTGGAAAGTTTGGTGCCCATTGACATCCACTATATGACTGACAGACTGCAAGAGTTAAAAGAGGTTTGAGTTAAAAATCTTTGCTTGTGTTTCACTGAAGAAACAAAGTCACCTAAAGTATATCTTGAATGCTCTGGGGGTAAGCAAATAAACATCACATTTTTACTTTTACAATTCCTTTATGAAATATATATATATATCATTATCAAATTTAAAACTTTGATTTAAACTGTGATATAGGATTCTTTGATGACGTTAAAAAGAACAGGATTTATTTGAAATATAACTTTTATTTCATTCTGATCCATTTGTAAAACTTTATTTAAACGTGGTTGACAGGCAAAGAGTGCAAACGCTGGCAAACAGAAGTGACAGAGACAGGCAGTAGAGTAGTCAAAAGACAGGCTTGCTTTCGAAAGGCAGGCAGCAGAGTTCGTAGTCAGAGTACACAGTCCAAGTTCATACACAGTAATCCAAACACGGAAAGAAACGCTCAGGAATATGTCCATGGGGAAATGATATAACTTTGCACTGAGGAAGAGAGGAAACCCGTCCCTTGAAAAGGCGGAGCAACTGTGCGTTTGGCGCGAAAGGGGTTTGAGGTATGTGGGGTGAAACGGTCAGGGTAGGAACTAAAACTCAGGAGATGGTTCCTGCTGCTGATGGTCAGAGAGCGCCACAGAAGCGCTGTTTGTGACAGAGCCCCTCCCCTGCGAGCGGCTCCCGAATCGAGCACCTTCCTCAACGTCGAGGTCTTCCTCGGGGCCAGCTTTTCCGGAAATTCCTGGTGGAAAGCAAAAGTGAGAGCAGGATCGAGGATGTCCCGAGCTGGGACCCAAGATCTCTCCTCAGGGCCGAAACCATCCCAGTCGATTAAGTATTGCAGAACCCCGCCTCGACATCGAGAGTCCAGTATCCGATTGACCTGGTGGATGTCATTGTCCTCAGGTGCAAGGGGAGGGACCTCCATCGGAGCAGCTTCGTCTAGGCCACTCTCTCCTCCTGGGTCAGCAGCAGGCTTGAACAAGGAGATATGAAAAGGGGGTGAGATATGGTAGTTTGCAGGCAATTCCAGACGGAAAGATACAGGGGTAATTTGTCTGACAATTTTGAAGGGACCCACGTACCTCGGACTTAACTTCCTGCAGGGGAGGCGGAGACGGAGGTCTCTGGATGAAAGCCAGACCTCCTGGCCCACTTGGTATTTCAGGCCCTCTCTGCGTCGACGGTTTGCCTGCTGGGTGACCCGTCGAATGACTCGCTGTAGCTGGGTGTGAGCAGCGTCCCAGGTGGCCTCGCTCCTCTGTAGCCAGTTGTATAGAGGCGGTTGGAAGCCGAGTACGCACTGGAACGGGGTTTAGTGGCGGGTTTTCTCAGAGAGTTCTGTGCGTACTCGGCCCAAAGCAGGTATTCGCTCCAGTCCTGCTGGTTACTGTGGCAGTAGGTCCACAGGAAACGAGACAGCTTTTGGTTCAGCCGCTCCAGTTGTCCGTTGGACTTGGGGTGGTACCTGGAAGTGAGGCTAATATTGATATTGAGTTGTGTGCAGGAGTCCCGACAGACTCGGGAGGTAAACTGTGGGCCTCCATCCGATACAATTTCCTTGGGTAGGCCGTAGAATCAGAACACCTGGTTCATAAGGGCCTGGGCGGTCTCCCAGGCCGTTGGGAGTTTGGGTAGCGGGATGAGACGACAGGCCTTCAAGAATTTGTCTAATATGGACAGGATGGTTGTATTCTGGTGTGAAGAGTTGGTTCACTTCGTGAATGCCCTCACGGCGGCCATTAACCAGCCCAGACCGCAGCCGGAACCACCTGCGGTGGCCGACATTACCACGCCGCCGGCACACACTGCCAGCTCTTCACGGATGATGCTACCCAAAAAATACGATGGCTCCCTTACCGTCATAGAGGTGAGCGTGTTCAGCTGTTGGTGATGCGTGGCCAACAGTAAACCCTGACACAACATCAAACAAAGCCGCTGGATCCTGTGTTGGCGAAGTTATCTATGATACACTCTCAGAGTCGTTCGGATCCATTTGCAAAACTTTATTTAAACGTGGTCGACAGGCAAAGGGTTCAAACGCCGGCAAACGGAAGTGACAGAGACAGGCAGTAGAGTAGTCAAAAGACAGGCTTACTTACTTTTCGAAAGGCAGGCAGCAGAGTTCGTAGTCAGAGTACACAGTCCAAGTTCATACACGGTAATCCAAACACGGAAAGAAACGCTCAGGAATATGTCCATGGGGGAACGATATAACTTTGCACTGAGGAAGCAGAAACCCGTCTGTTAAATAGGCGGAGAAACCGCGCGTTTGGCACGAAAGGGGTCGAGGTACGTGGGGTGAAACGGTCCGGGTAGGAACTAAAACTCAGGAGATGGTTCCCGCTGATGGTCGGAGAGCGCCACAGAAGCACTGTTTGTGACAACGGCCACCTTTATTAATTACTTGTCAATAACCCCACACATCTGAATGTTAGTGTATATAATGGAACCAAAAAGAGCCATGAATGTATCCTAAAACTAGCCCATATGACATGAAGTAATCTTTGTGTGAAACAGACATTTTAATCAACAGATTGCAAAAACGTTGCTTTACACAAGCAAACAAAAACATAATTTGTTCCGAAAGAAGAAAGCCATTTTCAACTTACTCACTAAATGATGTAAGTCTCAGAGACTATTTGATTTATCATTAATTAAAAATGTTAGAATCATCATTGAATTTGGATGCAAATGCAAGCTTGATGAAATTTTTAGTTGGATTCAATGAATAATGACTTTTGCAAATGCAAATCTTTTGCAAAGCTATCATGTGACTTCAGTAGACTCCGAATATAATGCACAAGTCATATGAACAACCTTTTTTTTTGCTGCATTTAAGGTGTTCTTTTTAGAGCTTACTCACTGAAGTCTTATTGTATGGCAAGAGCTGCACAAAGATTCTTTAACACATTCGATTGTGTTTTCCACTGAAAATATAACAGCATACAGGTTTAGAATGACAAGAAGATGAGATAAAGATGACAGACTTTAACTATTCCTTGAACAGTTCACAAACCTACGGTGGCGCTCCACTTTGAAACATTTTTCTGTTTTCTGCAGCCTTCAGAAGTGTGATTTGAGTTAGTGTTTGCAGCATTTGTTAGAAGTGCAGCTTAAGCGGTATGAATACATTTCTGCCAAGTCAGTCTGGATTAACGAGCGTTGAAGAGAGGGAGGGAAGAACCAGGAATTTAGGAAGGAGGAAAGAACCAGAAGGTTAAAGGGATGATAGAGTAAGTGGGAACTTCTGGAAAAATTATAGGCTTTAAAGAGAGAGAATGTGGCTGACCAGGGACTGAGACTGGCCTAAACACAGTATAACATGAAACTGAAGGCTCTCTATTTTACAAAAGCATTGTGATGTATTTTTTAATGACTGCATTTGATTCTCAACCAGTCCTTCAGACTTGATTGGACGATGAGTCGAGAACTTCGAGTGATGTTCTCTGTGCTGTCATCGAGACAAACACTTGAAGTGGTTCTTCAAACTGTTTCTCAAATGTTTTGGATACCATCACATTAGTGGCATCTGTGTTGCTGTTATTGCAGACTTTGCAGTCAGAGGAGACTTTTATTGACAGTACATCAGAGACAAAATGGTGGTGAAAAGAACCAAATTAAACTAAAATTGCCACACGAGCACCATGACACCCGCACTAGAATTCTGAAGGGATCATTAGTTTAAGGTGGTTAGGGTTGGTTTGAAGTGTTATAGGGTTAGCTAAACAGAGTTAAATAACATTAACACTGTTTTCGCCTAACTTGGCAAATTAGTGGATGTAAGTGAAATTACACACAATAAAGTAACTGTGATAATTGATTTTAACAGTTGATAATTAATCTTCACACATGGCATGTCTCAAATCTCATGTCAAGCATCTTTTCACTTACACATTTGTTTCATAGTAACAAAGTAAAGAAAGTTTTTTAAACAACCTTAATGGGGCAAAACTGTAGGTCATGCTGGAAATTATGGCAGAAAGGTAACATAAAAAAACCCTATCTATATAAATAATTTTTCTATATTTATTTTGTTTAATATGTAAAACATAATACACCTTTTGTCACGTCGGAGGAGGCGAGGAGACGTGCGGGTTCAAGTGCAGGCTGTTTATTAATGAACACAGAGTAAAACAGACAGGCTTAGGGTCGTACCGGCAGACAGGAGTGGTGAAGGCAAAGCACAAGAATGGTCAGAGTCCAGGCGTAGGTCAGAGCACAGTAAACACAATCCAAAGGGCAAAAACAAAGGCGGTGGTCAAAAAACAGGCGAGGTTAGTACACAGGTAAATACAATCCAGATCACAGAAACAAGGGAACACGGAGTGGGAAAACGACAGGTTGACAGTGCTAATGGACCGTGCAAGACAAACAAACAGACTGGTATTTATGCAGGTGAAAGTAGGGCACAGGGGTGGAACAAACAATCAAACACCTTGACAACAGAAGAGTGGGCGGAGACATTAGTTCATGGATGAGAGTCCAAGAGCAAAAAAACAGACATAAAACACAGAGAGTTTGCTGGGCACTGAAGTGCCATCCCCAGATTTGGGCTGTCACTTCCAGCTGACTGTGACATAGCCCCCCCCCAAGGGGCGGCTTCCAGATACCCAGACTTGGGAGCCGGAGGGACTGCCCACCAGGGCAGGGCTGGCGGCGGAGAAGTCCACTTGAGAATTGGCAACTAGGGCGGAGCAGACGGCGGAGAAGCCCACTTGAGCAGCGTGGACAGTGGAAATGCCCACCAGGGCAGAGCAGGCGGCGGTGAAGCCCACCGGGGCAGAGCAGGTGGCAGCGGCGACAACCACCGGAGCAGAGCAGGCGGCAGAGACGTCCCTCTGGGAGGGGCAGGAGGTGGAGAAGCCCAACTGGGTGGAACATGCGGCGGAGACATCCTTCTGGGCGGAGCAGGCGGCGGAGAGGCCCACCGGGGCAGAACAGGCGACGGGGACGACCCTCTGGGCGGAGCAGGTGGCGGAGAGGCCCACCGGGGCGGAGCAGGCGGTGGCGACCTCTTTCTGGGCGGTGCAGGCGGCGGAGAGGCCCACCGGGACGAAGCAGGTGGCGGAGAGCTCGTTCTGGGCGGAACAGGCAGCGGAGACGTCTTTCTGGGCAAAGCGAATAGCAACCGAGTCCAATGTGTTCGGCCAGACCATGATAGAGCCCTCTTAGGACCACTAACTCGGCCCTCGCATACTGACCCTTCACAGAATGCGCCCTTCTAGGCCAGACAGGAAATGGATACACCCATCGAGACCAGACCGAGGTTGAATGCGCCCTTCGCAACCATACAGGACATGAACGTGCCCCACGTGACCTTCCCAATGTTGACATCACCCTCCGAGATGGAACCAACAGAGAGAACGCCCTCCTAGACTGACAGGAATCTGACCACCAATGAGGTCTCTGGAGATTCTGCGGCTGAGACTGCCATCTCCAGAGGTGGTGCAGCCTCTGGTGGACCCGATGGAGTCACAGTATAACACAACGGTTCTGGCAGTTCGTGCCATGGGGCCTCGAAGGTCTCGTGGAGCGCGGGTGAGTTAATTGATACTGAGTCTTGACCTGGGTCTGGTGGACCTGGCCACGTGGGTCTTGGAACACTCACTGGATCCGGCCATTCTGGTTCCGGATCACAGACGGCGTCTGGCGGATCCGGCCATTCTGGTTCCGAATCACAGACGGCGTCTGGCGGATCCGGCCATTCTGGTTTCGGATCACAGACGGTGTCTGGCGGATCCGGCCATTCTGGTTCCGGATCACAGACGGCGTCTGGCGGATCCGGCCATTCTGGTTCCGGATCACAGACGGCGTCTGGCGGATCCGGCCATTCTGGTTCGAGGGCGCAGGTCCCAATTAACTCGGGTGCTTGGGGAACCAGGACTGACTGGACATGACACGACCCCTCATATCGTGACTCGGGACTGGAACCCGACTGGTGACAACTGATGAGGGCCTTCTGCATCTCGATTGGCTGCGTTACCGGAACCGAATGGGCTGCACACAACCTCTCGGGCCGTAGTGCAGAACCGACGCCCTCTGTAAGAAGAGCAGGCACTGCTGGGATGGCCGGCAGCCTTCCTAGCTGTGGCCCTGCGTCCCACTGATCATCACTCAGCCCCCCTTGTGCTAAGAGCATTAAGGCTGGGTCCCTTTGAGCCTTTGCCAGCAGTCGAGTTGTTGTTTTTAACAATAAAAACGCTCCTCGTGCTCGCTTTGGCCTCCATTAAGAGGGTAGGGGACCTGCAGGCGTATTCGATCGACGATTCGTGCCTTGAGTTTGGGCCTGAGGACTCTCAGGTAACCCTGAGGCCTCGGCCTGGCTATGTGCCCAAGGTTCCTACCACTCCCTTCAGAGATCA
Organism: Enteromius thamalakanensis; assembly: GCA_032357475.1. NCBI lineage: Eukaryota > Metazoa > Chordata > Actinopteri > Cypriniformes > Cyprinidae > Enteromius > Enteromius thamalakanensis. The sequence continues at coordinate 15,087,398 of JAUCMT010000047.1, read as the reverse complement.
GGTAGTGAACCTCCAAGCGCT
>JAUCMT010000047.1:15026175-15059076 GCA_032357475.1 Enteromius thamalakanensis | reverse complement strand
TGCTTTTCAACATATCACAACTTGTAAATGACTTGTAAATTAATTAACTAAACATAATAATCACTTATTAATAATTTGTGAATGTTTTGTAGATGAACATTTCATCATTAACTAATCTCTTATAAATGACTTATAACCATCCGCTTCTAAAGTGTTACCGGTCATTCATACTAAATCATACGAATTGGCAACTCGTGATTTATGAATTTTATGAATTGCCGTGGGATCGGTTTGGTATTTCTCACATGATCCGTTTGTTGAAGATCATAGAAATGTGTCACGTTTAATGGGGTAGTTCCCCCAAAAATGCTAATTGTCATTATTTACTTAACCTTGACCTTTTACCTGGATTTTTTTACAAATCTGAGAAGAAAAGTCATAATTGTTCAATAAAGTGTTGCAATCTCTGTAAAGATTTCTCAGAAAAAGAATTTTGAAATACAAAATGTAGATTTAGGACAGAAACTGGCTTCCATTCTACTTATATTTCATGTTATAATAATCATACTACCTTTTTAGGAGGACACTTCAGTGAAAATGTTTTACATTGTCTCAACCAAACAAAAGGAAATGTATAAAAATTCAAATTCACTTACAAATGGTTACAGTCTTTAGTAGTTGCTATATTTTTGTCTTTGTACGGTAAGATGCTCTACACACTAAGAAAAAATGGCTATTCTCCTGCCTTCACCACAATAAAACAATAGCAATTATACTGTAGGTGAATCCTTTCAGCACCTATTACTGCCCCCATCACCACAGGAGCAGCAGCAAAGCCTGATGGGATTGCCCCTTGAGCTTCAGTCTGCCATCTCCATCATTCTATCAACTTCAGTGTCTGTGTAAACTGAAACGGCATTACTGAGTAAATTACTGAGCATGGCTCATAGAAAAATGTTCCGATCCTTGTATGTGAGGACGCCTTACGAGAGCGTGCCATTTGACCGTTTGGCTCGAGTATTGTGGTGCCTTTTTCAAGTTCAAACAACACTTTTGCTCTCTTTTTGAATCAGTGCCCATCTCTCTGGAACATACAATATACAGAAACGCAAGCAGATCTTCTTTGAACATTTAGGGGGCGGCTGTTTATTGCGTTCTTCTTTTCCAAGCAGGATCATCAATTATGTATAATATAAGACTTTTACGATTAAGGCCAAAAAAAAAGAAGAAGAAGCAAGAAACAAGATTTAAGCCTGCCATTGAAAATTAAACCCACGTCCCCCCTCTCTAATTGAAGTGAGTGATTAGCCTTTTTAGTAAGAATCAATCTGAGAAAAAAGGAATATGCAGGATTGCGAGACAGGATTAATGCATCAGAAAAAGAAAAAAAAGACTCAATTTAGACTCTGCCAAACTTTGGCAAGCGATAACGCATTAGCATTAAACACAGCAACCTAAAGACTTCAACATTGAATCAGAACCAAGAATTTTTCAGGTGTAAGAATTCAAAATGCATATTTATTGATGGCTTCAGAAATTACACTGCAAATGTAATCAAGGGCCACAAAAACACGCACATACACACCCATACATATCCCAGCAGTTCGTGCCACCCTATTACAATTAAAATCACAGGCTCAGCGTTCCCTGGACCCAGGTATTGATGATTCATTTTGTTTTTTATCAGAGAAACAGAAATGCTGTTAAAAGGAGATCAGTCAGGCAGCAGGCATAAGGGGGCTCTCTCTAATTGCCTATTCATCAAAAGAGTTCCTCAAGTATATCCAGAGCTGAAATATCACGCATGACAACTGAACCGCACTCCATTAATTATGCTCCCAATGAACCAGGTTCACAACACTCCTCTTCTGGTTATTAGAATCTCAGTCTCTCTCTTCACTGGAGACTCACATAATCAGAGTCATACTTTAACAAACGAGGATAATCATTCACACTGGTAAACAGAGCAGCAGGAATAAATCCTCAGACACACACACACACACACACACACCAACTGACAAAGCACTTTTTCTACATCAAATTAAAAAAAAAGTGGTTAAGAAGGGGGTAGTTGGTACACTGCTGAACAATAGCGTGGCTGACACATTGTGGTTTTGTACACTTTGACAAACAAAAGTCCATATAATAGCGTTGTACTAATGCGCTCTATTAATGTTGGAAAACAAATTAACCATCACTGACTTGGGTCTTTGAGCTTTTAAATTATCTTTGTCAACTTTTTACTTAATTAAATGTAGAGTGATGGGCCGAGAAAAAAAGCATATTGTTTATTCATGATCCTGGTCATATTTTGAACAATTCCTCGTTGCACCTTATTAAAAACTGTAGTTTTCATAATCTTTTACCAAAATGTTATACCTTTCTTTTGCAGATTATACTGTATCACCCAGCAGCTAGCTGTCATATTCATCAATTTATTATTTTTCCTTACTTTTGCTATATTCATGATACGTAAGAAAAAGCAATAGCATAGATTTCCAAAAACACTAAAGGGAATGATATCAAGAGAAAATGCAGATCATTTGTTTTGATCTGTAACAACCCCAAGAAATTATTTATATGGATCTGTAGTCAGCACAGACATTGCCAATTTTTTTTTTTAATTAAAGTATTTAAGCAAATATAGACGATATACCACATCCCTGCCAAAATATTAACATATTAAGTATGTCGAAAAATGCATTTTTTGAACAAAACAAAAACATTTGCAAAGTCAAAAATCAATTGGTTAAAAGAAACAATAATGGTACCTTTGGCCAGGTACAGTATCACTTTATTATGTTTATAAATATCACATCAAGTTTAAGGGTATATTTAAGTCATAAAATAATGTACAGCGTTGTCAAACTAAACAGAATAAAGAACCTTACACTCACGCTTTTCACAATCTCAATCAATTCATCATTGAACAATACAAGCACAGTCCAAAAAGTCCAAAGTGTCGAGGAACAATATAGGTATGGCACAACTCTACAGCAGGGGTGCCCCCTGATCCTGGAGATCTGCCAGCCTGCAAAGTTCATCTCCAACCTCAATCAAATACACATTAACCAGCTAATTAAGATCTTCATGAACACTTGATCATTTCTAATTCAGACAGATTTGTTGGAGCAGGATTTGTACTGAACTCTGCAGGAAGGTAGATCTTCAGAAACAGGATCGGGCACCCCTGCTCTACAGCATCTACTGTATCGCCCCTTTATCTGCTAAATATTTCACAGTTGTCCTACTTGACGTCGAAGTGTCTGTGGAAATCAGACATGACGTTTCAAGCAAACATCACAGATTTCTTTGCACCAAAATTAATTTTGCATTGAGGAATTTTATTTTAATACTCAGCTTCTCTATTTTTGTTTGCGCAACTCTTGCATTCATAAACGCTGCTGTCTAATTCTATCCCTGCAAGCAGCTGCAACTGCTGACAAACTCATCTGTCATGTGCCAGTGTAAGTGTGTATACGGGATACATTGTGCCTCAGGGTTCTTAATGTTAACTCTTTAGGCTCAGATCTCATTTTTTATTTGGCTTTCACCGCGTTTAAAGAATTATTCTGGGTTCAGTACATGTTGAGCTCAGTCGACAGCATTTGCAGAGTAATGTTGATTACCACAAAATGTATTCCTTCTCTTTTTTTATAAAAATAAAAGCAACAATCTAGGTTACGGTGTGACATTCATAATGGAATTAAATGGGCCCCCATTTTTTAAGGATTTTTAAGCTTTTTATTTTAGAAAAGCACTTAGGTTAATTCTTCTTTTAAAACCTGCATTGTCCGCATTTATAATTTTTATGGTTGTAAAATTTTAAAAATTTAAAAATTTTGAAGTTGTAAAATTGGACATTACACAGAAAAGGTTAGAAAGCTGTTTTTTCATGCTAAATCGTGTTCACACATATTTGTGACAAGTGGCTATAATATTAAAATTTCAAAACACAGATTGGTGCCAAACTGTACACTTCAATTGTCTATAACCCAGATTTAGCTTTTTTTTGTGCTTTTTCTCAAATGGGGCGGGGGGTGTGTACAGTATGAAAAATACTTTTTGTGTCAGTCAAAATCGTTCTACTCCTGCCCACTAGAGTTTAACTTATACTGAACCTGGAATATACCTTTAAAGGGTTAAACACACTTATCTAGCGGCTCCTTGAGGCACAAGACTGATGAGAAAAAATCTTCAAAGCCATAAACTGAGGCCTGCTCGGTTCGTTTGATGTGGAGATAATGATTAAGGTACGCAGCAAGAAAACATTTCCATTCGATGGCAAATTGGAAAGAGATGGAGGTCTGAAACTCAAGACGAGGTGACGAAAGATGATTGTCAGGATCACTGGAAGTTTGTCTCCTAGAGTCAAATGTGACATAATTGGGACTTCAGGGTCTGCATAAGTCTGGTTGTCAAGGTTATTATATGCTTAGTTTGGAACATTGAATTTGAAAAGCTCAAGCCATAGCTAGCGTACGATCACAGCTAAAGGAAAAAAATGCAACAGACATTTTTTTCTATTTTCTAATAAGAACAAGTAAATTGGTGGCACCTCGGCCGTGTTCACCACTGCCATGGGTTTCTGTAGGAGGACAGCATGCAAGTGACAGCAAGTAAACAAGATGAAGTTCATCCGTCCTTCGAAATGAGCCAAAATGGCAACCAAAAATGACAGTTCACATTTAAAATTCGCCACAGCCAGCCAGGCACCCATCTCGCTGGTGATTTGTGCTCTTCCAGAGAGGCAGTGCATGACTGTGTGAGGAGGAATACATCTGTCTGTCTGTCTGTCTGTCTGATAAAGCGGATGCCAGTCCATGTGCCATAGCACGTTCTTCCTCTGCTTCAGGCCCTCCACAGCTATCAGTCCATCATTGTCATACAATAATTCTGCGTGTAATACCCGTCTGAGTCCCACAGAAACTGACATACTGTGTCTGCAGTGAGAGCGTGTTAAACCCACTCAACATCCTGTAGAACAGGCCAATTTAACACAGGAATAAGCCAATTATCTTCGAAGAGTAGGCAAATTTACAATAGGATTTTCACAATTCCTGTCGGACGTCCGTGTCAGGGGTTGGGCTCTTTCATGACCACACACATTTTCCTAGACAAAAATCTCACTTTCGCACACTCATAGAGAGAGGCTTTAGCTTAATGCAAATATCATACACTCACATTCGTAGTCTAGCCCAGATTACACATTGCTAAAGGGATACTGTTTATACAAAAAAATGGACAGCAAATGAGCTTATGTGATGACTACTGTACATCTCTCTTGGCATGAAAACTCTGGTTTAAAGGAATATTTAAAACACGGCTTAATATTAATAATGCAACTGACAGCATGTGTAACAATGTTGATAGCTTAACCTTAACCTACATTGATGATTAAATAACATTTATAGCAGAACTGCTTTTATAAACTTGTAAACTTCCCATTTTAAATCCTTAAAAATGCCCTACTCTTTTTAAAAGAAGAAAAATGCATTTTAAGGCAACAGTTTGCTACAAATGACACCACTTGATGTTAACTTGTACAGAAGGACATTCCTTTGAAATCTTAGATGGATCAATTGGGTTATAATACACTACTAAAAGAGACGATACTTCCCGCTTTGAAGAGAAGCTGATGTTTGAGATCTGTATTTCAGAGTGGCACTAATCATAGTGTCATTCAAATGTTTGTCTGACTGATAGAATGGCACAAACCAATCAACCAAATCAGTCTCATTCTTAGCCCCAGTAAGACTGGGCTGCATAACAGACAGTGGGAGAAGAGATGGAGAACTTGTAGATGAATCCACCCATCCATAGCCCCTTTTTCCTGTGTTGGTCACAGAGAAGTGCTGGAGAATACTTGTGGATAAATTAAAAGAATAAACCACAGCAATCAATAATTCAGCTAAAAAAACATAAAAATGTATGATACTGTTGCTGCCAGATTTTACTGCTGATTTTCTGGTATTGCGGCACAATTTTTTTTTTGGAGATTTCAGTCTTTCCCCACTTAGGCAGACAGAAGCTGTATTAATCACACTTAAAATAGCTGCCTGGGGGCATTGCCAAGATGGCTGCCGAGTGAACTGGCTTGCACTAAAAAGGATTTGGCTACATTAAGACGATACCTGGGAACCAAAACCAATATTTGAAATAGAGAAATATTTCCGTTATCAGACACCACAGTTATGCCCATTAAATCTAAATAGAGAATGCCTTTTAAATTCGAATTACTACGTTTCAACTCATTTTAAAATCAGGTAGAAAACATTCTGCCATGTGATGTGGAATTTTTATTTAGAAAAAATACTTTTACAGAATATTGGTAAGATATAGAGGTATAGACATTGCAGGAAGACAGAAATAATAATAATAATTGGATGGATAGACAGATTGGTTGATTGATTAATTAATTGATTTTGCTCAATCCAAAGACTGTCTTCTTGGTCAGATGTTTTTAGGGAACAAAGGCAAAAAAATACAACATAAAAAAATCTCAGTTTGTCAATGGACACATTTCATTCTCCCGTGTGATTAGGTTCACGGGAATAAATTGTTTTTAGTTTAATTTCTAGTGGCAAATATTCTCTCTCAGTCCCAATAGCTCTTAAAACAGTATTTTATTTCTCACTTTAACAGCATATAACAAGTCCCACTTACTGCCTATCAGCAGAGACCACTTCCTGCCTTTGGCACAAAAAGCTCCACTGCCTCCCACAACATATTCAGAAAAACATTAAAATAACAAACTAGGGAAACTGTTTGAAGTACATCAAAATAATAAGCATATTCTCCCTTTACTTGTACAGACGCTTTTTACGCTTCACCTCAGCGAGCTCTCTAAACACAGACCGAACTAAGGTATAACCTCATTTGCACACTTCACCTGATTCTTTCTCATGGAGAGCCTAGAACATTATTTTCCCGAGTCACATTAACAAACTGCAGGGCCACAGTGAAGGTTTTATACATCCACTAAAAGGTTTTTGTGTTTGGTTAGCTGGCTATATTCCACTTATAAACACAAAAAACAAGCTATTACATATCCTTGACACTAAATGCCATGTCAGGAAGATGCAACGTAATCAGTTAGTTTCCAAAGAGACAAATTGCATGATACTAATCGAATTCAGCATGGTAAAGGGGGCGCAATGTTAGCTTTAATTCTCACTTTAACTTGGTCTCTGAGGGCCTCTTATCTGATAATGCTTGTCGACTTCATATTACACAACAGTCTGCTGTAGATGGTGTCTCTTTAGAGGAACAACTCGCTCTTTTCTGTTGAAACAGAAACTCTTGTTGTCTGATTTGCTAAGGTAGCGTTGCTTTTGTATAATGGACCTGTTTGTCAAATAACAGCAACTGTTTCAGGTTTGGATCTACAAAACAAACACCTTTACATCCACTTATATTCCTCACTTCTTATCCTTTTCCTTGTCCTCCTTGCATGTGTTCATCGTTTTATCTACTGTAAATTAAAGAATTCCCTAGAGCTGTGAGTCAGACAGTCTTGCCAGTTACAATACCAGCATTTCTCTATTGCCGTTTTCTTGCAGGCAAAGCCTTTGTCCAACATAAGTCGTTGAGCCAATGTCTTGTGTATATTTCAACATGGATGCCTCCTCATTTTCTCCTTGCGCTATCTCTCCTGCTCGATTTCTCCCTTGGTAAATTCAAGAGCTCCTTGGGTGTAAACAATTACAAGCTTATTGCTGACACAGATTGCTGGAGTCGTGTTAAATAAAATCAGAGGAGTGTTCACCCGAACTGCAAGCTGCCTCCTGCCTGGCCCATTTTGTAACAGTAAACCTCCCCTTACTGAAGCTTAGCCAAGCTGAAAGGGATTTTGTGCATCACAAAAAAACATTTTACTGCATATACTTGCTCAAAAAAAACAACAAAAACAAACCGCCCAAAAAATCAATTTGTATCTGGGTCCCTTTGATAACACGTAAAATCATCAAAGAAGCCAAATGCATTACATTTTCAAGACACACACAGACAAGTACTGTACAAGAAAGGACCGGGGGGGGTTGTAAGAAAGGTGTGTATACAGACGTCCTAAACCCATAATACGGAATCATTTTAAAAATAATGAGTGCAGAGTTTTTTTATTTTTTAAACTTCTTTTTTGCTCCTCAGGTGTGTTTTTTTCAAGTGGTTCTGAAGTCTTTCTTCTTCTGCTTATTATTTTGCTTTGACAATGGACAAAAGTCTTTCAGCTCTGATGGTGTTCCAAGTAATTATGAAGAAGCTTAAGAGGTCTAACTTTATATTTCCAATAGGCTACTCCCCAAAACTCTGTGTCTCACATATATCCAATGTTTCAAGCCATTATTACAACCTCAGCATGTAACTCAAACTAACCACACAAGACTTATGCTATCTGCTTCATTGAGAAAAAAAACAGGCTGTCGCTTCACTGTTGGAACCATAGACATGTGAGTTAGATTTCCAACATATGGTGAGGCTGCACTTTGGACAACCTGAGTTTGAGTCCTGGCTCGAGGTACTTTTCTGGTTCAATCCCCTCTCTCCTCTACCATGATTTGCATGATTTGTTTTTCCTAAAACAAATAAAGGCAAAACCCTACACATAACACTTAAAAAAGAAAATGTGTCAGTGCTTTGCAAAAAGCATCTCCCCACAGTTAGAAATATGTTTGTCCTCTAATTTTAAAGATGTGTAAAGTTTGTCTTTTCTGCCTCTTGCGACAGCAAACAGAACTGCACTCCCTTAGTCCAGTGGTTGGACTAAACCTCTAGACCTGCCCCCAACTCACTCCATTGATTGGGTCAGTGGTCTTGTGTTCAACTTGTTAGGATGCTCAAAATCAACCAGTAATAACTTAGAAGACTAACGTATATGACTTTATATTAACAGATTATTTATAAACAGTACTTAAAGCTCATTATCGGACAGATACTACAGAAATGCAATACGAAATTATTAAAATAATAATAATAATCAAAATAATTTAAAAAATAATAATTAATGACTTCAGTAAAGACATAAACAAATAAATAAAATGTAACATTTTTGTAGCAATATCAATGTAACGTACGATAAGCTAAACGATCCAGCATGTTGTTGCTATGGCTACCTCCTCAGCCAAACGCGTTTGCGAAGGTCTCTGACTTACTTGTAATCTAACTTTTGTGGTTGAAATATATAATGAATCGTGTGTATATATATATAGACTTATAAAAAGAAATAGCTTAGACATTCGAGACCACTAAAAGCCTTAAGATTTCACCCTTTTTGGGAGAGGGGTAAAGCTTTAGGCAGGTCAGACCTTGAATGCTCGGTCAAATCCAAACACATCAGGTAGGTATATAATTTCACTCAAAACCAACGGGTGATGAAAGCAGCAGCAAAATTGTGCCTGCTTCCATCAGTATTCCTTATAACAAATAAACATAGCAAAAACTGCGCCTGTCCTACTAAAAGGGCATTCGCGCTATTAATATATTTTGGGGAAACACATGGCACGAGCAGCAGAGCGTACGATCCAGCCCTGTCGCCGCCGCGCGCTCGCTCACGCGCAACCAGACTCACTTTGCGCCTAAAACATTATTAGCGATTCAAATGAGTGTCATCAGTGATCCGTCGTTAGGGAAGAGACTAACCGTTTGATATTTGCCCTGCGAACACCGGGGTGTCGGTAAACGTGTCTGGTAGTGCCCCGCGAATCCCTGAACGGCGACAGACAGACAGTAGCGCGCGCGCCATCTGCTCCAACTCTGCGCGCGCTCAGTCATGTGGAAGGTCCGCGTTTCCCAAGAGTGAGTCCCGTATTTAATAACTCATATACTCATATATCATAAAAGCACCGCTTATGTAAGAATGACAGGACACTTGCATTGCAGAGTAGAAGAGTACAGAGTTTCTTGACATTGTCAATGAGGAGCATCGGCACTTTGTGTTGATTATGTGTTGAATTACCTATACGTTACATTGATAAAAACAATCGTAAAAACAGACGTCAAAGGGAAACAAACTGAACAAACTAGGAGGAGGATTCTTCTTATTCAAAGGGGTTTATAGCAAAAACAGTCAATTAAAACACACACACACAACAAAATATCCTACATCTGAAATGAACACATTTCAAATAAATCCTTCGTATGGTGCGTATTCCTTAATCCAACATTCCAAAAGAAAGACTGTAAAATAGGAAGGAGACAGGAGCGCTGCCTTTGATAGCTCGCGGTTAATTCATCCCGTGTGATCATAGAAAATATGAATATTTTACCTTGTAATGTCGATCTTAAAGGGAGGACTTTCTTTCCTGCGCTGAGTGAGTCTGTCGGTGTTCAATGACAAGCACTGAGTCAAATATGAACAGGGCAAACGCTGTTATCGCATCTCTCTCTCTCTCTCTCTCTCCCTTTTCCTCTCTCTCCCATAATAAAACGACTGTTTTAAAATCCCTCATCACGTACTCACTCTCCCTCGCTCTCAGCAGTCTGCAGCCTATCACAACAATCATGACAACTATCTCTTAGAGAAATCCTATGCATAATAGAAAATAAATTCCTATAATTTTGCAATCATCACAATTTACGACATCATTACTCCCTTATCATGCTAATAGTCTATCGGGTGAGTGCAGTTCTTTGCATTTCCCCCTACATTTCAATCATTTCTTTTAAGCAAGAGAGCACAACAAAACACTATGTGAGTCCAATTTCAAAAAGACTATCCCACCTCCATCATAGAAGCAGAACGAAGCCAGTCAAAGCATAAATGGACGTATTTATCCACCCGGGAATGACTGTTTTCTTTGGTGTTGCTGCCAAGGCTTCCTTTGTGTGTGTTCGTACGTCTGTGTGTGTTGGGCTTTGAAGGGCACTGTTTTTAAAAAAGTGATGGAGTCTCTGATCCACGTCGTCCTTCAGTTTTAATATCACCTCTTGTACGCATGACAATCATTTAAAAACAACTTATCACAACAGCACAGAAAATGCATTTCAATGTTAACAGACACTTCTGCTTAAATGGATGGTCCTCCCAAAAATGAAAATTCCATATTTTTCCTTAATGTGTTTGCAAATTTGTAAATTTTTTCTCAAATGTTTTTGTCATTATTAAAGTCAAAGTGGTTTCAGGCAACCAGAGTTTGGGTTTGAGAATCAGTCCTCTTTCCTGAGATATCTTGTCTGTCCTATAGAGTGCTATCTAAATAAAGGTGGTATAAAAAAATGGTTAAAACGTGGCCAAGTATGCTAACCCATAAATTGAATTTTTGCTCCAAGTTAACACACACCTGGAGCAGTGGGCAGACAGATAGAGACTCAAACCCTCAACCTTTGGGTTACAAGTCTGACTCGCTAACCATTAGGCCATGACTTTTCTTAAATATTGATGTATCTGTTCTTGTGTGTTCTCCGGAATATCAAAAGTCATGTTGTTATACAGTATACACTCCAAAAACAACTCTTTGGCTGAACATGATTTAATCATGGACAGTGTTTCCAAGTTCAAGTTTCCTATCTAATTTTAGTTGAGTTTACAGCTCAGTTCACCTTAAGTCTTCCTGTATGAGCAGCACTGTCCGTGATTAATGTTCAGCCAGAGAGTTGTAATAACAGCATACTATCAAGCTTAAAATGACTTTTCTTTACACACATGATGTTAGATGTTGGTAGTCTAAAGATGGGATTACATCTATAGCACACCCATTAGAGGTGCTTTTTTTCATTAAAGAAACTTGAATTCTTGTTAGCAGGTCCTCAACCCAAGCACAGGCTCGACACTTTACCATAATGGTATCTTACCCAAAAACACAGACATAATAGTAAGTCTTTTGAAACACCACCATAATAGAACATTAAACATTAACAAGTCTCCCTATGTCAATAGCTTTTTCTGTTTGACAAAATTTGCAGAATCCCAGTAAATCTGGCTGCACCTTTAGCCATTCTTTAAAATAAATTATTTTGTGTTCCACAATAAAAGTATAGAAATAAAAGCCATACAGGTGTGTAACAACAGGGGGGAATGTAAATGATGACAGCATTTTTATTTTTAGGTGAACTATCCCATCGTATGGGAAGCAATGACAGTGAAAAAATCAGCCAAGCCTGTTATTTTCAAGAATTTTTTTAGACGACACAAAAAAGCACAGACAGACTTACAGCTGAGAAAACAGGCGGCAAAATTGCTGATATCTCGCATCCTCCGTCTGCAACGAGCATGTTGTCTCTCTCCACCTGTCTACCTGTAGCTGTCAATGACAATACTGAGGTTTCGCCCATAAGGCCTTGATCTCCTGCTGACATTTACCATTTGAAGTCCTGTCCTAAGCAGCAGACAATAGCACAAACACGCTGACTTCCTCCGCATTTGTGCCGGCGTGTGGGTGTGTGGACGTGTTTGATCCAGGGACGGTTTGTTGTTGAGAGGGCGATGCATTCAAAAAGTTTCAAGCTAGCGAGGGGTGAGGATTATTTGCGTTCGAGTGGTGGGTCGTAAATAATAAATGCGCTGGTGCGGACCTCTGCGAAATATTTTCCACCTGTTTTCCTTGTTTTCTAGCAGCTATCGTGCCCTCATCAGTTATGTTATTCTACCAACCACTGTTCTAATATTGAACAGTCTGATAGGAGCTGGGAAATCCGCTCAGAGGAGATCTCATCGACATACTTAAACACACTGATGGATCTCTTGACCTTTTGTAGCTTCCGGATGAGACCAGGGCCTGCAGATGGCAGCAGAGCCAAAGGTCAAGAGGTCAAATTCCTTCATGTTGTGTAAAAAATTCCACCTACTTTAACATAAAAACATAAGCCATTGCGGTCTTGTCCACACTAATACGTTTTAATTTCATAACACATGTATTTCTCTCCGTGTTGGCCTTCGGTCCACATTAAGAACGCATTTTTATTAAGGAAAACCCTCTCCAAAGTGGATACATTTATAAGCGCTGTTTTTGCGTTGAAAACGATGGCGCATGTTTACTCATGTGATACAGATGGTACCGATATATATTAGGGGTGTAACGATACGCGTAATCCAGTGGCGGCTCTGTAAAAGTGAAACAAGGAATGTGGTGTATAATTTTGTGAAATGTATGATGAAATTCAAGCAATTTCGCCAAGCAAATATAAAGAAATAGGTTGCAGCAGTTTTTATTTCGAACTTAAGAAATCCTCGATGGGAAATAGCTTCAACGATTCCTTATAGTACAAAATCGCTGTCAGTCAAAAGGAGATGCAATCTTTCGATAGATCCTCCTTTCGATAGATCATCACCCAGAAGCTCGGAGTCCAAGCCAGCCCACTCCTCAATTGCTCCTCATTCACCCTCAGAGACGCTGAGCATCCGTGGGCGGGACATAATCGCAGCGTTTATCCAATGACTGTCTAGTTTCGAAGCACTGTAAAAAAAACGTTCAAAGCAGCCTCATTGAAGTCCATGGATGCTGGGCTTCAATGGGGAAATGCACTACGGGAATGTATGAGAAGAAAATCAAGTCAGCTGATCAGCTATATCTAACTGATTCTGAAAAAGCTCGTCTTTGAGATGAATGTTTTCTAATGCATTTTTAGTCAATAAAATGTTAATACAATAGTACATTTATTGACCATAAATTTTGTGACATTATAGGGGAAGCTGAGCCTCCCTTGCAGTCTTAAAGAAATCGCCACTGGCGTAATCGTATCGAACCATTCGGTACAAGGCTTTACGCGTACGAACCGATCGATTCAGAAGTAAAAGGTCATACTATGTTAGTTTTAATAAATAAAAATGTGAAGAAAAAAAAAATCTAAGAATTCATCTTTTTTTTATTGTATTTTTGCCGTATCAAAAACATACCGAACTGTGACTCATAAGACTACTGTATCGTTTCGAACCGAACCGTGATTTTTGTGAGCCGTGACACCCCTAATAGATATCTATGTTTATATCTGTATTGTGGCTGTTGTGTGCTATTCACTATAGATGTGTCATTTTGCACGTATAGGCACACATGCAATATTGAAGCATTTTACTTAATAATTGAGATATATAGCTTAATAGTTTTACAACACTTTTGAGAAATCATGGTGCTCTGGTATTCATATCAAGTTATTAATTTTTTATTTATTTTTTCTTCTTTATCGAAAAGGATAAAAGCTGTTAAGAGTAAAGTAATTAAGTAATTTTCCATAGCTATGAAGTTTTTTTGCATATTATCTAGTTTATGGTAATGAATAGCACTAGAATCATCATTAACCGAGCCAAGAGAATAATCTAGACGAGAAAATACAGTTGTTTAGCTAAATATTTAGAGATGAAGACAGATGGAAATTGGAAACCACAAAGCATCAAAAAGCTGATAAATGTTGCTCTAGACATCACATCTTTGTAATGAGCCTTGGTCTCTTGTTCTCACCACATGAGAACATTCTACAGAAATTAGCTACTAAAGACAGAGCATATGTATAGATGTCCTCAAAAGAGGCTGGGCTGCTGTGCTAATACCCTCTATCGTGCACTGCTGGCAGGCCAAGAGGGGTGCAATTTAAGGTGTATTCAAGACTTTGGCTGCCTAGAATAAATTGGTATCTATTTTCCTGACATCTGGTCTTTTAGAAAGATCATTACTTTGATCTTTTTAGACTTTACCACAAGAGTGGCTTCTGAGACTTGTTACTTCGCACTCTGCCGTTTCATTCCCTGTAGCATAACATATCTTTTCACTCCTCTACTTTCTCCATCTGGCCCTTCTCTCCGCTTCTCCATTTGTAAACCCTCATTCTCACTTTTTCTGAAAAATACATCTAAGAATTAAAGGAAGAGTTCACCCGAAAATGAACATCGTTTACTCAACCTTGTGTCATTTCAAACCCATATGGGTTTCTTTCTTCAGAACTGCTCACAGTTCAAGGTCAGACTGCTCACAGTTCAAGAGATTGTTTATTATTGTTTATTATATAAGAGTTTTGTTGCATCTTTCCAGGGAGATTCACCTCGCCAGTAAACTTTAGTTTGCTCACAGAAGGTTTTATGGTAATATTTACAATAAAGCTTCTCAGTAAAAATATGTATGCTTCTTATTTATGATAAACAAATACATGTCAACTGAAAATTATTCATTGTGTCTTACAAAAGTAGTGGATAGAAAATGATTTAGTGTCTATTTAATACAAAGTAAAATAATTTTATAAATATCATTTTTGGCTTTAGTAAAGTTTATTTTTGGCAAAATAAAGCTCAATTATTTACACTTTTTTTAATTGTGTGTGTGTGTGTGTGTGTTTAATAAAATAAAATAAAAATATGTGTTCAATTTAATTTAGAAAAAAATATTAGAACACATTTGTTTTTGTAAATCAGGTTTGGAAAATGTTTGAGTATACATTTACTATAACTTCATCATTCAATGGCATTTTATGACATCAATGATGAAATTTGGATTCTGCATTTTTTTTAAATAAAAGCTTGACTGCCAGATTGAATGCAGACATATCTGTAATTCTGTGCAGTTTTACAAACTACATGCAGAACAACTCACCATGGTTCCTATACGCACACCTGAGTCTCAATATCTAACACAAACATCTAACTCAATCTGATGTTTTTATTCTTTCTCAAATATATTTCTCTGCTTCTCTCAAGCGCTCCCTCCTTTTCTCATCTCCCTTCCTTTTCTCCTTCTACCAGATGGCTGACCCATCTGCTCTTTCTCTCTCGCTATCCTTGCCTTTACCTCCATCTCCATCTCTCCTGATACCCCTTGGCTTTTAGAGTGTAGGTCCAAACCACATAGTTCATACATTTCATAAATGTCAAAGTCACACCAAATTAACCCCAAGGTTACACATAGACACCACAGCCTCAAGGATGGGAGAAAAACAGAGAGAATAATCGGTGTTTTCTATCTCTTTAGCTTTATCTCAAGCCTCTCTCGCACTGGGTCATGCTGCATATCTCACGCGCCATGTTTGGATATAAGCTGATCTGATCACAGTGAGGCTTTTCCATCTCTGCCAAAATGTCTCTCTTTCCCTCCATATGCAGGTTTAGCCTTCATAATCTGTCTGTGCAAGTAGGTTTATATGGTATCCACCAAGTTGCAAAGATGTAAAAAGTCATTCATGTTTTAAAGAAGCAGTTGAACCAAAAAGTCTGTAATTTTTTACTCATGTCAATCAAAATGCATGAAAACCTTTTTTTACATGTAAACAATGAAGACTGAAAGTAATTTTTAAAAAGTAATTTTGTGAGTTGACAGAAGATTTTTAGTGCATGATGAATTGAATTTTGGTATGTTCTTTGCACCAAGCTATTATGTGTACAAAACTATTTGTCTGTGAGTCATATAAACCCTATTTATGATACTTCTATGGTGGTTTTGTTTCCTTTTTAAAGCTTGGAAGTATCAGTGCCTATGAGTGCTAATTGCATGGGGAAAAAAGTAGGTCTACCCAATTCAACTGTTCTGTGTTTGATGGAAGAATGAAAGTCATACAGGTTTGGAATGACATGAGGTTAATTATTTTTAGGTGAACAAGTCTACTAATTATTTCCCTTAGGTCCACTTATCACATAAGTATTCATGTTTTTTGGTCTAAAAAGAACCATACTTTAGATTTTTACTGACATTTTCCACCCTCCACTTACAAAGACTGCTTTACATTGTTGAAAAAGAACTCCACTAAAATGAATGATTGAAGTAAGGCTTGATGATCCTGGATCTTGCTGAATATAATTTTCGCAAAGACCAGGATTCAAAACTTGCGCGATTACATTTAACTTTTCAAAAAGCTATTTAATTGTGTTTGTCTTATGATTTTACTAATCTGATGCTCCATCCATGTGCAGGTTCTGAAGGGTGATGAGACTCATGTGCAGAT
The DNA here is from genome assembly GCA_032357475.1 of Enteromius thamalakanensis. Taxonomy (NCBI): domain Eukaryota; kingdom Metazoa; phylum Chordata; class Actinopteri; order Cypriniformes; family Cyprinidae; genus Enteromius; species Enteromius thamalakanensis. The sequence continues at coordinate 15,042,285 of JAUCMT010000047.1, read as the reverse complement.
GGGAGAAATGGGATGAGATGGTTAATCTTCTTTTTCCATCCTGCTTGGAAGAAGTTACCAGTTCGAAGACATATCACCATCAGCCAAAAATTCTGTGAAACTGCAATGAATCTGCTATAGGTAAGTGATTACTGTAGAGGTCAGGCAGCTCCCTATGGCTAGTCCATATCCTTGTAATCATTTAGTGCTGATGTATCAGAAAGCTCTATAAATCCAGAACAAGCTGTTTCAGTAAATCAAATTCAATAAAGGACATTTTGAGTCCCAAAAGTCACAGCAGACGAAGCCCTTTTATATTAAAGGTCAAAAAAAGATCCTCATGATGTGACCCCTTCAAAATGGTAGTCATGCAATTTATAGAAACGATTGCCAGAGAACATAGTGAACTCAAAAATAACTTAAAAGACAGCAATTAAACATATATACCTGTTTTTGCACTATACAGTGTATAACTTAATTCCAATACATATATTGATCAAAATGATAACAATTGGTAAAAAAGTAGACTATCAATTTCTTCCCCCCTCCCCAAAAAAAAGTGTACTGGCCCCAAACTTTTGAACTGTGTAGTGATAATGAAGGTTATTTATACTTTCTGGACAGCTGGAAGGTCATCTAAAGGGTAGTAAAGAGCAAAAAGGTTTTGTGCGTGTCACATCTGCGTCATAAGTCATATGTCAGAACAATTACCCACTTCCAGGTCAATTTAGCCCATTTACACCAGTGGTGATAATGAAACTAGATGGACAGTGACAACATCTATCCCCTCGAGGCACAATTTCCAAAGCATTCAGCATGGAGTCTGAGACACCTGCGCACCGCCTTGCAACCGTCTCCAGTATCTGCCTCTGCTTATGAGTGTCTCTCCAGCTGTCTCGAGCATATTGAGGGAGGAGGAGGATGAGGAGCATGATGAAGCAGGGAACGTCTGCCCCTTCATCTCATTTCCCACGCTGACGCATCAGTTAGGCATCCGGAGGCATTCAGCTCGAGGCTTGGTATCCAGCCCAGGCCTTATGGTGTTCCTGTGAGCTCCCAGCGCAACACAGATTTGCCAATTAATAAGATGAAAGCCAAGTCTACACGGGCACGATCAAAGCAAAGAATTACCGAAGTCAGGTGATGCAAACAAACAAACCGTTGAGATTAGAAACGAAGCAGACATGGAGCCGTAAGTGGATGTGTGGCGGGTCGTAAGGCAAAGAACGACTGTGCGCGTCTTAAGCAGACACTGGGACTTAGTAAAACTAATTAAAGCTGCAAATGGGAATGAAGACAGAAGCAGCAAGGGTGAGAAGCAGTGGTAAACAGCAGATTAGGAGTCATTCTGTCTTTATTAAACCTTGTCTCTCAGAAAGGGGCACTCTAGTCTTTACATACACACGCTGATAAGTACTACACACACTGTGATTGTACAACTCAATTAATTATGGCACAGATGCACTAGCAGACACTTAATATCTACTAATAAGGTAAATAAATCTGAGCGCTGAAGGAAACCGCCGTGTATGATTCCTCTCAAATGCCCACTGGGTGTGACAGTCCAGATCTCCAAAGCTACAGGGACACACACATACAAGACGCTACAAGTTATAAACCTGTCCTTGATTTACTGGATCAGATAATTCACAGTTGGCTAAAAATAAATCCTCTCAAGGTAAGGCTGGATCAGCCTTGATTGAGGAATTTTGCCTTAAAAGGCACCTATTACGCAAAATTCACTTTTACAAATTGTTTGAAAATGTGTGTTGGTACACAACCACAATATATAATGATAAAAATTATCCAGCTCCATGTTTGAATCCCCATTAAATAAGTATTGTCTCATGCCGAGTTCATACTGCACAATCTTTGCCCAGATTTTCACTTGCTGACAGGTTTTGCAAAATCACTGACAATTACTGAAATCAGATGCAAATCTGTGCTTGTTCACACAATTGACATTCATGCATTGTGAATCATCAAAGATGTGATCTGAGAGACTGGCCAACATGTTGCAGACGCCCTTGAAATATTTGGCATGCTAAATATCTGGACCTGTTGGAGATCCTATGTGAAATGATTTCTAACTCAAAAATACAGTAGCGATGACCTACAGCCAATGAGAGAGAAATATACAAAGCAGCAGAAAGTTCGGGGAGGAGTTATACAATTTTAAAAATGGCTGATTTTGATAGAATTTGCAAGGTCAAAAAACACTTTAGTTTTCTCCAAAAATAGATTAAATTTTATCCCATTTCTAAATGATTCATAAACAACTTGTGTAGTTAGTAAGGACTATCGTGGAAAGTGCTTTTGAAAGCAAATCAGGCACACCTCTACGTTGTGAGCATTGTACACTGCATTAAACACTGTTTATCATAACTTAAACTAATAAGACAAACAGTCAAGCTGCATCAATCACAATGTTTAGACTACATTAGGCCCACAGCTGAACAACAGAACTACAGGAACGCAAGGTAGCCGCTTCCCAAGACATGTGCATGTGTAAATGTGTGCATTACACAACATAACGTACACAAATATGTGTTTTGAACAATCGCTAGAAAATACAATCATCAATTATTAATCATACTTACAGGTAGAAGTTCAGAGGAGCAAGCCGGTCCAAATAAACTAGGCACTGATCCATCTTTTAAGACCAAGCGTTTGGTGAATATTACGTTGTTTTCCAAGATTGGAAAAGCAGTCAACAGTAAAATGATGTGAACACAACAAGAGATTGTACTGCTGAGGTGTTGTTGAAAAAAATTATGTTAACCGCTCAGTCTTTGTAGATTCATCTTTCAGAAGGGCAAATGCAGAGCAGCAGCTAATTTGCATTTAAAGAGACATGCATGAAAACGGCACATTTATGCTTTTATTCAAAATAGACATTTTCAAATTATTAAATAAACGATCTGTTGGGTATTTTGAGATGAAATGTCTTAGACACATTCTGGAGACACCTAAGAGTTATATTTTGTAAAAAGAAGTAGACACCTATTAAGTACTTTTAGAAGTCAAAACTTTTCTTTTTGAGAAAAAAGGGGGTTATTGTCTGCTTAAAACAAATTGCATTTCTGGAGCTCATTTGTATTTGTACTTTATATTTTATTTCTACCACTTTTATGCCTTACAGATTTAAAGCTCAGCAACAAGATTAAAACCACTGACAGGTAAAGTGAATAACATTTATTATATCGTAATAATGCCACCTGTCAAGAAATGGGATATATTAGGTAGCATGTGAACAGTCAGTGCTTGAATTTCATGTACTGAAAGCAGAAAAAATGGCAAATGAAAAGATCTTTGACAAGGGCCAAGTATTGATGGTCAAACCACTAGGTCAGAGCATCTCCAAAAGACCCCATATGCAATGGTTAGTATCAAAGTCCATTTCAAGGAAAGTATGTTCACTCAACAGCCACTGCAGTGACGCAATGATTTTACTTATCAACCGCTGACTCTTATTTGGAAGGGGGGACTATTTAGCCATATTTTGCATTGCAGTTTCTTCCAGTCATAAATATAGGAGTGAACCTTATTTGTATTTCTATAGTCTTTGTTAGTACCTACCAAAAGTGGTACAAGGAAAGGCAGCCTCACCGCTTTTCTACCAAAGCTGGTGCCAGAGCTAAATTGGCTACACTTTTCCATTCAAAAGAATGTAGGGTGCGCAGATCCTGTTTCCGAATAAGCCCAGAATCCTTGCTGGTTTAAAAAAAGGGAACCTAAGAAGTAAGTAGGTGGCACTTACACACCACAGTTTGAAAATTCCATTTTTAGAGCGTTGTAGTTCAGGTAAGAAGACTGATAAAGACATGCTGGTGGAGATGCTCTTGGCAGTGATCTGCTGGGAAATCTTGGTTCCTGGCATTTATATGGATGTTACTTTGACATGTACCACCTGTCTGTATATACACCCCTTCAAGACAGTGTTGTTCCCTGCTGTCCTCATTTAGTGGGATAATGCACTCTGCCACACTGTAAAAATTGTCCATGAGTGGGTTTTAGTATCATGACAAAGAGTGCAATGTGTTGCCTTGCCCACTAAATTTTCCCAAATTCAATCCAACTGAGCAGCTATGGGATTCTGCCTTGCAAATTGCAGGATCTACTTCTAGATTTGTTTGTTTGGCACCAGGATGAGGAATGTCATGTGGTTTTATTGTACAGGCTGATTAGTGTAAGTGATCCCAGAAAGTATTTTGACATTAGGTCACAATTAAAAATGAATCTATGTCACTACATTTAAAAAAATCTAAAAACTGATTTGGAATAAATTTAACACAAGCACACAAATAAGTTTGTTTGGAGATGTGGGTGGATATATATATATATATATATATATATATATATATATATATATATATATATATAGTGTCAAATGTTCACTATTAATGCACTTGTAATAAGTGCATTAATAAACAAGTAATAATTGTTGGCCACATATGAAATCTATGAACTTTTTCACATATTGTGTACTCGTTTTGGAGTGGTTTTAAAGGTGGTAAAAAGTGCTAAATTAGGTGTCAATAGCTGAAAACATTTTCAAATTAATTAATATATTTTACATATTATTTAATAAAAATATAATAAAGAAACTTGAAAGGGTACAGGCAATGTACTACTGTGCTGAATGTGAATGGTGGATGTATTAGATTTGCAGGGGCCCCAGATTCAACACTGAAGATAGAAAAACATAACTTTAGTTTAATGTTTTATTTGCTGCAATGGCATACATTTTAAGTGTGCCTTAAGTGTCCAAAAACATTTTAGGGACACTGTATAATAGTCGTTGCCAGAGGCATTTTCTCCAAAGAGACAGCAACAAATCTGGATGAGAAAATAATGGACACTGCAAAAATAAAACAAAATGATTATTACAAAACATGAGATGAAACAGTGCTTACAGCAACTGTGCAACAATCTGTGCAACACCAAATCAAGTTTCAAAAGAGCTCCTTTACAGTGAGACAGGTAAAATGTCAAGTGAGGAGGCAGTGTCCCAGTCATATTTGATTGGCCTTTTACCCTGTCATTGTGATAATTTGTGCCTATTATGTTCACTTCAATGCTGATTGGCTTATTACCCTATCAGTGCAATAAAGGCCACATTCATGTTGACATTCTGTATACAAATAGGCTTGAATAGGTCCTTGAATCAGAAAAAAATCTCTCACTGGGGCAGTACCCTCTGAAAAGATACACCTTTAGACCTTATTAAAAATATATTTTAATATTAATACCTAAAGGGTACGTATTAGAACCTTTTTAAAGGGAACTGCCTCAAGCTTTTGTATTTTTCTGAGATGTGAAAATGGACTAATTAAAGTAAACAACTCACCCACTCAGATACTGCCATGTTAAATGACTTGAAAAGATGATCTGAGAGCGAGGCGGTTTTTAAGGAGAACTGCACCTCTGTGTCTCTAATCAACATGACACCTGTAATGTTTTCCAAGCACTTATTGACTAACGGTCTGCTAACTAAGGAAAATATATTTAATTATAATAAGCAAACAAACAATACAAGGATTGTACAATACAGTCTAGTAATTAAAAAAATAAATACAAATGTATGCTTTTTTTAGTATAGCTACACTAAAATTACCAAAGGTCATTATAAATACTTTTACATTGTTATAAAAAATGTAAGCTGACCTTTGCAACTTTCTATTCATAAAAGAAGCCTGAAGAAATGTTTTATGGTGTCCATGATTGCCACACTCAGAACAAGGGACAGACACGAGAGTTCAGGCAAAGAAGCTGAATTTAATCAAAACATAAACATCTCCATTCAACAGAGAACAGCAGAGGCTATCTTTAAGCAAACAAATGAAATAATTAAAATTAAAGAGTCTTTCCTTATCCAAGGAGGGTGATGCTCAAGAGCGACGGAGAGGGGAACCGCACCCCCTGGGTGCATGGGCATGGTGGTACTCAGCGGTAAGCATGGGATCCCGAACATTGCCATAATCGACCCAGCATCTCTCTTCTGGACCGTACCTCTCCCATAAGGTATTGGAGTCGGTTGCCCCACCACCAGGAATTTAGGATCTCTTTGACTCTGTAGATCGACTTTGGTTTCGACTTCGCCTGACGATGAAGAATGAACCAATATACCGGGGACTCCGCTTCCTGCAGGGCAGTCAGGGACCGATATCTCTGGTTGATAACCACATTAGGTCCCCTGGCTGATATACTGGGTTGGCGGAGCACTGAGTGTCTTCCCAAGCTTTGTGTCTCAGAATTTTCTGCTGGAGCTGACTCACTTACCCTCTCGATCTCTCGGAACCAGAAATCTATCGCTGGGACATCTGAGTGATCCTCAGTCCAGGGAAACAAGGGAGGCTGGAAGCCTTAAACACATTGGAAAGGTGTTAAGATGGTTGTTTCTTGGTGAAGAGAATTTTGTGCAAACTCAGCCCAGGGTAGATACTGTCCTGTTTTTTGTGACAGTAGGTCTGGAGATATCAACCGATCTCTTGGATCTTCCGTTCAGTCTGGCCGCTCGTTTGCGGGTGGTAGCCAGAGGAAAGACTTACGGACACACCCAGTAGACGGAAGAATTTCTTTCATACCAGAGAAAGACGAATTGGGGTCCTATATCGGACACAATGTCCTCTGGAATTCCGAAATGCCTGAATATATGGGTGAATAGGGCCTCTGCTGTCTCTAGGGTGGTAGGCAGTGCCGGTAAGTGAATTAATTTCTACTTGGAGAATCTGTTCACCAAGACCAAGATGGTGTAACCATTGGAGGCAGGAACGTAAGTGGCGAAATCGATTCTGATATGAGACCAGGGGCTACATGGGAATGGGCGAGGGTAACAGTTTTCCCTCTAGGAGACAACGCAGTGTGTACATCCTCAGACGTAACGGCCGACATATGGGGCCAACAGTAACGACTTTGGAGAAATAGGCACATGGATGGAGTACTGGCGGTTCACCATGCCACTGAGAGAGTGCAGCCCTGGCGCCTAGAGTGGCAGCATCCACCTCCACGACGAACTTAATGTTGAAATCTGGATGTTGGAGGATTGGGGCCATGCAGAAAGCATCCTTAAGTCGTTGGAAGGCCTCCTCAGCCATGAGTGTCCTGGTTATGGTCTTCTTCGCACCCCGGAGCTGAAGATATTATCTAGTGTTTAAATTTTGATAACACTAAGAAAAGTAGAATATTAGGCTGTTTTTTAATTGTGTGACACTGAAGATATTACAGCTTTGCCATTAATAAAATATTTATTATATCTATCTATCTATCTATCTATCTATCTATCTATCCATCTATTTATCAAGCAAGCAAGCAAGCCTTGTTAACTTCCTTCAAAAACATTTTCTAACTAACCTTAGAATTTTGAACAGTAGTGTGTTTACATACACACAGTACATATATTTTAATGTGAATTTGTTTTGATATATTAATATTATACAGCAAATACATAAAAATAGTAAAATACAGTACCGGTTGATAGTGCCATTTCATTACACCAAAACTGTGTAAACATCTTTTAGCACTGCTTTCTGTTCTACAGAGATGTGCTACCATATATATAAATGATGATACAGGGTCAGCTAAGATCCGAACTCTATAATATTTGCATTCTATAAAGTTTTACTCACATTGTGTGTAAAGTGTATCCCTCTGACCTCTGTAAAATCCTATATCGCTCTTTATAGTTACATCCAAACTATGTTAAACATAGCACCAATAATAAGGCAGAGAGTATAGAGAAGACTGAAGCACTTATGAAATATATAGTCAAAGGTGAAAACTCGGCTTACCTCAGTGACGAACAAGATGAATAGATCAGTCAATCATATTCCAGCTACAGTGGGAGTGAATGACACCACACATTGAAAAATACCCAAGCTAAATTACATAAATGTAGGTCAAAATCTTTTAAGTGGCTCCATTAAGAATTTTAAATCACTTTCAAGGTGACTGGAATGGAGACATACAGCCCTAAAACTACATTTCCATGGCAACCATACTCTTACCAGCAACTCAGTGCAACTCAATTTCGCACAAAAAAGAAAACTAAGGCCAAAGTTCAACGTAAAGTGCAAAGTGTATGATCCAAAACCTCACATCGAGGTCAGATGTCATTGTTTAGTAAGGCACTAGACACCACAGGTCACGGAATCAAAGTGTATCTTTAGCTAAGAGCTTGTGTAGGTGTGCATATAAGGAAATTTGTGGACCGAGGCGTCACAATGTGCCCTTGAACAGACAAACAGTTCATGAGCAGACTGCTGAAAAAGGCCTTGGAGAGGCACTAGGGAAAGAACACCAGTGAACTGAATCATCACCATCACCATAATGAGAGGAGATCTGTCCTCTCTGAGAACGAAAGAAATCATAAAACGGGAAAGGGTGGGTAGAGAAGTGAGAGCACAATAAAAGAGATCCTAGGGAGTATAACCAAAAGGAGTCAAATAGAGACAAACACTGAGGTAGATAGAAGAGAAGCAAGGCAGAAGATAAGGGGTTGCATATGTAGCTATTCAGAGATTCTGCTTTCGCACTGACAAGCCAACATTATAGGCTAGATAGAACTGGCGAGATTTTAACACAGCTGGATATTCGTTCCGCACAAAAAAAGAAAGAGAAAAGCAAATGGAAAACACGAGCAGCCAGATAAACAGAATGTGCAAAGGACACCGACATGGGCTTTCAAGGTAAAGGACGAGCCAAAAATACAGTACGCCTGAAATTTGCATAACACAGTCCGGTACCTGAGCCCCATTGTGTCCCATACAAAGTCAGTTGATTTCCATAACATGATCTATTCATTCCCACGCCAGTCGATGCAGAATAAGAACGATAGGAATCTAATCTTCTCACCCGTGATCCGCTGACCTTGTCATTCTTCCCAAATCCTTCACCCATCCCATCCTGTCCATTACTACAACTTTCACACAATCCACTACTAGATCCGTCAATTATACCCAATGTCGTCCAACGGCTGTCAATCACCTCCTTGACGTCCTGCCCACTAGATCATCCATCAGTGGTGGCAGGACAAACGCATCCCTTCTCATTATCCTCACGTCGCGGGCCAGGAGAATTACAAGTACGGTGATGGTGGAGAGGCCTGCAGCGGAGGGGAATGGCTTGAGTAACGAGCTGGAGGGCCTTAATTAAGGCTAGTCCTCCATCGCCACGAGGAGGGTACAGGCATTGATTAGCCTGAACGTAAGGGAGATGGCCGGAGAGACAGGGCGCTCAGGGGAGATTAAGTAGGAAACTGCAGGAAAGGAGAGGACTTCGTGCCTCAGAGACTCGGGTCTTAGGTGACCAAGAGGTTGCTTCTGCATATCTATCATCCCTGTCACAGCAGCCACAAAGATGTTAAACTATCTGAACTGGCTGAAGAAATGCACTCGCCGCAAGTACACAGATAGGAATGATTGGCCAAACTAATGGTGTTGCTGTATGTAGCTAAACCTCAGTATGTTATTTAATATGCAAACACTAAGTTTTAAGGGGGGGTTGCTGAATGTGAAATCTTTACTGATTTTTAAGAAGTAAACATAAAATTAATGTATGTAATATTACATGTAAATGTATGAAACAACTTGACTCATCAGTACATTGAAACTGCAGGTGAATAGAGTAAAAAAAAAAAAAAACTAGTTATCGCCTTACCCAAATTTACCTAATTTTTGTCATACCATCTTTAATAAAACACTTAAAGCAGAGAGAAAACACGGTAAAATTGTAAACTTTGGTGTGTGTAAGTGCTACTGAAGTGGAGGTACAGTATATGGCTCAGTGTAAAAAAACATAAAACAGCCTTTAAAAATATGTATTGTAATGGAAATCTATTGACAAAAATAGATAAAGTCCCATAAAATAAACACTTAATGTCTTTTGGATGTTTCTTTTCCACTTATGTGAAAAAACACTTGACAGGTGCATGACAGATGTTTCAGTGTCTCCCCTTAAATATTAAAAATCTTTGACAAAAAACTAAGCATTTGAATATCATCTTACTAAGACATATTATTGGGAGATACTTTCTGACAATTGATATTTATATGTGTTATGTGCATATTTCCTTGATTCACATCACAAGCTACCAGTTTTTCAGCTTACTATTTGGCCATATGAACATAAGCAATTGCTCCAAATTGCATGTTTTTGATCATTTTGGGCCTTTTCCCTTGAGTATGAAATGAATATTTTTTCTACATCATATGGGCCCTAGAAGCATGATGTATAAAATATTATACACCAAAAAAAGAAAAAGCATATTATTTTATATACATATTTTGTATAAAGGTTAGATAAATTGTTCCATTTAAAAAATATATCCTTTTTTTAGCTCAGGTTTAACAGACATGTATGTATGTTTCATCCGAGTGAAAAGATTATTAAAAAAAAAAAAGGGACGGAATAAAAGGACAGGTTTAAACAGGAAAGTTGACCAAAACCTAATACCAGGTGTAAACAGGGCCTTTGCTTCCATCCTGGTTTCCTTTTTTATTGCATCTTCTCACTGAATGTTACATATAAGATAAAATTTGATATTACTCAAAGGACACCAGAGAAAATTTCATTTATTTGAAAGAAGGTGTCACCAATTGCTTCTATTGCCTATTGTGAAAAAGTAACCGCTTTTGAAAGCAACAAAACAACAAGTTTTAGTAGGTAACTCGATGCAGGAGACTATAAATCTGTCCCGTTGAAATAAAATCACATACAGTATATATTGAGACAACAGACATACAGCAGAGTCACAACAAAGTTTCTTTGGGTAAACCCTATGCCACTCTTAAACACAACAACTGTAAAATTTTGTTTGTTTGTTTTTAGCTTATGGTCAATGTTCAGGAGAGAGACTGGAACTGACTTCTTATAATGGGTAAATACTTTTTATAGCTCTGCAAATAGGCCAAAGTACAAAAGAAATCATAGAAGTTGTAAACAATGTGAAGACTTGATAGTAGCATAGAGTGTTTCGGGTCTGAGAGAGAAAAATGACCATGAATACCAAAAAATTGCAAATAGCTAGCTTAAAGTTGATTATAGACAAAAATAATAATTATGTGAGCCCTTCATGCATGCTAAAGACATGTAAATAACTTCCATCACATTCAATCACCCTATACAGGTGGAATAGCAAATATATGGTAGTCGCATTTTGCTCAGTGGGCTGCTTTCTATAGCTGAGAGCAAAAGTCACCCCATTCCTGTCCCACCAACTAGCCTGTGCGATTTAGCTTGATGTACAGCGCCACATGCTCTGTGACCCACTGTGAAAAGCAATAAAGGGCTTTTTTGCTGGTTGTGTCCATGGGGCATGCTCAAAGGACACAGGGAGCAAAGTAACAAAAATACACAAAAGCAAAGTGACCACAGCCGCAAACATCAGTCTAAAAGACCGCTCCTCTGACAATGGCATGGCCTGCCTCACCGGCTCCCTCCCTCTATTTCACCACTTGATATAGAGACCCTGATAATAAAACAAACAGACATGCTGCCTTTCTAGAGTCAAGTCATGAACAGAGGTGAACAGCTTGTGTCGAAATAGCCATTTAGAAGACAGGTGATGACTAATGATGGATCTTTTTCAAGCTTTTTTATCATTATCATCGGTATCATTATCATCGGAAACCTCTATCATCGAACACAATTTCACAGGCATTAGGCTTGACCAACAGTCACAAAGGTGTCTGATTCTGCCTGCTGGGTGCATGGCGTTACATCTTAAAATGCATATTTCATAGCAGTGGTTTTGGAATATTCAATGTATAAAGCCCATAAACATAATAAATATGTAGTCTCTCTCCCTTTCTGTATATATATATTACATAATATGCATGCATCTACATGTATGTGTGTGTGTGTGTGTGTGTGTGTGTGTGTTTATTTATGTGTTGTTTTTTTATACATTCATCCTATTTTTTCCTTTGATAAACATAATCCTTGGTTGCCATGTTCCATACTGTTCATACACCCCGGGTTAGTAATTAATCTAGTGTAGTCAGCTTTCAAGATTTTACATAAATAAGCCCTGGATTAATGCAAGGTTGATAACACTGATTGAACAAACACAGCATGCAATGAGCATGCAAACTGTTTTAATAGCTGCTTGTCCATCTGTGAACATGTAGATGCACTGAAAACGAAAATGGTCTGTGTCTCAGAAGACCGAAAGGAATATTCCAGGTTCAGAACAAGTTAAGCTCAATTGACAGCGCCTGTGGCATAATGTTGGTTGCCACGCAAATCCACCTGGCTCACATTTTTATAAAAAATGTAGACCTAAATGTCTTCAAAAAAATAAATAATTAGCACTTTTATTGCATGTTTTTACACAATTATAAGCACCGCATTTCTTCATTTAAATAGTCCAGAAATTGGTGGGTTAAGACCAATCCTTTTTTGCCACAAAATGCTGACAATTTACCTTATCACAATGAATAGATGTTTGGAGTTGCTACACATCGTTTTTAATGGTTTCCCTCAGATATGGACACTAAACAGCTCGAAAGCTTCCATGGCTGGACAATGTAGCCTATATAAATATGTAATGAGATCAGTTTTGAGACCAATGACTGGTCTTCTCTCTAGAGCAAAGTTTCATGACCCAGAGTTAAACTTCGTTAATTAGAGATGTGAAACCCACAATATGTATTTTTGATACAATGTTTAGAGATAAATAAAAAGATAGATACTTTGAGGAGAATGAGATGACGACACTGACCAGCTGTGTATTATAAAGATATTCATAGAGTTCGGCCCAAGGTCGATTGATAATGCAAGGTTTCTAGATTTATTTTTAAATGTTTTTCATTGGAATTAATTAATGAGCACAACCGCAATTAATGAAACATTATGAAAAGGAAGGAGAAGCAATGAGGATGGGGCGAATGGACACGCAACAGCAATGACAAGAGCGTGTCCGTCACGCGCAGAGATGAAAAACGGCACCTCTCACCGCGAGGCGAGCGGCAGCCTCCTCACGCGCGCAGGGGGAGTGAGAAGGATGCGCGAGTGGCACCGAATGCAATTACACGAGGCGCAAGCTCAAGGACTGAAGCACGCTGATTACACAAAGCCTCGAGAGTCTTTAGGTGGACACTGCATAGCACTGAGAGTGATTTCCTGCTAAATTGACCTCTCGATCCAAAATAGCAGTGGAAGCGGGTATTTTGCTATATTCAATTACAACCACTGACTTATATCTGTGTTTACATTTTTTTATATATTTTTTGCTCAAAGAGAATCCCGTACAACCTGGTCACATTGTTAAAAAACAATGGTTTGCTGGTCTTGAGATTGCCTCCTAACCTGCATTGCTATAAAAAAAAACCTACTTAAACCAGCCTAAGCTGATCTTCTAAATTTAGATGATTTAAGATCTCCCAGCCTGACTGACTCATATCTCCAAAATCAGGCTTGGAGATCATACAGGCCAGTCTAGACTGATTTAAGATCAGTATATTGACTATTAAACAAATAAACTGCCAACTGAGCATGAAGGTGTGAACCTTGAAAGTTTGCTGAATTTAGAGAGTTTAAGATGGTCTTAGCTGGTTTGAGATGATCAAAAGAAATAATAAAATCAAACAACAGATAGAGAAAACATAAATTCAAGTTTAAAAACTGACTCTGGTAGTAGAGGGCAGATGATTTGCTGGTCTTAAACTGGTCTCCAAGCCTGATCTGCTGTAAAATGCCCACTGCCTGATCAGACTTGGAGATCACTTAACACCAGAAAACCATCTTAAGCTATTCTAAAAGGGTTTTTTCAACAGGGTACATTCTGTGAAATTCAAACAAATTCAATTCAAAGCAGATCAAATAAAAGCAAGAGAGATTTATCGCCTATACTATGGCCACCTGACAGATGGTGGCACGTGGGTGCATTGGGGTTATTTTTTGACACTGTGAAAATCATCTCGCTGGCACCTAACAAACTAACCAGCTGGTCTCTCTCACAATCCTATTCTTCGGTTTGGCTTTGGTTACAGTTTGACTACCCAAATCACTACAGACTTACGTGGCTTGTATCACAATGCTTGTTGAATCACAGGACATATAGTGTGAAGATGATCTATAAATAACACGACAAGCATGCTGCTATTGAAATTTCAAGTAGCTCTTCCTACATTTTTAAACCTTCAAGGCTAACCAGTGCTTCTCCCATTGTTGCACACCCAATAACAATATTTTGCAATAGCATGTGTGAACTGCAATTTCTTAAATCTAACCATTAAGGATAATTAAAGTATAGTTGATGAGTATTCAAAGTGCTTTCAAGAGTGACCTGCCCAACATCTCATTTCACCACTTAAAACAAATACATTTTCGATGCTGCAGATGTTCTGCAACTAAATGATTTCAAAAACATGATTAGCAAATGTGATTTGTAGTCATGTTGTAAGCAACTCTCTCATCTCTTCATTTTCTCCAAGCAAAGTAATGAAGAAGAACTCCCCATTTACATTTATTGGAATCCCATTTGCTTTCCATCTGCTAACTAGCCACCTGTGAAACTAGTTTTTAACAATCTTTGGGGCTCAGGGCCACCACATCATCCCATAGCCTTTATTAGTGTTTATATTCAGCAATAAAACTACTGAGGGGGGCTACAGCAAATCTTTGCATTGTAAAACAATGTGATCGAGTATATTTGTTGTTGGGACAATAGGTGTGCCGAAATGAAAATCCGACATAAATTCCCTCTCTAATTAAAAAAAAGACATCCAAGGACTAAGTCCATAGACCCGAAGGCTGGAGGACAATTGCAGAACAGCACAAAATACTATCAGTATTTTCCCTGTCAGCTTAAGGTGTTACGAGATTGTTTATTTCAGTTCAGCAAGTGAACACTAATAGCCCAAAAGACAAGACTGATGCGGACACAGACACAATGCACTATTTGCATCTCTAAAATACTATTACAAAAGCAGTGATGGCAAGAGGAAGGAAAAAGTAAGACACTTAATTCAGGGCCTCAGGCAAAAGTGAGGAGGAAAATATTCAGAGTTCCTGTGCTGATGGAGACAAATGGACAAGATGGCCAAAACGAATTCCATTACAAAAAAATGAGTACTTTTTTTTCCAAACCCATCTGAGCTGACATTAAAAGGTTCACCTAGAAATAAAACTAGAATACAGTGCCCATAAAATGTAGTTGGACACAATGTACGAAAAGAACTGCAGTCTATATATAAGCTGCAGCGCTCTGCAACTGGGAGGGGAAAAGGACTTTAGAAGTGCTTAGAATTATTCATTCATAATTATATGTACTGTAGGTATTCACATTTAAGAGCAAACATGTTCATTTAGGTGCTGTTTATGGAAAATACCGATAAATTCCAAAACATTATTGAGGCAAAAACATGATGGTGGTATTTCAAGCTTCAACTGCTTCCAAAGTAAGAAAATCCCTTAAGGAATTTACTCACGGGTCAGGGGGCATGATTAATTACGTTAATTTTGGCAACACATTTTTGTATATAATTAATCACAATTTAATTGACAACCCTAATTTGATAAAATATCAAACCGAGTGACATTTATTTAAATGAAGAATAGCACAAACACAGTTTCTCGAAAATAAGTACAGACTTGAAATTATAATAAGGGAAAAATATGGTTGAAACTAAAGACAGCAGTACTAAAGATAAGTGGCTCTAGACCCAACACAATATATAAATTTTTTTTTTTTTTTCGAATGCATCTTAACTAGTAGCTTATTAGCATGCAAACTACTAGAATATTAGCCATTTATTAGTAGCAATATAATACATATTAATGCCTTATTCTACATCCCTAACCATACCCAACATGTACCCTAACTAAATATTAATAAGCAAATTTACTGTAATGTTCTATAGATAATATAAATTAAAAAACATTTTGGGTTTTCAAAATATTCCTGATTGTAAAGGTACTTAACAATAGCAACTGAAGGATTTATCGGTTTTATTTACTTGGGTTATTTGTCAAGTCGTCTTTGTTTGTGTAAGTATATATATATATATGTATACGTGTATGTATGTGTGTATGTGTGTGTGTAAGTATATATATACACTATATTACCAAAAGTTTTCGCTCACCCATTCAAATGATCAGAATCAGGTGTGCTAATCACTTGGCCTGGCC
>JAUCMT010000047.1:15020093-15026075 GCA_032357475.1 Enteromius thamalakanensis | reverse complement strand
TTAAGGGAAACTGGGTCAAGGAAGGCACATGGGGAGACAGAGCACATGGAAAGACAAAACAAACATCACATGACACAAGAACGCAGACAGAATCAAAAACAGATCAAGAAATACATAAAACAAAGAACAAAACAAACCATGGATGTTACATATATATACATTTCAAGTTGTAGGAATCAATTTTTTTTTGTTGTTGTTTTTTTAAGTCTCTTATTCTTACCAAGGCTCAATAGAAAAACACTATATTGTACAATTTTTATTAAAAATAAAACAAAAATCTGTTTCTATTCTCATATATTTTAAAATGTAATTTATTCCCTACTCTTCAGTCTTCAGTGTCACTTGATCCTTCAGAAATCATTTGAATATGCTGATTTGCTGCTCATGAAATCATTATTATTAATGTTTACGGTCGTGCTGCATTTTTGTGGGGAATATTACATACACTGTAAAAAAAAAAGCTGTTTCAACTTAAAATAATTTGTTACCCTGCTGACTTTTAGTTTAGTCAACTAAAATATTACAATTGTCACTTAAATTAACATTAATTCACAAGTTCGCTCTTACTTATGATCGTAATTAGCATATTTGGTGGGCTGTCCGGGGAGCGAGCTGGGATGAGCCCTAGAAGATGGAGCCCTAGGGGGTAGAAAACTAACCAGAGCTGAGCTCGATGGCCGGCTCAACTCCCACCTACCCAAAATCTCAAGTAGACTAAACAAAAAATTTTAATTAGGAAGTAATTTGTGTGACACACACATGTATATACATATAATTTACACACTTCATGCTTTACAAATATTTAATATTTGTACTTTTATGTTACTTTTAAATGTAATATTTTACGGCACATTAGGATAAAACACTAATTGCTTTCTTTCCCTGAAGTAAACAGGTAAATCACACTGCTTCTAAAACACAAGAAAAGCCTGTGAAACTAAATAGAGACACGATCATCAAGTACATGTTGATTGGAATGCATTCGTATTATATTTCCTGTATTGTGCCTTTGCTTAATTTGTATTTCAAACAGATTTCTTCTCTCTGGGTTAAGATTCCAATGCAGGACTCCCATCTGTTTGTGACTAAATAGATTGCAGAATTGGCATTACAAATGGATGCCTATTATCCATGTTGGATGATCATGGAAGGACTTCGACTGATCTTTCCCGCTGTTGGCTCATATAATTCCCTACCATTTCAGTCATTGTCTTCTCAAGTGTTCAGTTGGCTGGACAAACAGACCTCACAATGTCTGACAAGGAAAGAGGAGCATTTTAGAATCATCAAGATACATGGTCCAGATGGCTGGGTTGATTCGGTGCAACTATATGCTCTTGATTACTACATGAACAATGCCATCATTAAGATGAACTAGCCTGGCTTGGTTATTAGTCTATGAGTTCTGGAGTTTTATTTTACTCCTGAAATGTAAACAACAATGCTGCGAACGCTGTGAAAATATTGCCCATATGGCTTTGCTTTGTATTGAGTATCTAGGAGTATCTGGCTGATATCACGGATATGATCATGAGCCTCTTTGTTTTCCAGGCTTGCACAAACACAACACTAGCATAACTACTTTCTGATCACTCCAACCGAAGAAACTATTTGTTTGCAATGGGATGTTCACTAAACAGTTACAGAGATTTTTGGGGAAAAGAATCAGTCGTGCAAAGGATTTGATATTAACCTATAACTACTCTTTGTGAACTATGCATCAAAATAATCAGTTCATAATAATTGATGATTCAGGAATTAGACTTTGTCACACTGCATGTTTCCCATTGACTACAATTTACCAGCTCAGAATCAAACTACAGGTATGTTCGACAAACTGTGTATTTTTGATTCACTGAAAAGAACCAGCTCATAAGAAAAGATAAGATAAGATAAGATCCACTGATCACACTGTATATATTTTTAATTTACTAAAAAGAATTGACTCAGGAATCAAACTATATTTATCGCAATTAAGGTTTTTGATTCACTAAAAGAACCTGCTCAAAAGAGTCATTTGTTGGGGAATTGTTCTACACTGGTCATGCTGTATATGTTTGATTCGCTAAAAAACATAAGAGTCATTTGCTCAGGAATCAGAGTAGTCATAATGCAGATTTTTGATTCTGTAAAAAAGAACCTGTTCATAAGAGTTGTTTGTTCAGGAATCAGACTACATTTATTTTTGAATATGAATGATAAAAAAGAAAACATTACTGCTTATACAACTATAGAGTTATAATAGTTATAGCAGTTTGAAAATATGATATTTTAAGAATTAATAAAACATTTTACGGCTCATAATTCAAGGGAAATGTTGAGAAACAGACAAGTTCAAGAGGAACTTCAGTCTTCATTCTCTCTCCACCACAAATATCTAAAAATTGAGATATATAAGAGATGTCACTTCTGCTTTTTGGTTTCATTGGACACTGAGCAACTGAACAAACAGACCTAACCCAGTGTCCCAGCATTTCCAAAGATTTACCGACAGTAAACGGTCAGCTCACTTCAGAAATCACGTTCTGCTTTGATGTTCAGTACAACAAAAGTACAACCATCCCCAACCAACCACAGATGCCCCCTGTCCTCCTCCACCACATCCTGACAGCCAACATAATCCCACTCAAGACATAAATCATCTGCAACCCACACAATGAGAATCATCACCGGATTCAAAAGCCGTAAACAGAGGGACAGAAACACTTCACTCCTGCGAGGAGGAGGCTATTAAACGCAGGATAGTTTATTCTGCCCCTTTGTAGTACTTTATACTGGCTACAGATGCCAGCGCTCCTCTGGGTGAGACAAACAGTAGAGGAACTGTGGGACGGAAGGGAACGATTAACAAACTCATGCCCTGCTCAGCATCTGCTGATTGACTCTGACTAACTGCCACTGCGCTCCACATGCAGCCGTGGTGTTTGGTTGTGAGCAGCACGTCTGTTTGGACCTTTACAACTAGAGGAATTTGCATTCACAAATTTCAAGCCAGGATTCTTTACGGGGAAACTGACTAAGGTGTTGAATAAAATGCATGTGTGAACATAAACAGGAATAAGAGTTAAAGCTTGAATGTGTGGAGGACACGCTTTTATGTGATGATAATAAAACTTTCCGAAGCTTAGAGAGCATTTTTTTTTTTTTTACTTTTGGTCTAATAGGACTAAAACAGACCCTTTTTTTTTATAATATGTACATACATATGCATAATTTATGTATACATGATATTGTATTATGCTAAACAAATAAACATGTTTGTAATAACCACAATTTAGATGCTTACTGTATGCCTGGTGCTTTTCAGTGTTTTATGTTTAAAATAAATATTTATGAAATACATTAAGTGCATTGTAGAATAAATAAATTAATCAGAAAACATAGTTAAATTAAAAAGTAATTAAACATATAGTTAAACAAACACATTTGATGTTGCTTTTCCGTGTTTTAGGAGATTTATACTTTGTTTATTGATGATAAAAAATAAATTAATACAGATTTGATTTTGATGTCTGGTGCTTTTCGGCATATATTAGAGAAATTAAAAAAAATAGTATGTATAACACTATTTATATCTGTTTTACAATTAATACATTTTATTATTATCTACCAGATATTTGATGTGTGCATGTGTTAGGTGTATGTTTTAGTGTTTCAGGAGAAAACAAAAATAGTATTTGTAATACTTTACTGTGTTTTAAAATAATGAAATAAACCATTAATAATAATGCAGTGAATGAATGAATAAAAAACAATGTCTTTAAAGCAGGTATAAACGTTTATTTTTCTTACTAGAGACCAACAGAGAACTACAGATATGAAGTTCCCTCATGTTTTGGGATTTTAAAGGTGTGATTTTTTTCTCCAAGCAAAAGATTAATGAATGAAAAGGGAATTCAGTGTTAACTAAACAATGTTGAGGAGAGAAAAACTTCTGTAAACATAACATCACGCTCGGAGCAAGCAGGAAGAGACGATTTAAGTACTATTGCATGAGTGCTGTAATATATACACTGACTGGCATGTGAGCTGAACCTTCTCAGAAGATGTATGGAAAGTCTCACAGGAAACACATATCTGCACTCAAAAGTAAGAATATATGGATAACGATGCTTCCTTAAAACAATCTACATTAAGCTGAAATGTATTTTTCCATCATGACTGCCAACAGACCTCTGATTGACAAAGCAAACTGTAACACAAAACCCGTAATGCAACAAACCGCAACGTGGCATTAAACATGTTCCACAACAACTTCTGCGCTTCCAGTGCTTTTGCAATTTACTTTTAATATGACACATTTGCTCTTGCTGAAACGGGTGATTGGATTTTCTTGAGCAAACGTCACAGGACATTAACATAATCAACACCGTTTTCCACTCCAGTTCTAGTACTACAGGCTATGACGGAAAATATTAGAAATTGTTGAAGGGTACAGGAAGATCTTGGAGTTAATTAAATTCACTACTTAGGAACCATAATCTTTTATTAAATAAAAAAGACCCCTAAGAGAAATAAAGCTTAAGTATCCGCAAATGTATTGCAAATAATTTGATCTGTACCCTTCGTCAGCTTCATGCTTGTACAGTCAACCATTTCTTTCTCCCACAACAGCATTCAAGCCTTTTTTTGTTTTATGACGGTGAATTTAACTACTATTAACTATTAAAAGCTAATTTTTAAGAATAAACTGAAATGAACAATACGTCAATATGTATTCTAAATGTACAGTAAATGTGAAGTGCCAACGCTGTCTCATTACCAATCCATATGTATTTTAAAAGGTGGCTATGATCTTTCACAAATTTTATGAATTCATACAAATTATTAAATGTTTTCCCACAAATGTGTGCCAGCTGCCGTGTTATCGGGCCATTCAATTTATATTAGAAAGTCAAATACAATGAGAAAGATACTTTTTTCTATCTATTGCATGCAACATTTAATGGCATTACTTTTTTTATTTGTATTAAAAAGACTTTTCTCCCCAAAAAATACAATTGTTATCATTTACTCCACAGCCTCCACTTGTTCCAAACCTGCATGAGTTTCTTTTTTTCTGCGAAACACAAAAGATGTTCAGAAAAATGTTTGTAACCAAGAAGTCGACCTAAGCCATTGTCTTTCATAGACTTTTTCCCCCAAAACTATGGAAGTCAGTGGCTACGGACAACTATCCCTACCTGCTTGAGACTTTTTAAGAACTTTTTAAAACCTGCAGAAACTGAAAAAAAAGTGTTGCTTTTTTGGCACCCTGACATAAATTAACTAAAAGGAAAACAAGCAGCATGGCATAACTGACATCCTCATTCTGCTACTTACAAGACATATTTGAATAAACACAATGAGACAACGACCTCTGTGTAGCTGTATCCCAGATGGACGCTCCAGCACTCACGGCTGTCTTGGGTCATTTGGTCTGCGGGGATCTGACTGAGTGATGTGTTTTTGGCTGACTCCCTGAGAGGAAGGTGAGGAGACAGATGTGAGTGGGGTGCTGAAGAGCTCCAGCGTCTTGAGAGTGGCTGGAGGCCTTCCTGAAATTAAACCAAATCTATTCCTTAATCCAAATTCTTATCTGGAATGATAAACTGTTTGGTATCCTTGTGTACAACTCCATATTTTTTGTATAAATGGACTTGTTTAGACGCCGGAAGACGGCACTGGTTTGTGCACGTACAGTTTGGGTACTGGATGAGTGGTGACACGCATGACATACTGCATGTTTTTACATCTACGCAAATACCTGCATTTGAATGGGAAGTGTAGACAACAAAATGAGGGAGGTCTGGTAAAACATTATGCATCTGAAGCAAGCAAGTAAATAGAATTGAAGAGGTTTGCCTATGTTACATAAAAATTCCTTACTCTCATTAGTGGCATGTACTGTAAATGAAAGCAGTGGCTTCGGAATGGCAATCCAAATATAGGCTTTAAAAATCATCTGACTATAATATGTTTTAAATAGATGATGTTAATAAC
>JAUCMT010000047.1:14987593-15015093 GCA_032357475.1 Enteromius thamalakanensis | reverse complement strand
CCATTGCTTCCAGCTAAAATATTAACCTCCTCATATTAGTAAATGCTGAAGTGAAAGAACAACAGAGGATGGACTTGTTCACTAATGGAAGCATTATTATGGATTGCAGACAGGTGTTTGGGCCAGAAGCATTGGTTTAAAAAAGTAAAACTCTTGTTTCTTACCAACACATTAACTGATGTCACGTTAAGATGTTTTTAAATCAGCTGTTCAGACTCATTCTAATTGCACCCGCTCACTGCAGAAGATCTATTGGTGAGCAAGTGATGTAAAGCTCAATTTCTCTAAACCGGTTTTAAAGACAGAAACTCATCTACATATTGGATGGCTTGAGGGTGAGTACATTTTCAGCAAATGTGAACCAAACCCCCTCAAGAAGGAAGAAAACTCGTGTGTTTACAACTGTGACAATGATCAGCTAAAAACTGAAAGACTCTTGACGGCTAAAAACAGCAGTCTTCAATGATGCGTGCTGGTCTGTTATTGTAGGAACATCAACTTCACATTATCATGCCCCTAAACATGACACCGAACTGTAATTGGTTCCTCTTGGGCAGTCCTTGGTCAGTGAAAGCTGCTAAAGTCAGACCTTCTGCCATCAGTCTAAAAGTCGGACTAGTTTAAAGATAACTGAAAATGCCATCTGAAACATTCCTTGCACTTTAAACGAAGTTCAAGGACCCCAAAATGGCTCGGAGAGACATTTTAAGGACAATCTTAGGAAGTGAGGCACAGAAGTCTTCAACCTAAATATATGCAGGGTAATTTACCATTTTGTAGAGCCAAGTGTGACGACTAAAAACAGGTTAAAAATGCAATAGGATGTTTCTTTCACCCGCAAAGCACCGGCTCTCATTAAGAGCGGAGTGCGAGAGTACTTCAGCAGTACAACACCTGGGATCGTTTTATCACACAACGGACGTCGCATGCTACCTGCGTCGCCGAGAAAGGGTGGGGAAGTAAAGGTGAACAAAAGAGGCACTTGAATTTGCGAGCCCTCATAAAGCAGAGGCGCTAAAGCGAGAGCGATGTCAGGATGTTACGACAGCCGGGCTCCTTGCACTCCATCACAAAGGCGACAGGCAGTTAGATGTGCTAGACTAAAAGTCTGCATGTATGAATGACAACTTTGAGACAAAAGGAAGGCATATACGCAGGTGACTGGCTGACTGCTTTGCTGATTGTCACACAGCCATGGTTGGTTAAGAGTGCTGCTGATGAGAGTAGCTGCTCAGAAAGCAAAGCAACTCTGTGTACAGACGCACGCATGCATGCACATCGACAGTCCACGTCTAAACAACATGAAAAGGTGCCAGTTGAAAGAGCTTCATACGTCTTTGAGATAGCAGTCCTGCTGATATTTGCCGCTCCTGGCAGGACAGAAGATGTCTATACTTTCACAGTAGGTGCCCAACAAGCTACCAGAGTACAAATAAGAAGTAGATACAAAATGAATGTGTAATGTAGAAAAATACAAAAAGAAAATACAAATACATAGCGGTTGCTTTAACAGGAAACGGATCACTTCAGACCAAAGGGTCACGTTGGGCTTCTAAAACACTCATCTCTCAACATGCATCTCATGGAACCATCACAGAAGTCATTTTCCAGAACATTTCTGTTCACTGTTCCTTGCTGGCTGAATGATCTTCCCTATTCACTACACAAAATCCCTGACAATGTTCAAGAGACAGCCAAAAACTAATCTCCTCTGAAAAACTGGTAGGCTCTTCTGAAAGAATTATTCTATATGCTTTCACTTTACCTCAATCCTCCCTTGTCTAGCGTGCACTATTCTAAAAGATATATGAACCTTTGTATTACATCCACTTCTGGTGTTTAATTGCCTCGTTATGATCAATCGCAGGTTGTATTCCTCACTTGTAAGGCACTTTGGATAAAAGCATCTGCTAAATGAATACATTTAAATATAAGCACTTTATATCATGCTTGCTGGCAACAGTGTTATTCCAGCATATTTAAAATGTACTTTTTCAGTTTTACTTTTAATATTAGTTTAGGTTTCAGCTATTTTGCTAAAATTATGCAGAATTAGTAAGATAAAAATGAGACTTTTCTCTCTTAACAATTTTGCTGTGTTCTTATTTATAAGAATTATCAATAGTTACAGTTCAAAGAATCTTCGTTCATCTTCAGAAAATATACTTTTTTTTTTTTTATTCAAATTCAAGACCTTTCTGACCCTGCAGAGACAGCAACAAACTACAACATTTAAGGGCCAGAAATGTAGCAAGGACCTTAAAAAAAGTCCATGTGACATCTGTGGTTCAACCGTAAGGTTATGAAGCTATGAGAATACTTTGTGTGCAAGCAAAGAAAATAAAATACTTAATAAAAGTCTTTATTTAACAATTCTTTTCTTTCATGTCAGCCTCTGCTGCGCATTAACAAAGGTATCACGTTGTAATTAAAACATCTTAATTTGTGTTCAGAAGAAGAACAAAGGTCTTATGGGTTTGGAACAACATGTTTGGAACAACAATAACAGAATTACAATTTTTGGGTGAACTATCCATTTAATTGCTAAGTTGACCATACTGTGATCAAATCATAAACTGGACCACAATTGCATGCATTTTGCACTGTCCACTTGTTATCAGATCTCTTGACATGAATTTTGATACTAGAGCACAACACAGCTCTAACACTACACTAACTCTGGTGCATTGATGGTGGTCTCAACAGAAGTTGCACTGCATTCAATTTTATCAGCACCCCTTTTAGGATCATCTAATATTTTTTTTTAACAAATGTATTGCAAACAATCACTTTATAACAGGAATCAGAGTGCCAGACACTGTTGTTAACACAGTCAATGTGGTCTGTTTAATCAAGATTGATTTAATTTGCAGAACATTTACCTCTCTATTGAATCACAACGCATTGTAACAGCCAGTGAAGCTAGCGAACTTCTAACAGCAATCATTACTTGCAAAATTGATTAGAAGATTAAGCACATACTTTTGTTTGCCTGCCAGGCAAAGGTGTTTTTTTTGGTGGTGGTGGGGGGGGCACGCTAGTCTGTATCACCGCATAAACCCCAATTGATCTAACTGACGGATTTTGCATGCGACCCGACTGCCCTGGCTGAGAGCCGCGTCCATCATGGTGTTGCTCCCTCCTGGCCCGCAGTCACCGGCATATTGATTTCCCATTACTGTGTCACTGTGCAGGGCATTTTTAAACACATCGGCCGTGATGTAGAGCTGTTACAGCACCCCAGTGTCTGCAATTGAGGGATGCACCACTATCAGAGAGCGCTGTGTCACCATCTGGTGGTACTGGCTAAAATGACTCCCTGGTTTGCACACTCATGCTTACGAACTGCATTTTGCAGCAGTAATTTGTCTTCGTCTTTCTTTGTCAGATTAGCTTCATTTAGGCTTGCACATTTCATGTTAGGAAGCAACAAAATGAACTGAAAATGGGTAGAGCTCACCATTAAGACCATTAGATTAAAAGCCTCTTATAAATCTAAACCCAATGTCCAATTAAGAAAAATGGACATCATTCATGGTCTAGAAAAGCAAAGGTCTTGAGAGTCTATTAATGTGCAAGTTTGTAAGTCATCTAAAAAAAAAAAAAAAAGTTTAAAAAAGTCTGCTGTATATTAAAAACAGTTTCCGATTACGGCTGGAGACTGGCAGGAAATTATTGTAATAGGGCTATTTTTACAAAGCTATTTCAGAAGAAAGCCAGGGTCAAATCAACAGAGAAAATAATCACATAATTTGTCCCCATGCCAACTGCAGCAATCAGTCAAAAGATAAATGGCACAAAAAAGGTCCCTTCTGACAGTCTTTTGCATCCCACAGCTATTGCAGATGCAGATTACAGCTGGAATGTTTCTGATCAGTGCTTGTGATGGAAACAGAAAGGAATCGAAAGCAGAAAAACACCTTTAATTAAAAGCAAATATTATTGTAAATGGCGTTATGAAATATGTAATTAGCATAATCCTCAGTCCCGAGGCTCACAAGACCATTTTAAAAGAGAATATTAAACAGGATGGATATATGAACAGCTGTGGAACTTTTTACATGACATTTCTATATTTTCAACAATGTTAATTCTTTACCATTTATTTTTCTTAAAATGACAACATGGTTAATTACATGTTGATAACAATATTAAAGCATATTACGGCAAATCTGAAAAAAAATAATTGAATAAGCAGTAGTAAATTATATTAAATAAATTACATACCCTACACTTATATTACACATAATATAATAATATAGTACATAATGAAATGTAATAATATATTAAAGTTATAATTAATAAATATATATAAATTGTAAAATTATATATATATATATATATATAATTTTAATATATTTTATTGTTTTATATATATATATATATATAACTTTATATAATATAATTTTAATATACTATAGATATATATACTGTATATATATATATATATATATATATATAAATAAAACTTCTGTATATATTATATTAGCATTTTATCATTTTATTATAGCAACAACAGACAGAAATATCACTGATGCCACTGACTTTAGCACGATGATTATTATTAATAATATTTCTTGTAACATTTTTTTTGTTCTTTGCAGTGTTACGCATTTTAGTTAATAACACGATGATGTTAAGTTTATGAATGCAACGGCCAATCAGATGCATTCCGATGAGCCCCTTTTGTTGTTTTGTTGTTCAGCGTGCACTAACTGAATTCTCATCAAACAACAAAGTGATGTACACACGATGTAAGTATAAGAGATTATTCACCATATGGTGTATTCAGCTTTACTGATTAACAGGAATACTTTTTAATGTTCATATACTCGCGCTAGACTGAAGTCAGTTATGATGTACTTTTTTAGAAATGTTAATGTTCTTAATGTAATGCCAGTTTTCAGTAACTGCTTTTAGAAAAACTGAGGAAACGCAAGTGGAATAATTAGTGACATACAATGTTTCTTGTCAATTGTTATGTTAAATACAAATTTCCAGCAATAAAACTAAGCAAACTAATTTGCATGATAATATCATGTTTTGGGGTGATCTCACAGACTTTTGATAGGATGATGTGACAAAGGAGCATATTGCACAACTCTATTATATAGATTTCACCACTAAATATATATAGATTTTCACCCAAAAATAAAATTCAGCCATTATTTTTTTCCTTCTGTTGATCTTATATGTTGAATAAATAATTAAAATGGGGATTTTGAAGAATGTTGGTAAAACAAAAAAAGATGACGGTAGCCAGGCTCCCAATAGCATAAAAAACCCCTATGAAAAAGTCAACTGTTTTGTTACCAACATTTATTAAAATGTCTTATTTTGTGTTTATGGATGAAAGATACTTCTAATGGTTTAAAACAACTTAAGGGTGATTAAATTACGATAATTTTAATTTTTGCATGAACTGTCCCTTTAAAAGATGCATATGATATTCACCTGGTCCTCTTTTATCCCAGCCGCAGACCATCGTGCCCATGCTGAGCCCCATGCCTTTGTACTGATACACCATGTTAGCCAGAAGTTTGGAGGCAGCCGCAACTGAAATGCGCTCTTTGTTGCGCAGCTCATAGATGCGACACTGCCTGGCCAACAGACGCTCCCAGAAGCTGCAGTCCGCGGCCCCTCCAGCCATGGTCCCGAGCAGGTACGGGTTGATTTCAATCACCTTCTTCACGGTCTGTGAAGCAATGTAGGAACCAGCTGTTGCTCTGGAATCCACAGCCACTATCACGCCATGCTGAAACTAAAACAAATGAGAGAAATATAAACGTGAAGCTTGCAAATGTATTAATTAAGAAATAGTAAGAAAAAACGTTTTACATTTTACTTGACATTCCTTTACAGTTTATATCAAATAATGTAGTGGCTGGTTAGTGCGATAAAGTTGCTGTGTAGTTTTTTTACATGCATGTTTACTTACAGAACATTTTACTAACTCTTTATTTAGTTAAGAGTCTCTCAAAAGCATAAAACAGAATTATAGTGTCCTTTCAGCTGCTTTCACATCTCTATTATCATGCAGATATCCAATAGACTTAATAAACTTGTTTGTACTAACTAACAGAGTAACACAGGATTATGAATAATCCATAAAGTCGAAGCAATTTAGTGTCATCCAGTCAGTACCTCTGAGGACAATAAACGACAAGTCAAAGTAAACCTTAACAGATTTAAAGTAAACTGTGTGGATTATATAACACATTTATCAGTAACGCTTGAGTACAACTAAAAACAATATTAAATGTAATAATAGACTTTATTTCTGTCTCCATAAGATTCTAACAAGATCATCTTCTTTAAATCAGCAACAACTAAACACTATAGGCAACAATGAAAAGCTAATTTGTTGCTGTGTCATTATGTCTTATGATTATGTCTTTTGTCCAGTCTGAGCGTATTCATACTCTAACTTAATCAGTTTCCATTTAAACACACTTCATAGCTATATAAAAACGTTTTTATTGTTTATAACACACGAGTAAAATGAATACATACTGCTGAACATCCAACCGTGAGTAACTAACAGGCCATTGCTCCACTGTCTAACATTCAGCCTTTTTTCTTTTAATTTCAAACGATATTATAGTAGAAATAAGGGCAGTTATATAAGAATGACAAGCCCTTCTGCATTTCATATGTGCTGTGACATGGACATATAAACTGTAAGGTGAATAAATAGTTTTTTAAACTAGCCAGACGCTAGTAGCTGCTGGCTAAACGAACTCACTTTGAATGCTAAGGTGGTCGTGCCGTGAAGAAACTCGATTTGTCTCTCCGATTCAACTTCTTCACCCAGCGGTTTCACAGCGAAGTTCAGACTGTCATCCAGTGCTGCTTCAAAGCCGAGATCATTCTGGTTACGGCAAAAACCGTGCGAAAAAGGCTGGTTAAAGCGATCTGCAAAATCCGCAGACTCACTCCGCAACACACTAGACAGCGCCATGTTTCAGATAATAGCCAGAAGCGGCGCTCTGCTTCTTGTATGTTACACGTTGAAGATGCCAAAGTATGTGGCGCCGCGTCGCCATCTACCGCCTAGGATGAACGACAGTACAACTAAGCTAAACACTTGTATTTGAGAGACAATTGTTTTGTTTGTTTGTTATTTGAATTATGTTTTGAAAGAGTCTTAATTCGAAGATGTAGTTGAAGAAGCAGTATCTATGTCACTCTCAGTACAAAGCAGGCGCGAATATTCAAAATATAGCCGAGTCATACATTTCTATACAAGTCAACATTTATTGCACGTGTGAACTACATTGTACACAGATTAAATTGAAATAGGCTTAATAATGATCTACAATTTCAATATTTGTTCATTATTGCAATTGTTTATCTTAAAATATGCATTGCATTGCAAATAAAGTTTATGAAAACGTATTTGGATTCTTTTTTATCTGTACTATCAAGTAAAACGCCTGACATTGTTCTACTCACAACTGCTTTTTCTGTGTCCGTCACATTCACATTCTATCCATGTATTTTTGTATTTCCACAGTTTCTGTCTCTATCCGCAGTGTACTGAATATAGATCACCTTCCCTTAGCTCATCCCCTTCTCTTTTCTGTCTCTATTTCTCTCTTTCCTTCATATTCTTCTTCTTTCTCTCCCTCTCTCTGTAGTACTCCTCCTTCAGATCTTCTCTGTCTCTGCGTCGCCAGCCATGGGCAGTGATGTGGAAAAGGTCTACATTATTACCAGAGTAGGCATCCCAGTGAGTGGCTCTAAAAACAGCCTCCCGGGCCAGTGCCACTGCCTCATCCACAGTCATCCCCCATCTCCAGCCGTCATCAAGCACAGCGTATGCATAGGGTGACCCTGAGCCTACTGATATTATCTCTCCTTTCAGTTGCAGGCCATCACTGCAAACATAGCACACCCTGGGACCAGACCGTCCTCCAAAAGTAGACAGAACGTTTTTTGTATTTTGATCTGG
The DNA here is from genome assembly GCA_032357475.1 of Enteromius thamalakanensis. Taxonomy (NCBI): domain Eukaryota; kingdom Metazoa; phylum Chordata; class Actinopteri; order Cypriniformes; family Cyprinidae; genus Enteromius; species Enteromius thamalakanensis. The sequence goes on along the minus strand of JAUCMT010000047.1, from coordinate 15,007,139 downwards.
CACAGTCGGATTCAGTGCACGAGAGTCTTTTAAGATCTCAATCTGCTCGTTTACAGAGGCCATCTTCACACTAGCATCTGAAATTGTGGATACACTGGTATCCTTTTCCACATCTTTCTTAACATCTGCTATTTCCATGCAGGGATTTAGGGTTTCCCGAGTTTCTTCTCCATCCCATCCACATAGAGTAGCTGCCACACACACATTAGTGCCTTTAAATGGATGAAGCATCATGGAGAGCAGTTTTGCAGCTCCATTGACGCTTAATCTCCTGTGATGGCGAAGCTGGTAAAGTCTCATCTCACGGGTAAGGATGCGTTCCCACAGCATACAATCAGCACCGCTGCCTGAGGTGTTGACCACCAGGTGCGAGTGGATAGGCATAATTTTTTGACTTATTGGGCAGCAAATTAGACCCTTACAGCTGGCACGAGTGTCTGCCGCAGCTATTACGCCATCCTGAAATATAAAACCCAAAGTTGTGGTACCGTGTGATAGCTGAAAGGGCTGCTGATGAGGTGACAGACTGGAGAAAGTAGACGAGTAAAGAGTTGGCGCTCTGTTTTTTCTGCTGCTCTGCTGAGGAGGGGAAATAAAATGAAAAGCACTTTCTCTGTCAAAGTCAAACGGTGTCCTCCACATGTATCCCGTCTCATTTGGTGGGTAAGTGGATGGGCTGGTGTCATCAAGGGTGTCCAAGAAACCACAAACATCCTGAAGAGCCATTTTCCTTTTATAGTGAGATAACGGCTTGTAAGTTGGTGCAACATTGAGCCTTAGATGCTGCACTTACAGAAAAGACCCCTCTGAGACAGATTTTTATAGGCGTTGGAGAGTATTCACGCTCCCACACACACATAGCCTGCACATGTGATGTCTCAGCAAAAATCTTTGCTATGCTAGGCTATATATGATATGCTTCTGTGGTCACCACTGAGGCACAACAGTGAAGCGACTCTCAAACATAATCATGAAAATGCTGAGATGAGAGCATAATCAGCTCAGTCTGTTTGTCTACACGCATACAAGGACTCTAATGCAAACCTCACAAATTTTCGTTAACATTAATGCATAGTGTGGTTAAACCATATAAAAGATATGTGTAACTGATCATGAAACAATTCGGTGGTTTGATTTGGTACAATGCTTTTGGTACAATGCTTTTTTCATAATTAACAAATATTCGATTATAACCACTACAATAGTGATACCATGGTGAAACAGCAGTGGTTTAAGATTGTATGAGCTCGATTCATAAATTATTTCCTCCAACCAGGCTCTAAACAAAATGTAAAGAGAGTCACACACTGGACAAGAAGAGGTATGTATCCATTGCTTATAAAATTGCAATAGGCTATGAGAATTTTGCTTTAACTTGTGTTTTATTTTAATTTAATTATATCCACAAACAACGATTGACTGTCATAAAACTGCAAGGTTTCAATTCAATGTTTCAGAATCTAATGTATTAAAAAAGTATTTAAATCTATCCTTAGTGATTTCTTGTTAATAATTTGGTTTATGTTTTATATATTGTGGCTGGGGTAAGAGATGTGAGTTGCTCGTTCTGTTTGAAAAGCTATTCTGCTTCAGAAAACAGCCTTTAAATATAATTTGTAAAATTCCAGGGCAAAATCCATATGGTACCCGGGTTTAATCTAGAAATACGCAGTGCTCAGTTTAATTAAAATAATTCGTTGCCGTGGTTATGGCTTTTTAATTCAAGATGAATGATCCTGTTGTATCAAGAAACAAGCGGATTATAACATAAACGACTCATCCCTTTAAAACTAATTAAACGTTCTCTCAACGATATTGGAGCGAATTCGCGTCGTCTCTTTCTGCAGCATCACGTCTGCCCACAGTCTGATCTCGTTCTGAAGTCTCGCGAAGGTCGCACGAGAAAGAGAAACTGCGTTTCGGTCAAGTGCCATTTTGGATCCATCTCCGCTTTGTTGCTAAAGTGCAAATCCTCTTGTTTTGAGCCAACATGGCATCAGTTTCTCCATAGTCCTGTATCAGTCTCATCTTCCCTCCCATCCCTCCTAACGATGGCGTCCGGCAGTGCAGGTAGCAGGGTCTCCTGCGGGAGAGATTTGAGTTGTGTTCCTGAAGTGGCGGATACCCTCGCAGCGGTCGCCAAATTAGGGTAAGGAAAGAGAGCTTTCGGCACAGTAACCAGACCAATTATATCAGTGTTCTGGCTAAATGAAGTGAAGTGTGCTCAGTTTGAAGTTGGCTCGGCTAGGTCGCTGCACGTGATGCACATGAGCATTTGCTAGCTGTTAGCGGCTTCTTCAGATTTGCGTTTAACTCACACATGCGTCTGCCCACCAGTTTTGGGCGATAACGTACAGCTTTCTTTTGAAACCTTTATAATATATACATAATGGGTGTTTAATTTTTTACTGGTTTGTTTTAATATTAAATAGATGTTTTGAAGGGTTTCATTCAGTCATGTTTATGGAAAATGCTCGTTTTCCTGCTCAAAAGATGTTACAAGTATAATATCCGTTCAGTTATTATTCAAAGTCAAGGTGATTAGACATGCTTGGATTATAATTTTGTTCTCATTGACTAATGGGCCTGAATCATAATATAAATGATTTATCACTTTAGTGTTGGTTTTTATTATTATTATTATTATTTTCATTCAAGCTTGGTGTTTCTGAGAAAAAAATACTTTATTGATTCCTAAGTAGTGTATATATATATATATATATATTTTTTTTTTTTTGTGTGTGCTCAGTTTGTCTAAATGCATATCATTCTTTCCAATAGCTTTGATTTCCTGTGCATGCCGCTGTTCCACCCGCGGTTCCGAAGGGAGTATGAACTGGACCCTGCTAAGTCACGACCCGGAGCCCAAACACGCTCTGACCTGCTGTTATGTGGCAGAGGTGAGATATAAGAAACTCTGTATTCACTCAGCCAATACCATGAATTGAGGGGAGGGGAGCAGTAAAACTTTCTCAAAGAGATCATGTAATTAGAAAATGTTCTTGATCTTTTTTAGTGATACATCAGTGCACTCTGAAAACATATTCTAACTTTAAGAACTCAAAAACGTCCCACAAAGACCAAAAGACTTTTCATTGAAGCAAAACTGCTAAACATCTTTCATGTTTGATGTCAGATAAAAAAAAAAAACACAACCAGTACATGGTGGCCCCACATCAATAATGAATATTTGGTATTCAGAATCTTAAGAGCAAGATAATTTAGAGGGAGTTATGTAGATAATTTTAATCCTGAAAAAAGAAGAATTAATGATAACAGTAAAACATTGTAAAGTCACATTTCACATTCAAAGACAGACTTAAAAGCAATCTATTAAATTTGAAGGGGTTAGAAAGAGAGTGAAAAGTGGCTATGAAACCTAAATCACGACTATTTTTGCCACAAAAACTTGAATAGCTTTTAAACGAACCTCAAGGGGACAAAATAAAATAATGAAAGATTGTATGATAAGACACTTTAATGTCAGTTCCTCATTAAGTTGCTTTTTTTTCTAAATTAAAGATTGGATAGCTAACTTGTTCTTCATTTCCTTTATCCATGATACTCTGTGCCATTACATTTACAGAATTACATGCACTTAATCGCTCCGATTGTATCTTTGTAATATGTCCATTCTTTCTTATTAGATTGGAACACGCTTATCGTGGGAAAGCTGTCACCCTGGATTGAGACAGACTCCGAGCTGACCACAGAACGCAGGAGTTCAGAAGAAGTATAGTCATCATTTCTTATTATTCCTTAATTAACTATACTTTTACCTTTCCTAAATATATTCCTTGTCTAATCTAATAGGCAGATATAATTAGTTTGCTGTAACTTATTATTGTGTCCCAAATAATGAATACACATGCACAATATCTTGACCCTTCTGGGTTTTTGAAAAGGGCTTCTTTATTCAGAAGTGTCATTGTAGCTGTAATCAAGACTCTGTTGCAACAAGGGTCATTTATTGAAGATCTGGCCAACAAAGAGGAAGCCGAGCAGATTTCCTGTTTATTTTGATGTGATCACTCCTTCTAATGTCTTTTGTGCCCTTGCTGCAGGCGCTGGTACAGGAGCTCAATTTCTGTGCTTATCTGGGGCTGCCAGCTTTCATGATCCCCCTAAGGGGTCCGCATTGTGCCAACCTGGCTCGAATCCTGCTCAACCACATCCACACAGGACACCACTCTTGCATGGTAATGGAAACAAATGAAAACAAATATACTCAGAACACACCATTATTTGTTTATGTATACACCCTGGGCCGGGCCTATCATTTACACATAATCTTCATTCCTGCTGCTCCTTTTCCTTCTTTTTTTTGGCTGGTGGAATTTTAATTAGTGGTGTGAGTAGACTGTTTATCATTTTAACTTACTCTCCATCTATTATTTAAAATAATACCATATGCATCTGTATAATTGAAGTGATCCGATTTGCAATATTTATTAGTCGACATATTAACTCGTTAATGTGCTTAATTTTATTTTAAAATTATCTATTTTCACAAAAATGAAGCAAATCAGCATATTTGATTTTAGAAGGATTGTGTGACACTAAAAACTTTTATATTTATTATATGTTATATTCTACAGTATTACTGTTACAGTATTACAGTAACACTTTTTGAGAGATTAAAAAACATATATATATATATGCTGTCATGCTGGCTTACTAGAAAGTGAGTTATTAAAAGCATTTGTACAAAATACAAAGACAACCTCTGTTCCAATAAGGGCACAGTATAAACTTAATTATACTGATAAGCCATGTGTAATGCATCAGTGTGCAAGCAGAAACAAATCCATTTGTTTTTTTCTCAGTTGGCTGCTCTTTTATTGGTTGTAATGCTGCTTTCTTTGTTGATTAGTAATTAATTAGTTCAATGTTGATTTGTTTTTAATTACATAGTTTTGGATACGCGTTCCACTGTTAGCTCCTGAGGACACGCGTGAAGATCTCATTGAGAACGAGTCATCCAAACAAATGGATGATGGCAGCAATGATGAGAAGACCTGGGCATGGTGAGAGAGCTGAAACAAAGCCATTTGTTCAATTAAATAAAGATATTAAATATCTAATTAAAACATCCCATTAAGGATGAATGTGAGTGTGTTTTTTTCCTTTCCTAGTGCATATTTGGGTCTGCCGTGTGATTAAATCACTCAACTGCATGGAGAATAAAGCAATCTTTGGCCTCTGTTCATTTTAATTTCCCTTTTCCTCTTCAGGTGGCACTCATTCAGAACACTCTGTGACTATAACAAGAGGATTTGCCTTGGTAAGAGCAAAAAACTCAAAAGTGAAGTGCCTATTAAAAATTAAGAGGTGAATACTAACAGTTTAACATTTTTTTCTTTGTGAAGCTATTGAAATCGGAGAAGACCTGCCATCCGACACATTAATCGACAAGTGGCTTGGAGAGCCAATCAAAGCAGCCATTCTCCCCACCAGCATTTTTCTAACCAATAAAAAAGGGTTTCCGGTCCTTTCTAAAGCTCACCAGCGAATCATCTTTCGCCTCTTTAAGGTAAATATTATCAATATGATATCATATTCATTCTATTCAGTGAGGTTATCTAACATTCTAGGGTCTCCCTAGCTGGAGGCTCAGTTTATTTTCACAGGGGCAAACCGCCACAGTGAGAAAGACTTGCGCTCGTACCTGCAGTATCTAGAGTACCTCAACCAAAACCGTCCAGCGCCTAATGCCTATGAGCTCTTCGCCAAAGGCTATGAAGATTACCTTCAGTCACCACTGCAGGTGTGTCTGTCAAAGGATAAACAATTTGCTTAGTGAGTTTTTAGCACATTATTGATTCTTTTGGTTTCAATTCTGCTAATTGAATTGTAATTGTTTTATCAGCCTTTAATGGACAATTTGGAATCACAGACGTATGAAGTTTTCGAAAAGGATCCCATCAAATATTCTCAGTACCAACAGGTGAGTTAAAATGATTTGCTAATGGAAGCAGAATCATTTGGTCACCAGTTATTCTCATTAGTGGTGTCTGTTGCATTGTTATAACTCACGTTAATTGATTAAATGGGCAAAAAGGGGTAACAATATGAACATGTTGGGGGTCTCTTGCTTTTACACAACCATTCACAATATTAGAAAATATTGTTACTATTTAAAACAATTCCTTCTATTAGAAAATGTATAAAATTTTGCTTAAAGTGTACATTTATTCATTTAATTAATTGGTCAATTTGGGTTTGTAAGGAAATACCATAGCAAACGCATAGAAATGTAAATACTTGGGGTTGATAAGATTTTAGCTTTTATTTATCACGGTCGCATTAAATTGGTCAAAAGTGACAGGGAAGACTTACATTGTTAAAAAACAAATTCAGTTCTATTCTGTATTTACTAGGGAAATAAAAACAGCACAACCTTGAAAATAAATATTTTTTGAGCACCAAATCATTGAAGACTTCACACTGAAAATTGGGTTTTAGTATTCATTTTTTGCCGTCAGATAAATAAATTACTTTTTTTATTTTTTATTTTTTTTTTTTTTAGTGTAATAATTTTTAGTTGTTTTTATCATATATGTGCCTCTTACTGACTCCTAACTGGTGAGTGGTACTTTCCCAACAGGCTGTATATAGATGTCTGCTAGACAGAGTTCCTGAAGAACAGATGGAAACCAATGTGCAGTAAGTGACTTCACATACTTGCAGGTGTCCCATTGTCAGAGGTATGCTGTTTGCTTGGCAGACAGGAAGATCTCATTTTCATGTCGACGCTGACCTTTCTTTTCAGGGTTTTGATGGTACTAGGTGCAGGTCGTGGTCCACTGGTAAATGCCTCACTTCGTGCTGCAAAACAGGCTAAGAGGAAGCTGCGTGTATATGCCGTCGAGAAGAACCCCAATGCTGTTGTCACGTAAGTAACTTAATGTTAAAGTGTGATTTTATTTTATTTTTATATTTGTGTAAATCCCCAGTCCTAAAGTGTTCGCCTTTCTTTCTCAGGCTGGAGAACTGGAAATTTGAGGAGTGGGGTGATCAGGTGACTGTTGTGTCATGTGACATGAGGGAATGGACTGCTCCAGAGAAAGCAGATATCATTGTGAGCGAGCTTTTAGGGTCATTCGGAGACAATGAGCTTTCACCTGAGTGCCTTGATGGAGCACAGCACTTCCTCAAAGGTTTTATATCAAATCATCTTTCTCTTTTGAAATTCAGTTTGATTTGCCCTGTTTTACATCTTTTGATCCACTCGTGGATGTTTGTTTTCTCTTAGATGGTGGCATAAGCATTCCCTGCTCTTACACGTCTTTCCTGGCCCCGCTGTCCTCCTCTAAACTATATAATGAAGTACGTGGGTGTCGGGAGAGAGACAAAGACCCTGAGTGCCATTTTGAGACTCCATATGTTGTCAGACTACACAACTTCCACCAACTTGCAGATCCCAAGCCCTGCTTCACCTTCGTACATCCCACCACTGGTACAGTATTATGTGGAGAAAAGCAGATAGATGTCAGAAAGACCATATCATATTTTTGTAACTCTTTTTGTTAACTCTTAAATTTTACCCTCTACAGATATGAATAATAACCGGTATCAATGTCTTCGTTTCTCTATTGGATGTAATTCTGTGCTCCACGGCTTTGCCGGATACTTCGAGGCCACGCTTTACAAGGATGTCACGCTCAGTAAGTCTTTTGTAGTAACAGCATTTGTGGCACACAAAGCCAGTTTAATGGCTGCTTCAGAATTTAAGGCTTGTGGTGTTCATGAATTTCTGGGTTTATCACATTGAGCATATTGAGTATAATGATAACAAATTGGAATGGTTATCAGGAGAGGGCAATGGAGAATCATTTTTATAAAAAGGAAAACAATTACATTTCTATCCAAATAGAATCAAATGCATCAGAATATTTCATTTAACTGTGTTGACATTTACTGTAAAAAGGTGCAGTTTGTGTGTGTTGCTTTAGTGACACAAATAAACATCTCTTTCTATGTGCTTGCAGGTATAAAACCTGAAACACATTCTCCTGGGATGTTCTCCTGGTTCCCCATTCTGTTTCCTTTAAAAGTAAGTACATTCTTGTTTCCCTCTTTCACATTTTAGTGGACTGTCCCGCTTTTAAAGCTAGTATACAAGCTCAGCTAAGTATTGTTAAACTTTGTGTAATTTCAAATGTTGTATCTTTTTTTTGGTGCTTAGGCACCTATTGTATCCGTTAGGATTCTTATTGTTTTTCTGCTGCTGCTTCTGCCGCAATTCTATGGCAGCCCATAGAACCGCTTGTGGAAAAGTTGTACAATTTGGCACACTGATAGGACAGTCCCAACATTAACCATAGCAAATTTGGAGTCTATAACTTAAACTCTCCAGCGCCACCACTTGTCCAAGTAGTGCTTATGTTTATGCTAGTAACTTTTGAAATGTAAGCCACAAAAGGAAAACCAAATTTCCTCAGATTCCTTTGTTTATGCCGAGTCGGATGAACTCTCAAATTCAAACTTTTTAAAAAAAATTATAACATTTGCGCACATTAGCCTATTTTAATAAAACTGATTTTGATAGATTCCTTGGATCATGCCGACAACACCAATGCCATTTTTTACCATTTTGGTTGAACTTCCTGTCTACTGTTTGGATTTGTTAAAAGCCTACTTTTTCTGACTCCTTCCCAACCGTTGGTCTGATTTGCACCAAAACTGTGACAGATCGTCTTCAGACCATGCAGAGAAAAGGTTTATGAGTTAATAAAAAAAGCATTTTTAGACGGTATACACACCACACAGATTTATTCAGAAGTTAAGAGTGCAGTTTTGACTTCCAGGCCTTTCTCGTTGAGTGCAAATGTGCTTCGGTATAGCTGTCAGCTTATCTTTATATTTGACTTTTATCAAACAGTCTGCTCCCACTGCAACTACTATTAATGTTACTGTGTTTTATCTCAGTATATGATTGTTATCTATCACTTTCTTGTACTATCATTTGGTGTGCCATGGACATAAATACAGTTAGCACTTTCAGTTTGAAAGGAGCCAGCTAAGCACTGTCAGAGCGTGGCAGTTTATCAACTCCACAGTTAATGCGCTAAAAGTGTACAGGCATGTTGGGAGTGTAATCCTAACACCTTTCTGTCTCTCTCTCTCTCTCCCCATGCAGCAACCGATCCCATTGTCCAGTGGTGATAATGTGAACGTGAGGTTCTGGAGGTGTAACAATGGAAAGAAGGTCTGGTATGAGTGGGCCGTGACTGAGCCTATGTGCTCCGCCATTCACAACCCTTCAGGGCGCTCTTACACCATCGGCCTGTAGCAAGCTAACATCTACTAACACATGGGGTTACACTGACTTTTTTTTTTTTTTAAATAAACGATCAGATTTTCAGTCAAGCAGCAGGTTTAAATGTCTTGTTTCAAGGGCGCAATTACACTCAAGGAGATTGTTCACCATCTTTGGCTATTTCTGTAATTCTGGAAATCAAAACAGCACTTACGAGGTATCCTTTAAAGCAATGCGCAATGTCCTGGTGCTCTTTCTTAGTTTAAACTCTTCTGATATTTCCAAAATATATTAATAATACACAAGTTGTTAGTTTTTGAATACTATTGTTTCTTGAACTGATTGATGGAGTCCAACAGTCTATTTTTGTCACTCTGTATAATACATCAGCCTTATTTCCCAGTTGTCCCCCAGTGCCCTGCAAAGCCCCGTTGTGAGAATAATCATAATATGATGTCCCCCCCAGTCAGGCCATGTTAGAAAACACACCCCCATACTTTTATACCGTTTTTTTCTCCCTGATTAAAAAGTGTATTGTCATACAACATGAATAAAAAAGGTACAAAAATGTGATCTTTCTCTGTGCTATTTTATTAAATGTCACAGAACAGACTCACTCCATAAATCTGTCACAATATACAGTTAATGGTAACCATCATTAAAAATGAATGAATAAATAAATTTTAATGTTATCACGCATGAATAATATAAAATCTCAAATTTGACAGGTGCATGAAAAAAAAGTTTTTTTTTGCCTGCAGTGTCTCCACTTAATACTATTTAGTTTTTTTTCCTATATTTCTAAAGATATGGCATTGTGATATGCTGAAATCAAAATTAGATGTTAAACAGTTATGAGTTATGGCATGAAAAGTGAAAACTGGTAAATACTATACATTTTTTTAATGACAGTTAACTTTTTGACTTCTCAATTTTTTTATTTCATTATTTTTACTTTAACCTTCATACTAGATGGTAGTATTGTACCTTAACACTTATGTACAGTTGCGTTTGATTCATTGGTCAAAAAAGACTAAATTGAATAAATAAATTGAATTAGGTTTTTTTAAGAAACTGATAACATTCTAGCCAATTCTTCTCAATTGTATTTATTTCATACTAAATCTTAATTATGAGATATAATTGACCCAAGTCAAAATGATGGGATAAATAGAAAATGTAAAATCAACTTATGATACTTCATAAAGAAATTTAGGTTTTGTTAATTTTGAACTTTCATCTAAATTATATTATTTTTAATATCATGATTTAGATTTTTTTATCTGTTAATTATGACTGACTTAACACCCCATATCAATAGTGAAATCTGATATCGTGGCAGCCGTAGTTGAGCCAGTGTTATTGTGAGGCTGGTCAGGATGCTCAAACAGAGCCAATGTCTACATTAATGATTTAATGCTGAATAAATTACATCAAATGTACATAAGCATCAAGTGGATTTTGGTAAAGTCAGTCACATTAGCTGTTGAACGTATTAAAGTGAGAGGTAATTTGTAGCTGAACAGCTATAAGCAAGGAAATCATCTGGGCTGTCATTAACAGAGCACTGCTTGTGAAAAAGAGAAATTTCTCCAGGAGTGTTTGCCAAGACATTCTGAATATATCTGTTAGCATCAAGCAGGGAATATTCACAAATATCCATTAAAGCCCCATTGATCGAGAGTCTTTGGAAGGCAATATAGAAGGCACTTGCTTTGTCTAATTTGAATGTAATTTGCATCTTTGCTTCTCTGAATTTTATTCAGTTATTCTTTTACACTATTTTCTTTAGTTAAATTTAGTTAAATTTGACAAATTATTGCATCATTTAAGTTATTGTTAAAATGTGTCAGTCTGAGGAGGTGGGCAGAGTTTTGGTTTCTTCTACTTAGAACCGTTTGTTCACTGGCACCGATGCCTCTGGCAGCTCACCGGGGTGCATGTAAGACATTATTGTGTGTAAATCAGCTTTGGAATTGTATGCATTGTGAAAAGCACTATTCAAATAAATTAAAATTTAGCTTTAGGAAAAAGCTTATTGATTTTCATGGCTGGCTGAGCTGAAGCTTTGTTCTTTGGCCAGAGAGCTCATTTTTTTCATATGGCCCCTAGCAAACACAAATCTGGCCCTTTGAAGAGCTGAAAAAATTTGTTACAGCCCTGTCATGCATGTATATATACTTACAAATCAATGTTTAAATCATAATTTATCGCAGCCTTCCAAGTATTATATATAAATATAAACGGTGCCCCATTTCTGCCACATGAGAAGAAAATAATGTATTGGCAAAGTAAAACTATGAGCTAGCAAGTTTTTGACATAGAAAGTCATACTTACAACAGTCAAATTTGAGAAGTGTCATAATTATGACGTCAATATTTTTGATGCATTATTGCTAATTTTACTTTCATAATTATGAGATGGTTAAGTATGACTAAAAAAGTAAAAATGTTGATAATTCTACATTTTTCATGACAGTCTAATGAGTCAGAATCTCAATTTTGACTTTGATCTTTGGTCATAATTTTCACAACATAATTTTGACATGGGAAGGAATAATAATTTCATAATAACAAATTATGAGTGCATGCGTTTTGCAGAAATGGAATTCCATATTATTCACTATTTTTATTCAAAATTATTTTTGTTTAATATGTTCTTGGCGTTGTAAACAGAAGAAATAAAAAGTTGTTTTCACAGGTTTAAATTCTTGCCTTGATTTTAAGTGTGGGTTAAGAGAACAAACATTTAAATGTCATATCTGCCTGATTATGACCCAGCGTTATTTCTTTTCACCTTAAGTTGAGATTTCGTGTAGCAAGACTACCAAATTACCAAATACAAAATCTCTTTGTGATTGCTAAATATTGCCTCTGTTGTATTCAACTATTAAACTAGACCAAACCAGAACACAGTGGGCGGGTTTATCAGATTATCACATTAAGTTCGGGGCGGGAGGATAAAGTTACGGAGACTCTCAACATCAACACTTAAGTACAGAGTAGCTGCTGTCCGTGTGAAAATGAGCAGCAGTGGCGCCCGATGCAGGGCTGTATCAGTGCCGGACACAGACCGTGATGATAGAGAACCAGCAGTGACCTTAAAGAAAGAGATCGGACTTCTCAGTGCATGTGGTATAATTGTGGGTAAGTGTGTTTTCTGCAATACGTTTCCTCTTTAAATTCTCCTTGCACTTTATATGGTATAAAAATACATGCAGTAGATGCACTAATACATTTTTCTAAATATCCTCTTCTATAATCATACTGAGCGTAGGATATATTACTTAATTTCATTACATTCTTTAAATAATATATATTTCTATGGCATAAATGAGACATAAAGCATGTGACTGGTAACTCCATCCAGAACAAACCCAGCGTGGAGCTGAAGCACAGGTATGGCTCAAGTAAGGATTATAAACAGTGAAGAGATTTCTCAGTAGGAGTCTGGTGTTAGGTAGCAAGTTTAAACCTAAACTGGGTCACTACTCGGCATGTAATTTAGACTTGAATGCAAGAAGCTCACCAGCATGTCTGTGCCAGTTACCTCACTGCTGGGTTAATGTGTGTTATCTGAGATTTAAGCTGTCAGTAGGTGCTTGGGTTACTGCAGGTCGGGTTATCTACCTGTGCTGTCTATTAAAGGTGCACTGTTGTGTTGGCAATAATGTAAGTGTGTGATCGTTTGTGGAATTATTTGGTTTTAAGGACTCAGATTTTACACTAAAAAGTAGGGTGTTGGTTCAGGATCTCTGTTGTCAAAAACACTTGTAGGTTCAGGGTTTGAAGGTCTCATACAATGGATAATTGCTCATATCACTTGTTATGTCTGTTCCTGTTCCAAAACAGTGATACTGAAAACATTGACAACAACTCTTTTTCAAACCTCTGATTAATATATGATAGTCAGATTGTGGAAATTATAGGCAATTAGCAAGACACCCCTAATAAAGGAGTGGTTCTGCAGGTGGTGACCAGAGACCACTTCTTAGGCTGATGTTTTGGTCACTTTTGAATGTTGGGGGTGCTTTCACTCTAGAGGTAGCATGAGACGAGTCTACAACCCACACAAGTGGCTCAGGTAGTGCAGCTCAGCCAGGATGGCACATCAATGCGAGCTGTGGCAAGAAGGTTTGCTGTGTCTGTCAGCGTAGTGTCCAGAGCATGGAGGCACTACTAGGAGACAGGCCAGTACATCAGGAGACGTGGAGGAGGCTGTAGGAGGGCAACAACCCAGCAGCAGGACTGCTACCTCCGCCTTTGTGCGAGGAGGAACAGGAGGAGCACTGCCACAGCCCTGCAAAATGACCTCCAGCCAAATGTGCATGTGTCTGCTCAAACAGTCAGAAACAGACTCCATGAGGGTGGTACGAGGACCCGACGTCCACAGGTGGGGGTTGTGCTTACACCTCAACAACATGCAGGACGTTTGGCATTTGGCAGAGAATACCCAGATTGGCAAATTCGCAACTTGTAACCTGTGCTCTTCTCAGATGAAAGCTTCTCACTGAGTACATGTGACTGACGTAACGGAGTCTGGAGACGCTGTGGAGAACGTTCTGCTGCCTGCTTTCATCTCTGAAGAGCACAGGGCGCCAGTGGTGAATTTGCCAATCTGGGTATTATCTGCCAAATGCCAAACGTCCTGCACTACCTGAGCCACTTGTGTGGGTTGTAGACTCTGTCCCATGCTACAACTAGAGTGAAAGCACCACCAGCATTCAAAAGTGACCAAAACATAAGCCAGAAAGCATAGGAACGGAGAAGTGGTCTGTGGTCACCTCCTGCAGAACCACTCCATTATTGGGGGTGTCTTGCGAATTGCCTATAATTTCCACCTGTTGTCTGTTCCATTTACACAACAGCATGTGAGACTGATTGTCAATCAGTGTTGCTGCTTAAGTGGGTAGTTTGATTTCACAGAAGTGTGATTGACTTAGAGTTACATTGTGTTAAAGTGTTCTCTTTATTTTTTTGAGCAGTGTATGTTTTATATAGTGATTTATTGGAAAAGTTTTATTTAATGGTCTGGAAGGAATATGTTAACAGAATTATTATGATTATTATCTTGGTTATATGGTGAAAAAACACATTTGCACTAATAGATACAACTATTATGACTTCCATTGTGTCAATACAGTACAGTGTAAACAATGGTTTTAATTTTACTATAGATGTTCAGATACAATTGCATATTACTATATTGTGATTCTATTTCCTACAAGACTGCAATGATATTTCACACAATTGAATCAATATTTATATTTGTTTGTTCAGGAGTATAATGTCCTACAGTTAAGAAGCACATCATCCTAAAGGTGTGTATTCCGTATTATCTGCCAATAGTATTTCTTGAATATTTATTCATATTTCTGATTTATTTAAATTAGAAAACATTATTTTAGTAGTTGCTCAACATTACTGGACCAAAGATGAGTAAGCGATATGAGAGAAAACAGATTCACACTCTTTTCCTGACCTGTCTCAATTATGATCTTATTTTGATATTGTGATGCATTGTGTTGAATTATTACATTTATTGTTTCAGAATATTTATCGGATCATATAACAAAGTAGTTGGACGTACACATTCCTAATTTTGACAAACATTTGTATTATTCTGCAACGGGTCACAAACACTTATTTTGTCCTACATCGAAAATTTCCCTGTTAAATTCCATTTAAATACAAATATGTATCTCTTATTCCTCATATAGGTATTATTTTAATTTGCCTGTGCCTTTTCTAGCCACATCTTCCTTGTGTACTGCTTTACCTGTTTAGCTAAACCATACAAGCAGTAAGCAGTGCTCTGGTTCTGTAAGTTGTTATTATGCTGCCGTCTGATGCTGTGAGAGGAACTGTGTGAAGAGTGCAGGGGGCAGTGTCACTCCACTTGTCATATGTCAAAACAGAGGTGAGAGACACTGACACTGGGGCGAAAGATTTGTCACCGACTGCACGGGTGTGAAAACCCACCAGCATCCCATGAAAAGAGCTGTGTGGAGAAACGTCCTTTAACTCTGCAGCATGAACGGTTCTTAGAGACTTAAAGTCTTATTACACTGTGCTTGTGGGTGGGTCTAGTCATAGGGCTCCACCCACATGCTGTGATATCATGCACAACCACATGAATATCTGAACCACAAAACCAGTCATAAGTAGCATGGGCATATTTGTAGCAACAGCCAAAAATCCACTGTGTGGGTCAACATGGTTGATTTTCCTTTTAAGACAAAAATCATTAGAATATTTAGTTAAGATCATATTCCATTACGATATTTGCTAATTAAAAAAAATATATTAAAATGCAAATTTTAATTAGCAATGTGCATAAGGACTTCATTTAGATAACTTTAAAGGTGATTTTCTCAGTATTTAAATTTTTTAGCAACCTTAAATTCCAGATTTTGAAATAGTTGTATCCAAATATTGTCCTATCCTAACAAACCATGTATCAAAAGACAATTTGTATAAATTTAATTTAAAAAGACCCTTATTTCTGGTTTTGTGGTCCATGGTTCCATATAAGGCCGGGGTTTTAATCATTACTTAAACACTTTAATTTATTACATTTTGCTTATGATTAAGTTCTGTAGTGAATGCTAAGCATTGCATAAACACCCACATCTTCAGCCCTCATCTTTCCTGCAACACCTTCGTAAACAAGCCAAAGAAAGTTGAGTTGAATTTTAAGCGGAAACTTAAAACGCTTTTCCCAAGCGACGGCGGAGCTATCAATAAAAGAAAAGGAGCATCCAAAATGCAGTTTTCTGTTCTAACTGAGATGCGAGGAAGCAGTGACCTTGGGCGTTCCAGACTGTCCCTCGACTGTGTGCACCAAGCAGATAAGATGCCAACCACTGACGCTCGTGCCTCCCAAAACCAGCTACATGCTCCGGCAGAGTGAGTACATTTCCATCTCAGAAGGAAAAAGCAATAGAGAGATGATGAAGCTGTAAGTCTTCTCAACGAGATGCCAGTGGAGGCCAGACAGCCGTGTCTAGCCGAAATGACTTTGTTTGGTGTCTTGCTGTTTTAACTAGGAAACTCATCCTTATCTTCGGCTCACTATGTTGACTTCATGCTTGAAACGACCTCTGCCTGGATCTAGGTGGTCTGTAACACCTGGTGATAGAAATCTGATACCAATTTACTCACTATGTGTTTTCTTGCACAAAATATGCAACTTTTGCACACTTGAATAGATGTAATAATGAAAGATAAAAGCAAAATTGTGTGTCAGCAGGGGTTTGTTTACTTGGCAATGCGAACCAGCCTAACCTTAACTTTTAGATCAGGACAATACAGTAATATCTGTGATTAGATTTTCCATTGTTTTTGTTGAGAAATGTGTTCCCTGTTGAATTCATCTGGGAATGACATGTAGGTCAAAAAGCTTGCAGGGTTTGTCATTTGTATTTCTATAGTCGTATTCTCCAAGCTTAAATCTAATAAAGACTATGGGTTTACCATATACCGATTATCAGGAGGGATGAAACCTATAGTCAGGAGACATGTCCTTATTCTTGTTTCCTTTATAGCTTCAGAAACCCTCATCATCTACCAAACATAATCTGATTAAAATCAGACAAGTCTGTATCTACTATACCAATGCAAAACACGGATGCTTTGTGTGTAATCTTGAGTCTCTGCGGCCTAAATCAAGAAGTCATAATCCCTAATCCAGAGATCGCTTTCTACCAGCTACTGTATATGGGCAAACCATTTCTTCACATATAATAGCAGCGGAAGAGGTTTGATGACTCATGTGGTCTGAATGTGTTTGTAGAAATAGGCACAAACACTAAATACACATCACTTGCACTATGTTTAGCGCTTCAAAGTAAAACAGAGTCTTGTTTGTGTTTTTGTTTGCACATCATGTTTTGTCTGTTAGGGTCTGTTCAAACAGCTAGTTCTTTGCTGTCTAAAAAACAGCATGCGGTGCAATCAAGACGAAGAAAAAACACCATCAAAGGCATCGGTTTTGCATGTTTACATGCACCGTCATTTAAAGAAATGCAAATAATGCATCCTTTGAGAACGACACTTTCTTTTTGTTTGAATATATTGTTGTGTCTGTGAGTAAAACACCAAAGAACTGAAGTTTGAACACAGATGCTCAGTTCCAGCTCTGTTTATTTATGTTTCTAAACCAGCCAGCAAGAGTCTCTTGGGATTTAGGTGCGTATTTCTTTTTGAAACGGCATCATAATATTTGTCTACTAAATAGATTTGCAGGCGCAAGCTCACGTCAAATTGGGTTTGTCTGACAAACGCTTAGTGACCCATTTCGCTTAGTGACCCATATCTGTTTTAGTGCTGTTCAATTGACAGATGATGTGGGGAGGGGTGTGAAATATAAAAACAAGCATTTTTAGGCTAACTGTTGTGGTAAATCCTCTCTTTTCAGCTCTTTGCTGAGCTAGTCCAGTGGCTACTGTGAGCTCTCGTAAGAAGCTACTGTAGTGGCAGGGGGCCAGAAGGTGGTCTCACAAAATGACCTTTGACAAGTGGGAAAAGGTGGTAGAAATCCGCTACCGTGACAATATTTCCAAACCTGGAGGTTGTTACGCTGAATAGGCTTTTTTTAAAGATACTTATGGAATGTTACAGAATTTAAAAACAAAAGTATGAATTTTTCTCAGAGATCTACACTTGCAATTCTTAGAAAAATGTCTGAATAAATTCAGACTTTCTTGCAATTCAGAGTTTTTTATATTTTATGCATTTGTAACAATTTAGACTTTTTTGGCAGAATGGCAATTTCATATCTTACAATTCTGTGGTTATATTTTGCAATGCTGGGATTTATCATTAATGCAAGAAAAAAGTCCTGATTGCAAGATGAAAAAATCACTGTTACCATTATTCTTTTATTACAGAAGCAAGTTTCAATGTCCTTCTTTCACTATTAGTTTATTTGATTATAATACATTTCTTTTGTTTGTTTTACAACCCCTACGTCACACAATTTCCTTGATGATTCTTTAGAATATTTCCATATTTCAATTTCCAGATTAATTAAACTGAATCATTTCATAAACAACAATAGTAATAGACCAGCACTGAATTGTTTTACTGTTTGCTTGTCTGTATTTGCGTTGGTATGGTTTGTTTTTTAATGCCTCTCTGTGATTTGTGTGTTTTCAGTAATAGAGAAAAAATAAGCAAATTTACATTCAAAGCAGAACTTTTGCTTAAGTGTTTTAATTAATAAACTTCTTTCCCTACATAGTTGTCACTGCATATATTTCTCAAATTAAGAAAGTCACCTGAACAATGCAGTTTAGTTAAATACAACACAATGAAATATTGGAAAACCAACTCTGTTTAACAAAGCTTTTCATCTATATATTCGTTGCATCACATGATTATGACAGCCTTTGCTCCTAGGCTAAAGGTTGTTGAATTTTTAATGAGAATTAATGTCAGATTAAGTAGGGTGTTGAAGTGGGTGTTCTGCACCCTGTTTAAACCTTTCAACACCGTGGCGAGTCTCCGGCAGGCGCGAGCTCGCGACGGGATTTGATCTAATGACAGTAAACAGTGGAGCATTACAAAACACACTGGTGTGAAATTCTATGTGGCAGCCAGTCACTGCGACATAAACCACCACCTCTTCTTTTAAGTCTAAATTACTTTGGGATTTGCAGGCAATGGACAGAGAGTCTGTGCAATGTGACTAACCAGATTACTGCAGCACTTTACGGGGGAAGATGGAGCCGCTGGAATTGCTGGAGAAAGCACTAAGTGAAAGTCAGTGTTGAGAGTTTGGTCATAATGAGGCAGGAAGAGAATTTATGTTTACTTTTGGAAAAGAAACCGAGCTTTATTAGGCATTCCTGGGACTGATTAGTCCACTCAGTCAGTGAATCCTTGAAGCCAAGGATCAGATTTGTGAAAGATGTGAGAACATACTGAACCATGACACCACTCTATCGTATCGAACGGAACCATGATTTTTGTGAACCGTTGTACTGTATACATATATTATGTATATATAAAAACAGACATGTGCATGTATATATTTAAGAAAAATATGTTGTGCCATAAGCCTTTGGAGACTGTTTATGGTTGAGAAATGAACAATCAATGCACGAGCAACTGATCTGGTTGACATTCCTGCTGTCCGCATGCCAATTGCACGCTCCCTCAATGCTTGTGGTATCTGTGGCATTTTGCTGTAAGACAAACTTGGACATTCCAGGGTGGCCTTTTATTGTGGGCAGTATAAGGTACACCTGTGCACTACTCATGATGTCAGATCAGCATCTT
>JAUCMT010000047.1:14952679-14987493 GCA_032357475.1 Enteromius thamalakanensis | reverse complement strand
CATACAAATATATTATGTAAAGAAAAACTTTTATTTTGGATGCGATTAATCGCGATTAATCATTTGACAGCACTAATCTAAATAAAAAAAAATAATAACAAAAATAAAAACATAACATCACTTGTTCACCAATGCTTCCTCTCTGCAGTGATTGGGTGCCATCAGAGAGAGAGTCCAAACATATGAATGTCTTGTGGATCAAAAAGCTGCATGTTTAAAACAAGTTCATTTGAACTATAATCCAATCAATTCATGACATAAAAGACCTAAAACTTACTTTTGAAGTACTTAGACTACACTTTCATGACCATGTTTCTTAACACAACGAAGTTTGCTTTTCAAATGTGCACTTTGTTAATTTAAAGGGTTTACGTTTAAATCTTTACTTTTAACTTTAGTCATGTTTTTAAAAAGTACTTGTTTTTCGATGTGTTATTTAAAATTACATTTGCAGTGCACACCGTATAAAGAAATGCATGCATACATAAATGAACAAATTAAAAAAACTATTGGTGTTGCCTCACTGGAACTCAAGTATGTGTTCCTGTAAATCATTCCCTGGCACACATCCCACTCTATGTTTCACAGCGTCATTACTCTGTTTCTGGCCTGTGGTCTCTGTAGGTGCAGAGGGTGGGCCTGTATGACATGTTTTATGACTTCATTGTGTTGGAGTTGCTGGAATGTGTGCGACTACACCGGCCCTCCTGAACCTCAGAGGGTATAACATGAGTTCATATTTCTCCAGTGTTCAGTTTTACAAGAACAACTCAAAACATGCTCTTAAAACTTCCCAGAACATCAGTTGACTCATTTTGCGATCAATTAATTATTTGTGCTATCATTCTATTGTTATCGCACTTTATTCTTTTCCTGTCTGGAAATTAAAGGGATAGTTTACCCAAGGATCATTCATCACGTCTTTCCACACCAGCGAGACCTTTGAGCATCATTGGAGCACAAATTAAGATATTTTTAATGAAATCTAAGAGCTGTCTGACTCTTTAGGCACCTGCCATGTTCAAGGCCCAGAAATGTAGCACGGACATGGTTAAAATAGTCCGTTTGACATCAGTGGTTCAACCTTACAGGTTTGCAATGACATGAGGTTGAGTAATTTTTAAATAGTGAATTTTTATTTTTGGGTGAACTTTTAAGAGCTATGGGTAATGAAAGCATGTGGCGGTAGTTAAATACCCTTTCTCATTCATTACAGTTGTCCACCAGAGGGAGGCACTAATGTCAAGTGTGCTCAGCTTTGCCATGCTTAAAAACAGCATTTAGCTTTTATTATACGTTTTATGAGTTTGGTGCACGCTTATGGAGTCTATGACTCTAGTCCCACATATGCTATAAATTGACATTTATTGTTGTACATGTGTGGTTTACTGTCGCATTTAAACTGTTTATTTAAAGCTGTTCTGTTAGTGCTGCAACTCTGTGTTAAGTGAGAGAAACCTGAGATTCTTCAAGCTGAGAGTAATGCTTATATTTGCTGTCATTCTGTCAACTCCCAATAACCTCCCGACCTGGATTCATGTTTTCTCACCTGATCCTTAGTCCTTGCTTATCCTACAGAATAAATATTGACGCTCATACACTGATAGGCGTCCTTACATTACGCTGTGAGTTGTGTATTGACATGAAAAGAACAAAATCTAACCTTTTATTTTAGAATATACACTCTCAGAAATAAAGGTACAATAGCTGTCACTGGGGTGGTATCTTTTCAAAAGGTACCTAAAAGGTCCATTTTGGTGCATTAAAGGTACGTATTAGTACTTAAAGTGTACATATTTGAACCTTTTAGGTGAAAAGAAACCACCCCAGTGTCAGCTTTTGTACCTTTATTTCTGAGAGTGTAGGAGTGTAGTGTTTTTGAGTTCTCTTTCATTCCTCCAGGAAACATTTTTGATAAAAACTATATAAACTATGCAAATGAGTGCAAACATTGTGTGAGAGAATGCAGTTTCTCTGGGTTTATCAGAGGAAGGTGCTCAAAGGTTTTTGCAAGAGAGTATGAAAACTTAAAAATATTACAACAAATCTATCCATATATCACCAAATACACTATCTGTTATTTAGAAATATAATATTTATTAAAAATACATTTGAATAACAATGCAATATGCATATTGAATTATTCTGTCCATTTGGTACACTACAACACAAGATAAGTACAAAATCTCTTGGTCTTGTCTTCTGTCCCAAAAAAAAAAAAGCCATACTTCAGCGCTCATTCATTTTTACACACAGTTTAACACCATTACTCAGTACAGTGACTGTGAAACGAGAAGTCAAGCGAGTTTTAATACACTTTCCTGGCCAGAACAAGATTGTGTTAAAGAAGTTTAATTAGAAAATTGATGTTCCATCGTTTACACGGAAGACTGCAAGTGTCTTTATCTAGACATCGGTATTTTAGTACCTACTTGTGTGCTGACTTTCCGAGCTTAACTTAAGGCTGTTTTCACTGTGGATTAACTGTACTGTTTTATTAGTAATATCCTGAATTAAACACCTTATTAATTTAAAGAGGTCAAATCATACATTTATTTACGTTTTCTCCCTGAGGTACACTTACAAGATTAAAAAAGTTTTTTCATTCTGTGTTTATGTTTTTGGACCCATATTTGGCAGGAAGCCCAAGAACGATATTTCAGGTTCTTGCTTAAGTTTTAGACAGGTGAAAGGTCACACATAATATAACATCAGACAGGCGAGTTGCATACAGAACTCTGCCATTTACATGTTATCATAAGCCTCATCATCACAGCGATATATGCCTGTAGATAGAGGAATTCAGACGTGGGAGCGTCTCATCTTCACATATGATCCATGCATCATAGATACATACATGCATATTTGTTACATCTGTATATACACACTTACACATGGCAGTTCTTCTAATAGTGGTACAAAATGATTTATATAAAGTCTATAGCTTGCATGTTCAACATTTGGATATATTTTACAATTAGGACAGCAACTTTCCTGGCAGAAATGTACATTAGACTATACATAAGGATTTACTGCAATTCCCTTTGTCTGTTCACATTCTGTAAATCATTTCCACATTTAATAGTACCTCATTAGCTGACAAATCTAATGAGTGCTTCGTCTGAATTAATGACATTTACAGAAATATCATGTCACACAAACAAGCTCCATCAACAGGTCAACTTAACACTTTCATCAACATATAAGCATCTCTCTGTATACACATGAAACTCCGCTTCCATTCATTGTTTACATGGTGCATCTCTCTCTCATCTTGTTCCTCAGTCTGGAAAACCATCTGCAAATAGCAAAAACTACCACTTTGTCCTTTGCTTTTTGGAAATGCTGCCCCATCGCAGGCCATCTGTTTAGTGTCTGATGAGAAAACAAAAGCTGAGAGTTAACATGCTGCACATTCACTGTGTGCATGATATCAGTTGTACTGAAACAACACTGCAGAGAGATAGAGCCTTACTGTCCAAACAGTGCTAAAACAACAACTAACCTGGAACACAAACCCTGGACATCATTGGGGACCAAGCACTGAACGCTTTGTTTCTTTTTTATAGTGTTTCTGTTCTGAACTTTTTTTCTCCTTGCATGGCAGCCCATAATAACCCTATAAGAAGTTATGAAATTTGGCTCACCAATTAAAGGTATCTAAATAGCACTATGAGTACTACACTGCTTGCTTTACAGTATATGGATTACTTTTACATTATAGCATTGTACATTTTGATGCATGTGCTGGATAAACATTATTTTAATTTGTGTTTCAAAATTAGTATTCTTATGGGTTTGGAATGGCATGAGGGTAGACAATTGTGTATTTACTTTTTGGGTGAACCATCCCTTTAAATTTAAATCATAATATTTGAAATAACTGGCATTAAAATCTGCTGCTTTTTAATGCAATGTACTTAATGGGACTGTTTGAAGCTTTGAAGCATCACTGAGTTGTGTGCTTTTAAATCGCAGTTTTAGACTAGCTTTTGATATGTAGCCATTAACTTGATAGTTATTTTTATGTATACAGTATATATGTGCTTTTTTGATTGCTGTTTACTGTGCTGTTTTCTTTTATATACTGGGTAAGCACCCTGGGCACATTTAGGCTGTTGTATGGCGCTATATAAATAAAATTTGATTGATTGGTATTGATGCATCTTACACAAATTGACTAAAGTATAAATTTTTGTTTTTTTACTTAGCTTACTTAGACATGTAATTATTAGGACTGTCAAAAATAACGAGTTAATTATTTTTTGTCGTTAATTACGTCAATTTTTTTAACACATTTCACGCATGCGCAGTGTGACAAATTAAAAAACAAAATCTCAGTGAATTACAGTAATTAATTACATACTAATGCATTACACCCAAGACAGATTATTCCAATATAAGTCAGATTTTAACCTTAATTTCCAAAGATATTCCTGTAGAAAATTCAGCTTACCTCATTAATACTACTGTGGCCACAGATAGTCCAATTTCTGATGTCCCAGAGCGATCATGGAGTTTCTGTTTGTCCTGGGCCGTTCTGCTGAAATCACATCTGGGCTGTGAGGAAAACGGACACCATTTTAGCAATCTTAGTAGTAAACAAATTCGTATTGTAGTTTGGGTGTGGATTTGAAGCATGCTTTCCATATCATGCTAAACATCGAGACACTACTGTAAAATATTCTGAACGCGTATTACATAGCCTTTTCCAGATGAGAATTTTTAGTGCCCCATTAAGTTCGTCTGAACTAATGGAAGACAGTCTGACCTGATTTTTCAAATCGCACAGCTTTTACGCAACACACTGATTGGACTGAAACAGAGACACAAAGCAAATACTGTCTCCTAAAGTCAGCATATTGCATGAATCACTGGTCCGTATGGATATATTCCTCAGAAAATATCTGCTCTTGGGAGGAGAGCGCATTCAGCATAGCTCCCATATCTCATCTAATGAGTGAAATATACTGGGAAATCGCTTACTCCCACCAGCATACCTCCAACCTGACACTGCAGCCCTGAGCTATTCATCTGAGTCTGTGCCGACCTGTGTGTGGGATCGCAGCTCACTAGTGGAGTAGGTTGAGGTTCAAGTTGTTGCTTTTTATTGAAAGAAAAGGCATTTTTCAAGGGTTTGTCCCTAAAATGCTCTTCACAGATGAAGTATCTGTTATTACCTCAGAAAGAATGTGGAGATGATGTTGCAATGCACTCATCAAGCCTTAAACTAGCCTTTTCAACCAATCAGAATAAAGGACTGGACAGCATCACACCATAAACTGATTTATTAACATAGTAAAAAGGTGTGATGTAGATGTACAAGCATCAAGTATTAGATGTCCACAAAACCCATGTTACTGGAAGTTCAATGACTAAATCAGAGTTGCTATTAAATAAAAATTCATCAAATAAAATAAACTAAAAATAATAAGAAAAAAATAACTTTAAAAAATGTAAAGTAAAATTAGAAACTTTTCCTTGGTAACTTTATGAAATAAAATAAGTTGTAGTAATTGTCGAAATTTTATTCGAAATTTTCAAAATGTGAAAAATAAATCCGACCTCACTTTGTATCAATCATGTTTACAAACTGCCTCCAAATCTTTCGCCCATCATAAAAAAAAAATCAGAATGAGGTTAAATGTTCTGCGCTGTCACATCCATAGCATGCATTTTGATGAAAAAGTTGAGTAGTACGACAAATAAACGCATAACTTTTTTTTGGAGATGCAATACTTAATCAGTGTTCTGCTCTCCACTCATTCATACGATGTGGTGCTAGTCACCGACTACCACATGAGCCCAGAGCTGAGGTATTTAAGAGGAGGCAGCATACAGGCGAGATTAGGACGCTCGGCAGTTTAGCGTAACAGCGTGCGTTGTGATGAGAGCCTTATCTTGCATCACACGAACACATAGTGAGTCATAACATCAAAAGAGTGCAGCCATTAGTAGTACTTGTGTTTGTGATACGGCTTCCCAGAAGTTACTCTAAGTGCTCCCATTGGAACCGCACAACTTCAGGGCAGAGTGCTCGAGCTTTAAAACATTTCCATTCTGATTCATGTTTAATATCCTAGCCAATCGTCTGTGAAAAAACGTCAAATAATAAATAAATATTCTATTTAAAAAAAAACATCATTCAGTGAGCCTTCAGAGGGGGATGAAATCTGAGTGTTGTTTTGAGTGCTAATGATCTGAAACTCCTGAATGATTATGAAAACAGGGATGGAGTACCGGTAAAGCTGTGGACAGGATCTCTTTAGGGAGCCTGAAGACAGTCCCAGCCTGCTCTGGTTCCTCAGTTTGGTCTTTTTCACTAGTTCTTTCACTCTTCCCCATGTATAGTTCTCACTCAACTGTAAAACACAAAGATACACTGTAAAAATTATTGTCATTTTTAAGAAGTAAGAATACTACAGCATAATAATTGGTTAGTTCAATTAATTTTTATTAATTTTATTGCAAGTTGCTTAAAAAAGGCAAAAAGAGTAAAAGTGAATGCAGTTATAAAGTAAAAACTGTAATACATTTTACAGTAAAATACCGTTAAATGTGCATGTTTTTAAGTGAAAAAGAATTAATTTTGTATTTTATATGACACTTTACATTTGATACCTTTACTTGTGTTTCTTGTTTATTTGTTAACAGTTATCACATTAGGGTTGTTAAATATTATGCTGTTAAATGCATGTTAATTGCATTGTTTGTGTGCAGCTTCTTTACAAGCTTGTAGAAAAGCTACTTTGAGTCATCATGTCACTTTCTCTTACATTTTTTAAAGTGGATGTCAGTGCATTATGATGATTTACTTTGTATATATTATATACAAAACAGATTGTGGTTTACTGCCATAATCTCAATTAATAAAATGTACCTTTTATGCACTCTGTCTAAATTTGTTGCTTCGATATTTTTACGTATTTTACACATTTTGCAAAAGCTGTTGTTTTAACATTAATTATTTGTTTATGATAGTAGGTACACATGCAACATTTTTATTACCTTAGAACACTTTAGTGTAGGGACCAGTTCTCACTATTTGCTTATTAACATGCCTATTATTAACATACTGGTTGTTTATTAGTACTTATAAAGCGCATATTTTGCATTATCATATTCTACATGCCTAATCCTACACAATACCTAAACTTATCCACTAGCTTACTATTAATAAGGAGCTAATTAGTTTATTGAGGCAAAAAGGAGTTTACTGAGACAAAATTCATAATGGTTTGTTAATAGTGATAATTGAACCTTAAAATGAACTGTGACCCTATTTATGCCAAGTTTGGACTTTCTTTGTCAAGTGTTTTGTCAGCTGAATAATCATAATCGTAGCATAATAATATGACTAACAGTTTTAACAGGCACTTCTACCATTACTCACAGCTTCGTTTTCATTTTCTTTTGAGTCAACTACTAGCATCTAGAATAATGTGATGAGTAAACGTATGTGTGACTGAGAGGTGTCACTGAGTGTTTGTCAGATTGAGTCAGTGTGTGTTGATAATGACTGACTCACTCGTCTGTGAGGAGCGGAGAGGACCTCAGCGCTGTCACTCAGGTACTTGGCCTCTCCCTCCGTGTAGCTCCTTCGATTTAGACCCCTCCTCCAAACAGGCAGAGCACCTATCTCACCATCTGCCCAAAATGAAAATATTATCAAAACACACAGATTATTATGAACTATTACGAGCAATTATAAATGTGTTATCCATGACTAAACTTTAAACTCTCTGTAGGGTGCGGTTTATATAATAAATATGCACGTTAGCTCTATTTTCCTGCCCACCAAAAATCCCTGGGATATGTTTCTTCTTTCTATATGGAATTCCAGAAATTTCACCTATAGCTGAAGTATTAATTTCTCCGGAGACTAATGTTTGGTTGCCCACCCAGCTGAAGGAACATGAGATGGAAGAAAAGCAACCAGGAAAAACATGTCTACGTGCATCATGGACAGCAAGGAGTTAATCTATCTATCTACACCCCTCACCCTATTTTTTGGTGCAAATACTGTACATTAAAGTTACTTGACATTATTATTAATTTTCATTTTGATTACATAATAATGGCAATATATACATCCATCAGAAGTACAGAGCTGTAATAGCTGCTAAAATGAACACAAATTAAAAAGGATTCGTGAGAATATTATCCATTTTTCTAGGGTGTTTCCAAACTTTTGAAGGGCAGTGTATCTTTCTATTGATCGATCTGTCTGCTTATTTATATATTCTTATATAATCTTCAAACTCAAAAAAATTTCAAACCAACATTCAAAGTTTGTCTTGAACCTGAATTAATTTTTTCAGTTTAATTATTTGCTTATATAATTCATTCCGTTATCAGATTACTTTTAGGCATAGATAAGCCTGCTCCATGGCGTACAAACATCAGGCTTTTTCAATAGGGGCTCCAGCCAGTGTAAACACAGATTAATCTAAGCACTTAGTGTATGACTCCAGGTGCGTTTGCACACTGACCTCTCGTGGCTGCCCTGAGGGGGATGCGCGTGACCTCAGGGATTGTGCTGAGGTCAGACAGTGTACTGCTTGATGCCGTCAGGCTGTAGTGGTCACTGCGGAAGTGTCTCTTGAGCTCCTGGAAGGCCAAGCTGGCTGCTCCACAGCTACAGTGCTGCATAAAGAAGTCCTGAAAAAGAGAGTTTGTCTCATAAAACTCAGGCAGTTTGATTTATTCTCTTTGTTAGTGATCTTTTTTATAAAGGTGTGCACAGATAGGCCTATAGTACATTGCAAAATTACACATAGATTTGTAAAGTTTTCTATTTTGTATAGATTTAATGCTCCTAAAAGTAATGCGTGGTCATTAGGGAAAGAAGAACGCTTAAAATAGTTCACTTTATGAAATCTAAATTCAATTTGTGGATGTTCACGCCCATGGGTCAAGGATGATAGCACATACTTGGCCTGTGGAATACACATCTGGTTCAGATTTATTCAAGTGAAAAAATGACTAAAGCTCTCAAACACAAGCATTCAGTGACAAAAAACTATTGGATTACAATTTATTTCACACTATTCTTTTAGTTCTTTGGGTAGCAGTGCTACTTGAAAAATAGGGTACATTTCTAATCCCACATTATCGTATCTATATTTTGCATGGCATAAATACTCTGGTTGTGATATAGAACAGGTTTATGAACTTTTCAGACATTAAAATATCTTCTAGGGCGAATGGCTTCATCACACATTCCATGGACAGAGCTGAAATTAGTGCAGATAGCTCGGATAATTAAAAAAAGGAGAAGTTTGCTCTTTGCTTTATTATGCTGTTCTCTAGGAGAAACTATTTAAATAATAAAGACATCTCACTAGTGAGTTTTCATTCTTATGGGGAACATTTAAATCTCTGCAGTTGCAATCAAGACAAAATCAAAACGACCCTGAATTGCTTTTCCAGTGGAAAATGTCTTTATCCGGGTCACTATTTTCCTCATGTATTGCACATCATCGCTTGAACCACGCGAACAGCTGAAATCTGTCATTTTCACCAATTATTCTTATTGTTTCCACTATTTGCCTCCCAACCAAATGCAAAGTGTGGTAGACATAACTTTTGAATTTTGAATACTGTGAATTCAGTCTTTGGAGTCTTTCACTGAAAAGTGTTTAACCTCTGAAAATAACATGGCAGTGTTTCTTGTCAGTCAGAGTGATAAGAGGCTTCCCAAATCTCTGTTTATCCAAGATTATCCTCTTAGTTCCATTGCATTAGTATTTGCCTGGTAAAAGCTGTCTGACTGATGAGGTGATGATGCCAGGGCGGATGCTGTTTGTTGAGGTTTTGATGTTGTTGCAACATCAATTCCTTTGAAAGCCTATCTGCATTCTTGGTGTTTCCGAAAAGAAAGAAGCATTGGCTCTGAACATGGACTGAAAGAATTCACCTTAAATGTCCCATAAACCAAAACACCAAATGCTTCAACCTCCTGAGATGTTCTGTGGATGTTCAGATAACTGAGGAGATCAGGCTGTAGAGCTAACAAGAGACACTACAATGGGGGTAATTGCATATTGTCTGAGTTCTAAATGCATTTTATGAGTACAGATGAAAGCGTGCTGTGAGGGTTTGGGGGCGGGTGGGTGAAACAGCCAGGGAGGAGACTGGCGAGACAACTTGGTCCATTATAGTGGAGACTAGGGCATGTTTCAGGAGTTCCCCTGCCTTTTGATGTGTGTAACAGCATGCTGCTGCCTGTTGCTTTTTCTCCAAAGACACACACAGCCCAGAGAATCTAAAAGACCCAGGGAGTTCAAGAATGGTGGTCAGCAGAGTACATTTCTGTGTGTCACAGTTTTTCTGTTTAGAATTTTTTGGCTTCTTATTGATTCGATTCTAATCTTGACACATTTTGACTGATTCTAAGACATCAATCAGACTTGATTTGAGATGTTATAAATCTGATCTCGTGAGCTATTTTAAAAGTGTGCAATTTTGTACAAAGAATAAATGATTTGTATACGATATTTGTTTAAAGCTCCCTGAGATTTAAAGAATGGATGCAAACAAATTCATATGAATTCGCACCAAATCGTGAGACATGTTGGATCTTTTTAGACTATGTTAAAAAATCTGGTTCACAAGAGTCTTTCATTCATTCATGAGTTATCTTTGCCCATTTTTTGTTTTTCCCATCATGCTTGCATAGTTCTCTTGGACTGAATGTTGTGAGAATCATTCATTTCCGGTATTTTAAATGAATGCAATCAGTTCTTATTCAGAACCTAATCCTAAAGCAAACAATATGCTTGTTTGGTTTCTGTAAAGAAGAAATCTTTTAAAACGTCCTGCTTTCGTTTGCCTGTCTTTTTTTCTTGCTTTCTTTGATGACTTTGATGTACAGGCTCCCACTGAGCTCACTCACTGTGACCGTGGAAGTCTTTTCCGGCTCCATGGCCCAAACTGACAGAGCCAGTTTAGAGATGACTCTCTGAAAAACCATGAACAAAACTGCTCT
The DNA here is from genome assembly GCA_032357475.1 of Enteromius thamalakanensis. NCBI lineage: Eukaryota > Metazoa > Chordata > Actinopteri > Cypriniformes > Cyprinidae > Enteromius > Enteromius thamalakanensis. Next base: position 14,976,503 of record JAUCMT010000047.1, on the reverse strand, counting down.
CATTCAACAGCACAGAGTCCAGAGGCCAGGACGATGTCTACACAATATAATGCCACGGCCTTTAGTCCGTAAGCAAAGGACTAGAGCAGCGGGAGAGCTGGGGTAGAAGACGGTCAAATGGACAGATGCATTACTCAATTATATTAAAATTTTATTGTTTTTGGCAGAAGAGCTACAATGGGTTCCCCAAAGAACCTTTCAATGAGCACTTCTTAAAATTTTATATGGCAATACATAACTGTAGCTAAATAACTGAATGTTACAAATACATTTGACTATATTTTTTGTGAATTTCCACTTTAATGGAAATGATATGCACTCCTTTTAACCTGTATCCGCTTTTAAAAGAAAAGTTCCCTTTAGCCTCAACATTTTGGAATTACGTTACTAATTTTTGAGCAGTTCAAATCCAAAGGGAAAAACAAAAGCCGACATGTTAGAAAAACACCCATGAGTTCACAAAACGTTGTAAAACATGTTGATATTTTTCCTGTGGTTTTGGGCTGATAACATTCAAGCCAGATGCACCGTCTGTTCTAAGATGGGAAAACAAAGACGCAATGCTGAGTTAAGATTTTATGGGTTACACGTAGTAAACTCAATTGAATCTGTACAACTTTATGATTAACCAGAATTCCTTCTCATGCTGGCATTTTGCAGTAAATAAATGACATAATACCAGCGTTTTTAGTTTAGCATATTTTTAGTTGTTTATACTGCTTTTCAATCCATTTTTTAATCAAACTAAATATATTTCATGCTTGAGTGAGCTTCTCTCAATGACCCCCAAAACAAAGACACAGGAAAAGTCTTTCGTCCTGAATAATGTCAACACGGGACACATAAAAACAAATGAAATCCATGTGAGAGGACATTGCATCCTTTGAAACAAATACCCCATCTGCGTACGGGTCGGAAGGGGCTGAACCCAGCAGCTCTATTTGTTAAATACCCTTTTATCCATCTTGACCAGAAACCCCTAAACCCCATACAAAACCAGCTGGATTTACATTGACACAGTATGAACCAATAATAACTTGCCCTTGGCCTCAATATAGGGTTTAACCCACAACAAAATCATAAATCCAAGACGTCATCTTTCATACTCAGACCTACAGCAGTGCCTTTAATCAATTTCAGATCACAGTGTGTTTCCAAAACTTCATCTACTATTCATACCTGCTCTAAATCTGGACTAAATCTTTTTTTCAGTACTGTTCAAACAGAATTGAAGTTAAACTCTGCACTATAGTAGCCCTCAGGAGTAGGATTGGACACCTTTGAGGTACAACTAATGCTGGCAGATGATTGATACCTCTTTAGCCTTGATCACTCGGCCGTCCTTCTGCAGGCCACAGATCTGTTTCTGTAGTCGAAGGTTGTGTTCCTGTAGCTGTCCAATCTTCTCTATGAGCTGGCAGATGTGCTCTAGGTACCCCAGTCCAGAGCCCAGCGGGTTAGACTGATTGGCTTGGTTCACCTGGTTGTCAAGACAAAACAGAAACAAAAATCATTGATGTTTTCATAATGAAACCGAAAAAGGGGGCTGTAAACATTCATCTTGGACCCTTGGGGAAAGACCCCCACCCCTCTCTGGACAATAGATTGGTTCTAAATAAAGGGATTACTGGAGATGTTTATGTACACCGTAGGGGGCTAAGCAACTATTGTGGAACAAGCCAACAAGAACAGTGTGAACTGCATCCTATTGTTTGAAAGCCAATGGCTCATTTGACGTGCTAACAGAGCAAAGCCAAGGCTCCTACAGTTCATTGCAGGAGCATGCCGGCATGTGTTCAGGTGGTCCTGAGGTTCACAAACGGATGACGGCAGCACCATATTTTTACGGTTCTTAATGGGATTTATTACAGCTCTCACATTTCAACATTTAGGATTGGTCTAAATGCAGTTTGCCAACTACTCCTCTGCCTTAGTCTAATACATTCTATGAAACCAGATATCGTTAGACCACTCTACACTGTGTTCACAGTGGTTTGAAGGTGTAAATGATTTGGTGGGAAACGTGTTAGGTGCTATTGTTTATTTGTTGAATCATCGTCCCATCTTCGGTTGTAAAGCTGCAGTTGCTCACGTTTGTCTAAATAAATTCAAAGGAAATTTTGAACAAATATTTATACAATCGTCAACATTCCAAAAAGTGTCCCAACAAAAGCAGGATGTGAGTTCAGGTCTCGGGCTTTTTCCCTCCGAAAGCTTTTCCGTGCTACTTACGTCCAATCCAGTCCCAAAGCCCAGCATTAATGGAAACGCAGAAGTTAAACAATAGAGGACATGACGGAGGGATGAAATACTAGGAGCTGACATCACTCGCTTCCTCACAAAGAGTGTGAGATCCTCGACAGGTCATGCTTCTGCTCACTTGATTGTGAACCTTTCTCATGCTTTTCTTTCAACCTTGCAATTCCATCAAACTTAAATGAGTCATATAAGACTATTCTTGATTTTATTCACTTATTGAATTTTATTCCATTTTTATTTTATGGTCATGTCCGACTTGATGTCCCTGACAGTGTCTAACATTCCTATGTTGGGTGAGGAAAGTTATAGTACACTATAAGAAAAGGTAACATGGATTTGCTGAAATTGCATATACTTTCTTTAATTCTGTCAATACAAATGTAAAAAAACTCTGCACTTTTTGTGCAACACCGTTTTTTATGTGCCTTACTGCATGTTTCGCTGCAGTTTCAAAGAGAAATGTCCACTGAGTGGTTTTAAAACACAGGTTCAATACGTGAACACCGGCACATTTTCAATCATGTTACAAATATGCCCTACACCAAATCCAACCCTAAACCTACCTAATAGGGTTAAAAAATGCAAAACTGATATGAAAAGGCATTTGTCAAACTGAAGTTACATGGGGATTCAGCTCCTCTCCTCTCTAGTGTAATTCGTTATCTACCGAACAAACCTACCATCTATAAAAACCCAGCATATTAATATTGTTTTGAAATCATAACATGATATTCTTCAAATATCGACTGAAATCGAAACTCAGTAAGTTTATGTGAAAAGAAATAAAGGTGGCAGAGTTTTACTCCCTGTAGTGTTCATAACTATTGGAAACTGCAGTAATATGTACTTATTGGTACATATATCATGTTTGCTAAAAAGTTCACCCAGGTACGTTTAGACCGGGTAGGAAAAAAAACTACTGTGTAAGCTAGATGCTTGTGTGGCAAGAAACCCCCTTGAGGCTCTTTCAGGCTTAGACTTGTTTAGATCATGTGAATGAATTAGTCTTTCTCTCTAATTTGTTGTATTGCTGAAGCCAGACATGTGGCACATGCGCTTTCTCATAAAACGACAACCAGCTTCATGCGGGGTAACTAGAGGAAAGTAACTTTGTGAATGCCAGATCTTATCTGCTTCCTCTGCCAAGTATCCCCAGTGACCCAGGAGAAGGGAAGACACAAAAGTTTGGGAAAGCCCCACTCCCTTCCTCCCCCTCCTTCTCTCCTCAACGTGAAAGAATCTGCGTTTCTCTGCACGTGCGATTCTGCACAGACACAGAAACAAAGCGGGGAATGTTGCCCTATACAAAAATTCTATAAAGCTGTTAACACTTAAGTGTGACATTGTGGTTATTGATGGTGTATTGATAGTGTGGGTGTATTTTAGCTCTCTGTGCTGTGAGGATGTGGTTTTTTTACCGCACACTGAAGATCAAAACAAACTGAGGAAAACAATTATGCTTACGCCTCGGGGTTGAATTGAAAGAAAAATATTTTTCTAATTACATAAGCTCTGTCTTACCAAATATGAGGGAAGATATTATAAATCCGTTCAGGCGTGTCTGAGAAAATAATCCTTTATTATTTAAAATTTTTCACTGGGTCTGATAAAGCAATTTCTAAGCATGACTCATTAAAGAGGAATTAGGAACCATATGGACTGCATTCAAAGATATAGGAAATAGTGTTTTATATAACTTTTTGGGAACACTTTAGAATGAGTAACTACTGTACTTAACTACAACTTCTTTTTTTTACACTTACAAATCTTTTTTTTTAGAACAGTGAATCATTTGTGGTGACACAAATGATTCACCGAATCAATTTCAAGTGACTCAATATTCTAGATATTCTATAATATTAGTTTTATATATTTGTATGATATTGGATTGGATTACTGTAAAACATTACAAAACACATATGTTTTGAGTCTATTATGCATAGGTTAATCTTGTTTTTCTTTCTACAGGTTCATTTACAGCCCATTATCACCCACGTTGTGACCTCTGGTGATTCTAGGAGAGGTACACAGACCTTGTTCTTCTTGAAGTTAGTACTATATTTTCATTTATTGTACTGGCGGTTATAAGCCTAAAACAAAGCTGAGAACTAATATTGTTGGCTGATATGATGTCTCACAAAACAAGCTTTGTGTATTTATACAAAGACGTCCTGCTAGACCAAGAAAATGTGTTGATATTCCGTGTTTTTCTGTGTATCTGAAAACCATTGAAAATCGTTCAAGTGTCACGACCCGTTACATCACATTTCGGGGTGTCAGCCAAATGTTTGAGGCTGTATGTGGTGCACACAGCGCCGGTCTCCATGCCTCATCTATCACTAGATTAAAGCCTCACACTCACACTCTGGAAATGTTCGCTTTTTGACTGTTTATATGTTGCAGCTGAGGAATTCAACTCCTCAGCTGTAGCCGTCCTGGGGGTGGCTGAGGGGGGGTTAGTGAGGGCAACAGCAATTATGCAGTCTTCATTCCTCCCTGACACCACAGTTTTCTCTGCTACGTATCCATCAACTCAGACTCAAAAATGCTTTTAATGTCCCCTAGACCCACTTATTGAGAGACTCACATATGCAGGCTAGCTGGCAACCATCCGAACACATGCATTTGATTAACACTCAAGAGTCTACATTTTTTTTATAATTCCCAAATCCATCTTTAATATTGCGAATCAGCCAATAGGCTGCAAGTCTGCCTTTTCACAGGTCTATATCTGACTGCTCAGGCCCTCAGAGTTCACTAAACTGGAATTTACTAAACTGGAAGTTGTACATCATCCGCCCCTTGTGTATTCATTTTTGAAATATTTTGGCTAATTTGATTAAGCTTTCATCTATCAATGCTAAATTAAAAAGAGTTCTGAGAAATGGCTGTACATGAGTTATGAACCGCAACTATGTTTCGGCATCTGCTCAAAATGTGTGGTGTGCTACGAAGGCACTGGAGTGTGAGCCAACTGGAAACATTAGCCTACATTTTATTGTTCAGTCAGTTTATATTGTCTGATGAAGAAAAAAATCCTGTTGTTAAAAAGCTTTTCATCCCTGCTCATGTAAAAAGTAAAATTGTACTAAATGTGCACTTGTAGTGTACATCAAATCTTAAAAGCATAACCATAACCCTAACTTTCCCTCAGTAGATTCATAATTTGCTGCTTATTAATAGTTAGTATTGTAGTAGTTAAGATTATGGATGTAGAATAAAGTCATGTAGAATAAGGCTTAGATGTACTACTAATAAATGGAAAATATTCAAGTAATATGCAAGCTAGCAAGCAACTTCAGAGACCCTAAAATAAAGTGTTACCATAATCTTTTGTTATAGTACATTTATTTTGATGTGTTGTCTAGCATACCAAAGTATAGAAAATTACTTATCGTTTTAATTGTAGAGTATTAATATTGCAAAGAAAATATTAAATCTGTAATTACAAATATATGCATGACATGAATACAAATCATAATGTTTTATTTTACAATGAATGCTTGTTAGTACATTATTGGTACATTCTAATATTTTTTCAGACAAAGACAAAATAAGTCATTATGAAAATAAATATATATGTATTTAACAGGTAAAAAGATAATTTTAATTTCCACTTAACTGTATTTAACTTTTAAACTATGATCATATTTTAAACTGAATTTAAACTATGATGCATTTTCATGCAGTTTAGTGTCTGAAAGCATTTTTAGTTTGCAGTTAGGTATATCCTTTTACATGTCTTTCACACATTCTTAAATATATAAGTACAAAAAAGGGAACACTTAAACAACTCAATGTAACTCCAAATCAATCACACTTCTGTGAAATCAAACTGCCCACTTAGGGATAGACATGTGGAAATTCTAGGCAATTATCAAGACAACCCCAATAAAGGAGTGCTTCTGCAGGTGGTGACTATAGACCACTTCTCAGTTCCTGTGCTTTCTGGCTGTTTTGGTCACTTCTGAATGCTGACGGTGCATTCTCTCTAGTGGGAGCATGAGACTACAACCCACACAAGTGGCTCAGGTAGTGCAGCTCAACAAGGACGGCACATCAATGCGAGCTGTGGCAAGAAGGTTTGCTGTGTCTGTCAGCGTAGTGTCCAGAGCATGGAGGCACTACCAGGAGACAGGCCAGTACATCAGAAGACGTGGAGGAGGCCGTAGGAGGGCAACAACCCAGCAGCAGGACCGCTACCTCTTCCTTTGTGCAAGGACGAACAGGAGGAGGACTGACCCGCCTGAATCCAATTGAGCACATCTGGGACATCATGTCTTGCTCCATCCACCAATGCCACGCTGCACCACAGACTGTCCAGGACTTAAGGGATGCTTTAGTCGTGGTCTGGGAGGAGATCCCTCAGAAGACCATCCACCACCTCATCAGGAGCATACCCAGGCATCGTAGGGAGGTCATAAAGACACGTGGAGGCCACACACACTACCGAGCCTCATTTTGACTTGTTTTAAAGACATCAAAGTTGGATCAGCCTGGATTTGGATTTTTCCACTGTCTTTGAGTGTGACTGCAAATCCAGATCTACATTGGTTAATAAATTTGATTTCCGTTGATCATTTTTGAGTGATTTTTGTTGTCAGCACATTTGCAAAGAACAAAGTATTTAATAAGAATATTTCATTCATTTAGATCAAGGATGTTATTTTAGTGTTCCTTTTATTTATTTTTTGAGCAGTGTACAGTATTTATAGTTTCATAATAAATAATGGAGGAAAGGGTTTCAGATAATAAATTAAGTAATAAATATCTAGTGGTGCAAAACTGCTTATTTCATTCTCCCCTTGTCTTTTTTCCAAATCTCTGGAGAATTCCATCTCTAAACAAAGGAACTTTTCACTGCTCAACAGGTGTTAACAATGAGCGTTCTTAATATTTTACCAGACTGGTTAAAACCAACTCTCAAAGCAGCTAAAAAAACAAGCTTGTACAAGAGTAGAGCACAGTATGATGTATGTGCAAAGAAGTGCAGAACCCAGAGACTATGAATTGTATAAGCTATATACTGTTCAAAAGTTTGGAGTCAGTAAAAGTCAAGTTTTTATGTTGTTGAAAGGCTCTTGTTGTTTTTTAGACATTGTTAGCATTTCAAATATCTGTTCCGCCTAGTTCCTGAGTGCACTACGCTTCCTATCAACTAACCGTTCTATCAAAACATAGACAGACACCAAAAATGCATCTTAAAAAATAATCTAAAATCTAAACCGCACTTGCATTACAGACTTTCCCTAACAGCTTCCACTTATCTGAGAAGGCTTCCTTTTTAAATATAAAAACACGGCAGTCGGGATTTGCTTTCTTTTATATATAAATATATATATAAATAAATATATGAATAAGCTACATCAGTGACTTTTCTGTTAACTCCTCTTGCATATTTGTTGTCAATTTCTCAGGTAACATCATTGGCTCTGGGATCTTTGTAAGTCCAAAGGGTGTTTTGGAAAACTGCAGCTCAGTGGGCCTGGCTCTCATAGTGTGGACTCTGACCGGAGTCATCACTGCCATCAGTGCTTTGTGCTATGCTGAACTTGGAGTCACAATCCCAAAGTCAGGTGGAGACTATTCCTATGTTAAGGACATCTTCGGAGGACTAGCTGGGTAAGACTGACTCATTTATTTAGATGTATGTAATGCATGAGGTCTTACAGGGCTTGTCTTTGGAACAGGTTTCTAAGGCTGTGGATTGCAGTGTTGGTGATCTATCCAACTAACCAGGCTGTGATTGCCCTTACATTTGCCAATTACGCACTGCAGCCTCTCTTCCCTTCCTGCTTCCCTCCAGAGAGAGCACTGGGCCTGCTTGCCGCCGTCTGCCTGTGTAAGTAAATGCTGACAATTAAAACATGCTTTGGGGCTATAGTACATTGTCCATGACACAACGTTTTATCTAAGAGCATCCTGCATGTAGGCAGTGGTGCTAGGCAGTAACCGTAGGATTAGATAATTACAATCCAAAAATTAAGTACTTGTTTTTTTTTGTTTATGTGAATGTGTGTGTGTGTGTATTCATGTGTATATATACATACATATTCATAAGAGAAGGACTCATGATATATATACATAACACACACACACACACACACACACATATATATCATTAATGAGCCTTGGCTTGATTGCACTTTTCATAACCACTTTTAGTCAGCTCTATATATATTAATATATAATTGTGGTTAATGAACTGAATTATGTCAGCTTTGTGACTCGTAATGGGAGGGTTGGCAAAGAGCTTGTTCATACAGGTCTGGATCATGCGGGGTGTTCTCTTGCAAGAGCTCAGATTGTATTATATTGAGAGTTTTTTTAGACCATGTGACCTTGTTTTTCTCCAAAGCCATGGAACAATGTTGTCTGGCAACTTTAATCCATGCTGAAGCTTAAACCTGTTGGCAGTTCTTGCTTTGTTTTTGTTCTTTAATCTAAATCTGTTGTTTTCATTTTTGTGAAGTTTGTAGTAACATTATTGATTAAGTACTTTCAAACAGCAGCTTATTTTCTCTGACTTATATATGTTAAGAATGGTATATACAACATTTGACAGACTTCGTTCGTAAATTTTGGTTACCGGAATTTGAATGTTTATAAATTGTTCGGTAACACTTTATTCTAAATAGTCCACTTTAGACATTATACTGTAATAGTAAGTAACGTCACAACTATATGTCAACTAGCAGTCATTAGAGTATTTGTAGACTGTCTGCTGCTTAATATCTTCAAACATTTTATTTTGACGGGTCTATAGCATACAACATACTGACTATGGGAAACTTCACAAGTATATTTATACTAACCCTAAACTTACCCTAACAGTACAGTTAGCAGACATGTTGTTGCATGTTTATGAAATAAAGTTGATATGTAGTTATCAACAAAGTTACTTACAGAATATCTAAATAGGCCTTTCAAAGTCTACCCAATTGTTCTTTTCTTTACAGTGCTGTTAACTTGGATTAACTGCTTCAGTGTCCGCTGGGCGACGCGTGTACAGGATGTGTTCACCACAGGAAAACTCCTTGCCCTCTGCCTCATCATCATCATGGGCATTGTGCAGATATGCAAGGGTAACTTATAATAGTACATATAGGCCATATATCACTATTAAACACATTTAAGTCATATTTCATTTAAATAGTTTCCCAAATGTTAACAAATTTGTCAGGTTACCTGTTTACATTTTGCTGCATATGTTACAATAACTCTATCCAGCATTATTTTTGTTCAGTTGCTGTTTTCTAAATGTTTGATATAAACTATGTCTTTTCTTTAAAAAAAAACAAAAAAAAACACCATTAATCATCTTAAATTTTTTTCCTTGAAACTGATGACAATAGCGCTAATTTATTATTCGAAAAGGTTTTCTGTTCTTGACATTTCCAGAAAATGTGCTTTAATTCTTTCTGCATTGTCAGCATAAAATTGTGGATACTGCAAGATGTGCTGATTTAAATAATGGCATTTCATAGAGAGTGAGAAATGTGCAATTTTTCTGAGAGTTAATGAAACGTTTAAAGTTTAAAACTGAAATCATATGTATATTATATGTGTCTCTACTACACACTGCATTCTTGCTAAATAAAAGTATTAAAAAACATTTGAATAATAGCATAAATAACTATATTGATAAACAGATGCAGTACAAGAATAAAGTACAAGACAACAATGGAATCTGTGTTTGGGTTGTTAAACTCACTCATATTATTTGTGAACATAAAGGCCTTTAATATAAGAGAAGAAGAAGGCAGGCATTAAGCTAATAGTATTACAGAGGCATACTTTTCATATTTGACCCATTTTTGCACTACATACAAAAGAGTTTAAATTCATTAAGCACAGACAAGCTCACACATGAATTCGACTGTCATGCTGGGGAGTTTGTAGTGTGCCGCTTTCATGTGTTTAACATGAAATGAAAAATGTAATTGATTATGCAGTAGTTAATACAGTTTCTTTCATCAGTTTGGAAACTCTACGTATTAATTCAGGCATTGCACATAAAATGCTTCTCTGTCATGTGCCACCAGGTCAATTTTATTGGTTGGAGCCTGAACATGCATTTCATCCTCTTCAGCCTTATGACATGGGCCGCATTGCTCTCGCTTTCCTTCAAGGCTCCTTTGCTTATGCAGGCTGGAACTTTCTTAATTATGTAACAGAAGAGCTCGTTGACCCCTACAGGTACACTGCCATTTGTCAGGGAAAATGTACAGTGAAAGACAGTCATGTATCACAACATAAAAACTTCTTTTTGTCCTTATGAGACAGAACTCCAGATGTTTCTCTGAGATTATTTCATGCAATAATTTTGACATTTGTGTCCCTGGAAAGTTTTAAAATTGAGATTTATCCATCATCTGAAAGCTGAATATAAGTTTTGCATTGATGTATGTTTTTAGGACAAAAATGGCAATATTTGGCCGAGATATAACTATTAGCCTACTTTTAATATTTAATATTACTATTAACTTAAAAAATAAAGAAAATCCCCTTAAAAGCTGTCCAAATTAAGTTCTCAGCAATGCATTTTTTTAAAATATATACTCACAGTAGGATAATTAGAAAATATCTCCTTGGAACATGATCTTTACTTTATGTCTTAATGATTTTTGAGAATCAGTCATTTTTACCCATACATTGTATTTTTTGGCTATTGCTAAGATCCAGGTTTTGTGATCCAGGGTCACATTTAAGACAAGAAAGTAAATGGCAACATTTTGTTTCTCTGAGAATATGCAGAGGTTTGTATCATTGTGTAGCCTACAGCGATAACTACTTGGGTGTCGTAAACATTATGAATTATTATTTATTAATTATCATAATAATTAACTTTTAAATACCAATGTATTCCTGCTCTGGGGAGTACAGGTTTGCTCAAGACTTCGAGATTCACCATAGGTTTAACTCTCTCTTTACAGGAACCTGCCTCGTGCAATCTTCATCTCAATCCCTCTGGTCACTTTCGTCTATGTGTTTGCGAATATTGCATATGTTACAGCTATGAGCCCTCAGGAGCTGATAGCCTCCAATGCTGTTGCTCTGGTGAGTTGCTCTGCTCAAATTAAGACGCTTACTGAGTTCTTTTTTCACCAGGAAATGAAACCGTCTATTCCATAGTATATCGGACTGACCCATCTGACGTTTTTGCTGAATGCCTGCTTACCTCTGTAAACTTTGCCTTCTTTTTCTCTTTAACCTCTATCAGACATTTGGTGAAAAGCTGCTTGGAGTAATGTCATGGATCATGCCCATCTCTGTGGCTCTGTCCACCTTCGGAGGGGTTAATGGGTCTCTTTTCACATCATCTAGGTCAGTCTTGATGCCAGGTTATTGCACAATTACTTGTTCAGTTTGCACTGTATTTTAATGTCAATGGGTTTCTTTGTACTATCAGCTTGATTGACAGATGTTCTTTCTCAGGTTGTTCTTTGCAGGTGCGAGGGAAGGGCATCTTCCCCGTTTGTTGGCAATGATTCATGTGAACCGCTGTACACCCATCCCAGCTTTGCTTTTCACTGTGAGCGCTTTGTTTTGTTACTTAAAGAAACAGTTCACGCACAAAAAAATAAAAAATTGCTTATTCTGAGGCCCTCCAGATGTAGATTAATTTGTTTCTTCTTTAAAACTGATTTAGAGAAATGTAATTTTTATAATTATATCACAACTACAACTTGCTCACTAATGAATCCTCTGGAGAGAATGGGTGCCGTCAGAATGAGAGTTCAAACAGCTGATGAAAACAACAGAAAAAGCAATGCACTTGACTTTAGTACATCATTTAATATCTTTGGAAGCAAAGAGCTGTGTGTTTGTAATAAATTCATTATAAAGAAACCTTTAGCTTTAGCTAAAATGAGCTCTGTCCAAAATAATAGTAATCTTGTCTGAATCAGGAGAGAAATATGCAGGCTTAAAGTTAAAATGCCTTTATAATTTGTTTCTCACTGATGTAATGCTAGACTTCTCCAAATCTGTTCCGACAAAGAAACAAACTCATCTATATCTTGGATAGCCTAAAGGTGAATACATTTGTACACAAATACTCCTTTTTTTGGTGAAATGCTCCTTTAAATAATCTTTAAAAATATGTTTTTGTAAATTTCAATATATATGGTAGTTGCTTATATTTAAATAAATACTGATTTATTTGATAGTGTATATCAACTCTGCTGATGTTGTGCACCAGTGACATATACACCCTCATCAACTATGCTGGCTTCATCAGCTACCTGTTTTATGGGGTCACTGTTGCTGGGCAGATTGTGCTTCGCATCAAAGAACCAGACATATATCGACCAATCAAGGTAAGTTTGTATCCCATTTACTTTATTTTGACGTTTTGCCAGCATTAAACCTCAAGAGCTTTCAGAGCTCATGCATTTGCTGTGAACGGTAATGATGCATAATTACAGATTTCCTGTTTTGTGTGAGGGAGGGGTATTGCACATATGTAGTTCTTTACCAAAATCAACAGGTTTCACTCCACAGGTGAGCTTGGCATGGCCAGTAATTTTCCTGATTTTCTGGGCATTCCTGCTGATCTTCTCTCTGTACTCGGAGCCTGTGGTGTGTTGCATTGGTCTGGCCATTATGTTGTCAGGTGTTCCTGTGTATTTATTTGGCGTCTATTGGGAAAACAAGCCCAAGAGCTTCAACTCATTTGTTGGTATGGTATTATCTTATCTCTTTTAATATTGATGGATAGAAGAAAGATTTACAAATTATAATCAATTATATTTGCATTAAACTAAACAGATTGTTATTGAGGCCTACTAAGGACACTCCATCTGCTGTTGTCTGTCTACAGCTAAACTGACACACTTGGGGCAGAAGTTGTTCATGGTGGTATACCCAGGTGAGGGCAGTGAAGATGGGAATGAAGATAAAGATGAAGCTGGATAGGATTACAAGAAGTATATTTACTGTTTCATTAATGGATATTCATTCATCAGCTAAATTTAAGCAAGATTAATTTGGTAGGTTATGAAAACGCAAAACAAACATGCACATAGTGTGGAAGATAATTTAGATAAAAAAGTATTTTTCATTTGAAAGACTGGCCTTAAACATTCTAGGTGCAATACTGCCACCAATTGGCACAATTATTAGATGCAATATAACTACTATTGCTGTGACCGTTTTGTATTTTTATATTGAGCATATTATTGTATTCTCTGGACATCAGTCTCTGGTGTTTGTATTCTCTACATTTTATATACTCTAATAAAATGGTTGAAAATCCTGAAGATTAATTGTTGCATTTTTGTGTGTGCAAATGTTTCATTTTATTCACATTTCAGACCTCAGACTTGAAAATAAATTGTGATCCAAAACAACTCAGAAAAAAAGATGTCTGTGTGTTATTTACCAGCATGGAATCTTGCCAGCATGGAAAATGTCTGTAATTTAGGAGTAAAGGGGAACAATAGACTCCTGTGTTATATAACCCACATCCTACACCCTGCTTTCAAGTTGCACAAGAACAACAAAACACGTCCAGAATTATGTTACATTTTGGGCTTTGAATATGAAGGTAAGGTAGACCACTACTAATTCATTGGAGAATTTTTTTATTGTAAACTGACTCATTTCAGCAAACTTTATCGAGGTAAATGGCAATATGTTTAAATTAGTCCATATAATAAAACCTAAAGCAAAGTTCAACATGTGGTGTGATATTTACCCTTTAAAATACAACAGGCCTAATACATGATACGATGTACTGTTTAAAACACTTTATTCCACTATAATATTTATTTATTTTTATTTTAAAAGTTATATTTGTTATATAAGTTTTTAAAAACATACAGTACCATACAATTTCACAAGTGGTTCACAAATATAGTATATATATATAGCCTATTTTTACTATTTTACTTTTTCTTTATTAGTCAAGAATTGCTCTGTTGGCAGTGACATTTATTCTAAGTTGGTCTGTGGTTCACATTTCACTTCCTAAAATATCCTATTCCAGTTTACCAAATGAATTTTCATAATACCTTTCAAAAGACAGATTTGTACAATTTGTATTTAATTTTATTTAATCAGTTTTTTCCAGTAAATTAATAACCTACTTTTATTATGCAGGGATTGTGTAATATTTAAACTATCTATATATATCTATATATATCTATATGAATATACACACAAACAATTATAATATATAATATAAAAATATGTATTTAATATATAATAGTATAATATATCAGCATGCCATATAAAGTAATTATTTGAATTATTTTACATTCACAATTTTAGTTTTTTTATTGCGTTTTTACATGTAGCTTTGATATCTACAGCTCAGCCCACAGTATTCAGTGACTATATATACTATATACCACTAGTAGAATTCTAGTTACTGGTATTGAAAAAAGTAGGACTATAGTCACGATTTAATTATTTAAATAACATAGGCTTACAGTAAAATTATACGGCTTGCCATATTTTGTAAAACTCATTGTATAATTTACTTATATACTATATATACTTAATATCCGAAAAATATTGTATGGGCCCTTTAAATACACACTGCACACAAGTATTTTTCCAGTTCCAAAGCAGTTGGACGAGAATGAATGGCACACCCGGATGGCGGAAGTTGCGCTGTACTATGAGGCTTATGGACACATTTGCAAATGCTCTTACGGCGTAAAGTTACTCGTACGGTAAAAAACCTCGCCTGGTTACCAACGGTTACATCGCAAGGTCAAACAAAAGAGGAAGAGCGGATGAATTAGGGACTGAGCAGCCGGCAGGCATCGGCGTTTGTGATTACTGCGCTGCCAAAGGTAAGACGATGATACTGGGATCAGATGCTGGAACGCCAGCGGACAGAAACACAGGTTGACAACACTCGGGACCTATGCAAACTTGTTTTTTGCCACCGAAAAGTGTCATAATACTTATTATAAAAACAAACAGATGCAGTGTACCGCAAAGCAAGAAATGTTTACATCTTTTGCAAACGACGAGAGCGACGAGCAGCGCTAATTTATCGCATTTACGTTCCGTTATCACTGGATTGTTGATGTTTTATCAGCATTTTCTTGCATCTAATTTTGCTGCATACTCGGCGTTTGTGTTTGAAGATGTTGGATCGAGGAAAGTGTCTATAGATGAACACATGGACTGCGCTGTAAATAATATATGAAGATGCTGTATTAAATGTCAAAACGATAATGAGATGTGGAATGCGTTTTGTACGAACGTCACGGGGACCGAAGGCCGCGGTACGCATGCGGGCATGAATGGAGTCAGCCTGGGAAGATCTGAAATGAAGGCAGGTGCATGTTCCTCACCTGCGCCAAAAAGGAAGTATAGTGATAGGACAAAAATTATTAAACTTATAAACTACTTAGAAACCTGCAGAAAAAATGAGTGATTTCTTGAACACAACAGTGTTTATGTTCACACAATGAGAGTATATAAGGACCACAGCCTGTCACGCTCCAAAAAGATGCTCCATATATACATTCAAAATTCAAAAAAATAATCAATAAGGTTGTTTAATCTCTTAAGCGTGGCATTAAAAAATTCAAAGCACTTTGAACTTTTGTATCCATAAAAGAAAAAATGTATTACGGTTTCTACAAAAAAATTAATTGCCTGCACAACATTGATAATAACAAATGTTTGAACTTGAGTTCAGCATATTAGAATGATTTCTAAAGAATCATGACACCGAATACTGAAGTAATGCCAGTGTTACTGTTTTTACTGTATTTTTATCAAATAAACGCAGTCCTGCTGACTTTTAAAATAAAATAAGCACATAAGATCCACATAGTTGTGATTTAACATAAAAAAATGAATTGAAGTCAAGTTTATGTAGAGTCTGAATGAAGGACTGCCAATGCCATGTCCTTGGTTTGTGCTGGCTCCTTTTTCAGTATCTATGAATTATCTCTCTCAATCTCTTTTATTACAGAGACAGTCATGACTCCCTCAGTGCGTTTACAGGAAATGATCCGAGTCATCCGAAGTGCCCGGACGCAAGGTGAAGAGAGGGGCATCATCCAAAGAGAGTGTGCGGATATCCGAGCGCAGTTTCGCCAGGGTGACAATGGGGAGCGTTCGCACAGCCTGGCAAAGCTACTCTATGTGCACATGCTGGGCTACCCTGCACACTTCGGCCAGGTGACTGTCTACATGTGTTTGGGTGCATTGATGGATAAAGTAGTTTTACATCTTTGATTATGGATGCAATACTTTCCCTTTCTAGCCTGCACTTATCTAAACATTGCCTACTATACAGTATTATGAGCACTTTCTAAGTTGTCTTTGCCTCTTTAGGACTAATTGCTTGCTGTTTCCCCACTTGTACGTCGCTTTGGATAAAAGCGTCTGCTAAATGAATAAATGTAAATGTAAATAAATGCAATACGTCAAAACACCTTATTTTTGTCTTGTCTGTGCATCATTTTCTCTCTGTACTTAGATTATGTTTTTCCTTTTAACTGTTACATATCTTTTAAATGGTGATAATTTTAGTGTCGTCTCCCACAGATGGAGTGTGTACGTCTGATTGCCAGCCCCAGGTACAGCGAGAAGCGGATTGGTTATCTGGGAGCCATGATGCTCCTAGATGAGAAGCAGGATGCTAGTTTACTGATTACCAACTCAATCAAGAAGTAAATGCTTTTCAGCAGAATGCCTTTTGTAATTTATTACTAATTTTAGTTTAAACATGTACCTTGTCCAAAAATAAAAATTGACTCACTTTCAGGCCATCCAAAATATAGATGATTTTGGATTTTCATTAAAACCGATTTAAAGAAATTCAGCATTACATCACTGTTTCCTCTGCAGTGAATGGGTGCCGACAGAATGAGAGCTGATAAAAGCATAACAATAATCCACACGACTCGCAGTCCATCAATAATGTCTTGTGAAGCAAAAAAAGCTTTGTGTTTGCAATAAACAAATACATTAGTATGATGTTATCATTCTGACGGCACCTATTCACTGCAGGGTATCTATTGGTGAGTAAGTAATGTTTCTTCAAATCGGTTTTCGGTGAATCATGACCTAAGTGTGAGTAAGATTTCAGCAAACATAAACAATTCATTCAAATATATATGCTTTTATTTTATATAAACACATTTTCTTTTATTTATTAGTTTTTTTTATATATTCTTGTATTCAAGTTTTGAAATGAATACATCATGACCTTGTTATCTCTGTCGTAGTGACCTTTCCCACAGCAGTCAGTATGTTCAATCTCTTGCTCTATGCACTCTGGCCTGCATGGGTTCAGCTGAGATGTGTCGAGACCTGGCACCAGAGATCGAACGGCTCCTCAGGGCCTCTAATTCTTACATCAAGAAAAAGGTCAGTTCATGACTTTTTATGTCTATAAGCTTGTAGTTTAAGTCATGTCAGCACCCAAACAAGAACAATCCAGCTAAATCGTGTTTGTGATCTGTGTGCTGTTGATAATGATTAATGCTTTAGGCCACGCTGTGTGCCGTCCACATAATAAGAAAGGTCCCAGAGCTTGCAGAGCTGTTTACTCCTTCAGCAAGGACTCTGCTCTCTGAGAAGAACCATGGTTAGTGTTTCCTTTAGTAACCTATGCATAAACACAAAAAGTTGCAGTGCTTTAATATGCTTTTTAATAATTGCCCGACTGTTTCCACAGGGGTTTTGCACGGGACTGTAGTTCTTATCACTGAATTGTGTCAGCGTAATCCTGACGCTCTTGATCAGTTCCGCAAGGTAATTCAATTCAAAAGTGAATTTTCTCTGAAACCTTTACTTTAACTACTCCGATATACAGACTTTTTTTCTTCTTCTCAATTTATTAGGCTGTCCCTGAGCTGGTTCAGATTATGAAAGGTCTTGTGACATCCAGTTATTCTCCTGAGCACAACGTAGCTGGTATCAGCGACCCTTTTCTACAGGTCCGTTGGCTACAGTCAAGCTCAATATCACTATTTATTAGACCACAACATACTTTCTACATTCTCTATGAATATTATGATATTCTTGGTCTCTTTCTGCCCCTCAGGTTCGCATTCTTAGGTTGCTAAGAATTCTGGGTCACAATAATGAGACCGCTAGTGATGCCATGAATGACTTGTTGGCACAGGTACAGCAAAATAAGCACACCCTGTGTAATGTAGCTATGTACATTTAAAGCAGAGTTTATAATGCTCGATGTTGGTGATTCTGATGCACAGGTGGCTACAAATACAGACAGCAGTAAGACTGCAGGCAGTGCTGTGCTATATGAAACAGTCCTAACTATTATGGACATCAACTCAGAGAGCGGGCTTAGGGTTGGTCATAATTTCATATGCATGGACTGGTGTTTCTATAATTTATTTCAGGCCTTTAAATGCATCTAATTTATGTCTTTTAAGGTGCTAGCTGTAAATATTCTTGGCAGATTTCTACTTAATAATGACAGGAATATTCGGTAAGTTTCTACTTTGTTTTTAATGCTTTAATATTTAAAATAATTAATTAAAATATATCTAGTAGTTTTATTTTATAAATGAACAGCACATACATATTTAAGTTCACTACTGCTTTGAACCGATTGTACTTGTTTTATTTGAGTTGGCAGAATGCATATCACGTATGCAATACATATTAAGTCGAGCGTTTAGCCAAGTTGTTGTTTTTAAGAAATTACCTAATTGCTTTTCAGCAAAGATAGATTCAATTGATCAAAAGTAAGAGTAGAAACATGTAGACAGTGAAGATGTTTATATTTTGAGTATTATATTTATATTCTCATGCTAGCAACATGCTACTATCTTGCTAATCATTCTTGCAACATGCAACATTAACTTGCTAAGTTCTTTTTAAAGTTTTATGTTTATTTTTGATCAAATAAATGAGCAAAACAGATTTTTGTTTCAGACATATGTTTAGATAAAAGCTTGCATGTTTTTTGTATTTCAGATATAATGTAAATGTATAGCAGGAAATATAAATTGTAAATTCAGTTGCAGTACAATCCTTTTGTATCTCCTTCCATCTATTACAGCTACATTTCAATGACATCTCTCCAGAAGATCGTACAGACGGACCACAATGCAGTGCAGCGGCACAGAGGCACCATTGTGGACTGTTTAAAAGATCAAGACACCTCAGTGAAACGGTACTGTAAGTTCTAAAAAGTGAAGATGCATAGAAATTACAGATGCACAAATGGTCGTCTAATTACAGTTATTCATTCGGCTCTTTTTCTTTTGCAGGCGTGCGCTGGAACTGTCTCTTGCCCTTGTGTCTGCCGTGAACATTCGCTCAATGATGAAAGAGCTCCTCATTTTTCTTTCAGTCTGTCCCCCAGAGCTTCGATCTCATACCGCTTCAGGCATCTTCAATGCTGCTGAAAGGTATCATCAGTCTTTTGTACTTCATATCTACCTGTTAGTTTCATCCATTATACGTATACGTGGCTCGGTCCTGTTCATTTTTCAATGTTCTAGTCCTATTTAACACTCACATCTGAGCAAGCACCTCTCATACGTTTTCTCTCATATAGGACAATGTCCAGTGAGATGGTTTCTAAAAGGCATGCCTATGTTTAATGCATATTTCCATCATTTGATTAACTAGCAGTGTCAGTGTTATCTAATTAAAATTTATGAGCTGTACTGTAGTAACGTTCAGCTCACTAATCACTGGTCTTTCTAAAACACATAAAGTAATCATGATGTATTGCTTACTGTGTTCTGTGTTAAGTCGTCTATTTTTGTATATGTGGCAAGTCACAGGCACTAAATATCACTTTGTGTCTTGGTCAGGTATTCCCCTTCTAAGCGCTGGCACATTGATACCATCCTGCATGTACTCACCACGGTAAATAGCCACTGCATCACAACCAAACAAGTTACATAACTCCTAATATAAGAGTCAACCCATTCACAAATAAACAATGACGTGTAGTCTGTACACACCGTAGTGTTTCTTTATAGTTCATCCAACAAAGTCAGAATAACTGCCATAATTTAGTCATTCGTGTCAATGCTGTATTATTTTCTTTCTTCTGTGAAATGAGATTGGACATCTTAGGCACAATGTTAACTAATATTTCTAAATGCCAATATGCATTTTAAAAGCAGTACATAAGATAGGTCTTCATTATTTCTTATCTTCTAAAACCACAATATTGTCTCCTGAAACATACTTTGCACACACATGAAATGCAGATAAAAATCTATTTGTCATAGCCACAAATTAAAAAATAATTACCACACATTAATAATTAGTTCTCTCCTTCAAACATTGGCCTCCAATTAAAAATGAGTTCTTTTCACTAAATAGTTCCCTTCTTTTATGAAATGCCCGCATTAAGTCATTATGCCACATTTTTACTAATTTAAGAGAAACTAATTAATACAACATGATTAACCAAAATAGGGAACAAATTAGTACATCGTGTCCATGATTTAATTCAAATAAGGGAACAATTGAGTCATTGGAGTCATGTTCAGGGCTCTATAAAAAGGAGTTTGAACAACAATCAATAATTTTAATTAAAGTGATGTATACCTCTCTCAGGCAGGGGGCGATGTAAGAGATGAGACTGTGCCCAACCTAATTCAACTCATCACTACTGCATCTGAGCTTCACTGTTACACTGTTCACAAACTCTACAGAGCACTGGTAAAAGATATTACACAGGTAAGGATACGGTTTTCTGCTTGTAAATCTGTAAACAATATTACATGACAAAGTGTCCTTTTACACACGATACCTTCTTGAATATTAAATGTTCCATTGAGCATGTCTGGGTTATGAATACTGCATTTTTAGGATGTAGAATTTCATAATATGAAATGCAAGAATATGTCCCGTTCATTTTTTTTAAGCATTATGATTTATATGTACCCTTTGTAAGTGATTGTGTGTAATAGACAGTTTATCTTCATAGCAATCCTTGGTCCAAGTTGCATGCTGGTGTATAGGAGAGTATGGAGACCTGCTGTTGAAGGGCGAGTGTGAGGAGGTTGAGCCTGTGCAGGTAAACAGACGTTAAGATTATATATGAAAGTGCATAGAAAGCATTTATGGACCACCAATCAGTGTCACTATAGAATCAGTATGAGTCTAAAAGATAATTTTATATATATATATGTGTTGTTGCCAATGCCAAGATGTTCTCTTTTTTGTAGTATGTTATTTATCATGTAGATAAATACCAATGTAAATGAATATGCTAAGGGCTGAGGGTTTGACAAACATTGGTTTGTCAGCAAGATAGACTCCATCTGAATACTTGTGTCTTACAAACCCATTTAATTATAATAATTTATCCTTGAAGATTTAAAAATACGTAATTTTGCGCTTTTTAGACTATAGTATGAAATTACTATGGTGCTAACATGTAATGCTACTCCTGTACCACCACAGTACTTGTTTTTGTAAGGGGCTACTACATTGAGTTTTGGGCCTTTCCTGTCGCTAGGTTACTGAGGATGACGTCCTGGATGCCTTGGAAACAGTTCTTCAGTCTCACATGTCTTCGCCAGCAACCAGAGGCTTCGCACTCACTGCTACCATGAAGCTGAGCACTCGTATCACAGACAATGTCGAGTAAGACACACTTTTGTGAAATACTTGCAAGAACGCACTGAATTCAATATGGGAATTTCAGAATTATGGATGCACTGGTTTTATCTTGTTGGCTGACAATTATTTGAAATATTTACTAAATTTGATCTTAATATATAAAATGCTAAAAAACTATTGCTACACATGAGTTTAGGAACCACGACATTATAACATCTCATTTTGGGACCTGATAAAGATGGCATTTTACTGGTGTTGTTCATGTTTTTTAAGATGTATTAAAATATATTCAAAGAAAAACACTTATTGTAAGTTGTAATAATATCTTACAATACTGTGACTGTGTTTTTGATCAAATAAATGCAGCCCTGGTGTATAGCTTAAAAAAATGATTAATTAAAAAAGGGGTAGAACGTTTGTTATCAAAAAACGTACATCAATAGGAAACAACCACTTACACAAACATACATTGCTTGTACTTTGTTATTTGTGTGTAGGTTCTGTGATCTGTATCCTCTCACATCTTTTTGGTCTTTGTTTTTCTCTCAATCAGCCGAATCAGAAGTATTGTCAGTATTTACGGCAGCTGCATTGATCTGGAACTTCAGCAGAGAGCAGTTGAATATAATGCACTCTTCAAGAAATATGACCACATGAGGTGACTGCTGTGTGTTTTTATAGTGTAATATAGTTTATTAAAAAACACCAAGCATGAATGGTGCTGCTCTTCATTGTGTTCCTCTCAGAGCTGCGGTGTTGGAAAGAATGCCTGTGATGGACAAGAACTCACCTGGCCACACTAATGGAGACACATTAGGAGAGATTAAAGAGCCTGACACATCCAAACCCAAACCAGTTGAAGCAGGTTTGCTCTCAGAACCAGTAAACCAGGTAATTATAACAGGGTATTGTATTTAGACATAGAAATGTTAAGCAATAGTTAATTTTTTCTACTTCTCTTAGGTGTGTGACCTTTTGGATCTCTTGGGTGGGACAGATACACCTCTTCAGCCCAGCCCTGCCCCAACCAGCGCTCCAACAACTACCTCTAGCGCAGATCTTCTCGACCTGCTGGGAGGACTGGAGCCGACACCAGGTGAGAACATAGAAACAAGAAGTAAACGGCATGCCTTCGGCTCCTTTCAAACCTATTTTTACTGAAATATATATATATGTTTGGGATCATAAAGATAATAAAAAAAACAATAATGCATTAAGTAGATAACATTGACACTAATAAAGACCTTTAAAAAACATTTCTGTTTCAATTAAATGCGGTGGGTTTAAACTTATCAACGAATCTGGAAAAAATGCATCATGGTTTCCACAAAAATATTAA
The DNA here is from genome assembly GCA_032357475.1 of Enteromius thamalakanensis. Lineage (NCBI taxonomy): Eukaryota > Metazoa > Chordata > Actinopteri > Cypriniformes > Cyprinidae > Enteromius > Enteromius thamalakanensis. Next base: position 14,953,360 of record JAUCMT010000047.1, on the reverse strand, counting down.
GAAGAAATGCAGAAACGTTGCTGTTTATGTGCATGCAGTTCTCCCTGTGTCAGTCTACGAGAAGAATGGATTGAGCCTGAAGATCCAATGTGACAAACAAACAGATACCGAGGTCATTGTCACCCTTATTGCCTCTAACTCTACTCAGAGTGACATCACCAACTTCAATCTTCAAGCAGCAGTCCCAAAGGTCTGTACAAGGTCCATTTTTAAACTCACAAATAAGCAACAGATATTAATTTCAGCAGCCATATTACCAGGTTACAACATTTACATTGTTTACAATGCAACCCCCTGAACCCCCTTTTTGTTTTATGTTTCACTCAAACCAAATGATTTAAGTAGTTTACATTCTGTACTTAATAGTTTTGATCTGTTTAGATAAATTACTTTTTGGATGTAATGTGGAAGGGTTGGGGACATTCATGAATTGAAGCGAGAATGAATGGTAAATTCCAATTCACCTCCTGGAATGGAATTGGAACTGCATGGCGCTGACAGGAAATGGAATTGGAATAACAGGAAATGGAATTCAATTCAGGAAGAATTCCACTGACTTCTGTTTATTGCTGAGCATTTATTTGTCATTGCATTTAAAGACATGCATTTGAACTTTATTTATGTTGATTTACAAATATCAAGCAATGTAAGAAATAGAGTTGATCAAATGCAAGTAAATAA
>JAUCMT010000047.1:14940723-14952579 GCA_032357475.1 Enteromius thamalakanensis | reverse complement strand
TTTATTTATGTTGATTTACAAATATCATGCAATGTAAGAAATAGAGTTGATCAAATGCAAGTAAATAAAAATGAGAAGAGTACATTATGAATTAATAATTGAATGACAGGGGTGATCAATTTCTGAATACATTCAATATATGATTACCAAATGTTTTATGATTACCTGTTTTATTCCCACATGACTGATGCTTTTGAATCACATTAAGTGTATTTGATTTGTTTATGTTAAAGTTATGTAATCGAAATTCACCATGTAATTGAATTAATAATAAAGTTTAAATCAAGACTAAAACATCTGGTAATCATATATTGAACGTATTCAGAAATGTATCACCTCTGTCATTCAATTATTAATTCATAATGTACTCTTCTCATTTTTATTTACTTGCATTTGATCAACACTATGCATATTTGTAAATCAACATAAAGTTCAAATGTATGTCTTTAAATGCAATGACAAATAAATGCTCAGCAATGAACAGAATTCAGTGGAATTCTTCCTGAATTGAATTCCACTTCCTGTAATTCCAATTCAATTCCAATTCTATTTCCTTCTTTTGAATTGGAATTGTTGAGTTCATTCCTGAATTGACCCCAACCCTGTAATGTGGTTCTTCACCACATGTATATTAGATTTCACAATAAATACATATTTAATTTTATCATGTATGGCATGTAGAAAAATTAAGTTCCTGTTATTGTCCAGTTACACAGCTTTGAAGATTTTGTTGTTAAAAACTCAATATTTTAACTTTTATGACTTAAGATTTTAATCATCCTTACCTTAAAAGGTTGGTCTATTATTTGATTATTATTTTATTTGACAATTGCCTCTTTCCTACAAACTTACAATGTTTTGTGTAGAGCAGGCCTTACTTTGTCTATTTAATTTATTTTCTCACAAAATAAATACATTTTAAAAGGTCCATTTACACATTGAGTAACTTGAGAAAGAAATTATATAATTCAGAAACATTTGGATGCTGCCATCTATTTAAAACAATAAAATATCCCTCTTTAGAGTGTCCAGCTGCAAATGAAGGCTCCGAGTGGAAATGTGATTCCAGCACATGGTCTTGGTCAAGTCACACAGACGGTTTTACTTAACAACCCTAACAAGGCAAGTCTACCCTACTTTAGTTTTATTCAGCCGTCTGTCTTACTAAAGTTACCAGCACTATTTATGCACAAGCTTGACTATACTATATCCCTTCCACCCCCTACAGGTCAGCCTTAAGATGCGGATCCGTGTGTCTTATTCAAATCAGGGTACAGTGCATCAGGACACCGTCCAAATTGACTCCTTTCCTAGCGCATCAGTCAGCCCTTTGTGACAGACCTACACGTGTCTCCATGACCGTCTTTCCTATTAAGATGGAGATCTGTGGAAATAGGCAGCTGTCTGTCAACCTCTTCATTGTGGACTAAACGCTATCCCAGCACAGATTGGATACAACAGGTTTTTATGAAGTGTTATATTGGTTTGAATTGTCATGAACACATGGTTTCATGTGCTGTTATTACTGCACAAGATTAAACAGTCAAACTAATATTCACTATCATTGGATAAGATCCTTTGTGCACTGTCACTAAATAATTAGAACTTGAATTTCTGATATCCTTCATGTGTACCTCCATAACTGATTATTCAGATACTTTCTGGGAACGAACAACACAAACTGTGAGGTCAGTTGAGCTCCAATTGCCTTACTCTTATCTAAGCCTTTCTTGTCATCATTTCTGTTGGTTTATCTTTTCCTCTTAAAAGTCTCAGGATATTCCTAGAGCACCATTGTAACATTATATTGACAGTGAATGTGACCTTATCCCATATTTACAATGTTTGATTCATAATTCTCAACCTCATTGTGTGTGTGTGTGTGTGTGTGTGTGAATCCAGATTGTTTATTCTTCTTTCATCCAAACAAAGTACAATAAATCATATATACAGGATATAACACTGCGATCAAGAAATGAGTTTTGGGAGGGTGTTTTTATTCAGCATTTCTTTTAGGAAACAACATAGCTAGTTGTATGTTTAAGAGCCAAGATTATGATGGTTAATTGATTTATTAAACTCATTAATTTGAACCAGTTGCCATAACACTTTTTTATTTTCTTTTGTTGACCTTGAATATGCACATAAATAATAAACTATATTAAAATTCTGTAAAATGACTGATATTGAAGAAAAAAATTGTGTGTGCATATATATATATATAAATAAATAAAGTACGATACTAAAATAAATGTCAAGATCTGGAGGAGGAGAGTGAGTTGGATTTATTTAAAAAAAAAAAAAACTAGGTAATGCAAACTAATTTCTTGATGAGCCCTTATAAGGGGACCAATTACATCTTAAAACTATTCATTACCATCATGTACTGCAGAAATAAAAATGTAAATGGTTCAGAATGCATCGGCATATGTTAACTCGATCCCAAGCAGCTGTGATCACACTAACATAATTCAGACAGGGATTTATTTAAAGCCAAATGTCCATGTTTGGCTTTAGACACCAGATCCCTCTGGCACTTCTGCTGTTTGTTTTGACATACATAACAGATTTCTACTATTTACAGTCTTAACAGAATAGATTAGAAGAAAGACACTGGGTGACTGCAGTGCTAGTGCAGCTTTTGCCCTCCTCTGAGAGCAAGAACTAGATGCAGGACAGATCCTCCCTGGATCTTGTAGTCAGCAGCAGTCTTCTCGTCATTCCTGAAATAAAGAAATACAGGAGAGAGTGAGTTTCCCCTGATTAGTTAAACTGAAACTAACGTATTAATCTTTACATTTGTTTTCCGCTGTAAATGAGTCTTTGCTGTTGTGGGGGGATCCCCTCCTTTTCTTCCACCCTTTCTTTGATTCTCTCCACCTCGTTGAGGGAAAAGGGAAAATTACTACCGAACATAAAGAAATATGATCCATATTTTAAGCAGAGCAAGCATACCTTGTCTGTAGGCTCGATGTCAATTTCTATTTCTTTGCCTGTGAGTGTCTGGACCACGATGTAAAAACAATTATTAATAATAATTTCGCAATCATTCAACTTGTAATTCAATACATTATTCTTCACTTTGACAAGTCAAATAATCTTCCATTAAAAATTCAACCCATATCAAACATCAACATCCTGTCAATACTGTACCGGACAGAATAAACCAGGTTTATATAAACGAGAAAACCCCTTACCTTAACTTTAATCAACATATTGATAGCTGTATTTTATTTCATACACATTAAACAAAAACTATATCATATGTTTGACGCTAGTTGTTAAGACCTAATGCAAATGAACCGGCTAAAACGATTCTACAGGGCTAGTATTTCCTGACTTCCTGTGTATAAGATATAAATTCCGGGTGTTCTGGTAGAATTCGATGGTTCCGCTTTTCGGCATCTTGTTAGATCCAAAATCTCCATGTAGCCATGCAGAGTTGATTTAAAATTGTTGATGTACTAAAGAACGTATTATAGTTCAAATATAGAAAAATACCGAGAAATGTACACGTTTTGATTATTTACTAAATACTGCACTTTTTTTCTTTTTTTCCTTTCTCCCCGTTGCCAGCTGTTACAAATTACTGATTAGAGCTAGTGGCAGAATTCAAGCGCTTACAGAGAGCTTCCAGTTTGCGTCTCACTGGATTTGGACTACCTGATCATGAATTACCTATGGCTAGGATTTTTTGTTTTTGCAGTTGCCACACCATTTGAAGTGTCTGAAGATAGTAATAATGGTAAAGTATATTATGATACACAAATAAGATGCATTATACATTTTAAAGAAGGTAAACCAACATTTAAATTTAGATTTAGCTGGCAGTGTGTTTTTGAACACAGTAGTTGATCATTAGCTGGTTAAACAACCTCAATGCTTTAAAGGCAAGTAGATAGTTCGCTTATTGCTATTTATCTGCTTTGAAACCAGCTTGGATAGGTTTGGATTGGCTTTTTGAAAGGCTACTCTATTTTATTCAACTCTCAGGCCCACGTGAGTACTCCTTCTCTCCCTTTATCTATAGATATCCAAATCACATGCGAGGAGCAATCTGTTCATGTTAACTGGAAAGTAGACAAGTCGATGACTGGAAATCCTACTCGTCTTTTCCTGGGTAGCTGCTTTCCTTCACTTTTCTCAAATCGGTCAAATGGAGCAGTTGCAGACTTTTACTATGGACTTAATGATTGTGGCTTCAGACGAACGGTACGTTTGATTGCACTGAAATGCTGAATCTTAAAAATATGGTGATATTTATTTCCTCCCTGCCAATTAGTCAACATGGAAATACGTGGTGTATGAGAACAAGCTAAACTACAGGCCACTGCCAAAGCCCCACCCACCTTCTTTCAGCTATCCGGTTAGATGCGTGTATGACAGGTAAACACAACTAGGTCTTCACCAGCCACTCAACCCCAAATCATTCCCAGTAATGATGTACAATCGTTTCAATTGTGTTATCAGACCAAAGGGTTGGACTCCTTCTTTCCAGAGCTCTTCTTCTGGTTTTATTCAAGGTCATGGAGAACTGGCCTTTCGCATGGCAATTCTGAATTGTAAGCACAAAATCTACTGATTCCCTTGGCTTTGTTAAAAGAGTAACTTGCATGTCATAATCCCTCCAGATAACCTCAGTGGCCCCGCAGAATCCAATGTCTTTCCACTGGGTTCTTTTGTTCCTATTTGGGCTAGTGTTAACCAGCAAGCCCATCAGCCTCTGCTGTTGTTTCTGGAGGAATGTTTAGCCTCCACAACATTAGAAATTTACCCAGATACTCTTACATACCCACTCATCACCAACAAAGGGTGTGTACATTTGATTTTTTTGAAATCTCGATTAGTCAGCACATTATTATGGCCATGTTTAGTTGACTTGATATGAACGCTATCATAGGTGTCTTGTGGATAGTAAGAAGAGTTTTTCCAGGTTTTTGCCAAGGTATCACTCCTCCTCGATTATTCTTCACCTTCAAGCTTTCAGATTCGCTGTGGGACAAGAGGTGAGGGAGGAAAATTAAAAAGTTGTTGAACATCTGAATTTATTGCTAAAGCTGGGTTTTTGTTTGTTTGTGTTTTTTGCATACTTTTTTATTTGTTTTTTTTTAACCGCAGGTCTATATCCATTGCAAATTAATTGCATGGGACCCTGACAACCTTAACGAATCAAAGAAGGCCTGCAATTATAATAATGCCACAGGAGAGTAAGTGTAAACTTGGTTTGTACACATCTTCGTCATTTCATCTTAGTGGATATTATTTACTGAATAAATATTACAATGTTGTTTTCATTAAAGGTGGGAGCTGTTAGACGACCCATTCCAGAGTTCTCTTTGTCAGTGCTGTGACTCGACATGTCAAGGTCGTGAAAAGAGGGATACAGATTCTGGTAAATCATACAAATAATGCAAAAACAACTGATGTTAAATATGGCAAAGACTGGAATATGGGTTTATGTTAACATACGATGTGTCTGGATTACAGCACCTCAAGGACTGGTACTAAAGTCAGTGTTGGGACCTCTGACCTTTACAGAAGTTTCACCGTGATGCTACTCCATGCCATTCTTTCTCTTTTTTTATGTTCTTAAAATTGTTTAATATTGTGTATTTTGTTCCGTACCCTGTGGTTTGTGTTTCCTCATGGGTAGGCTGAGTGGCTGTTCCGTAATGCAATGGATGACTGACAGGTCAGTAGGGTGTACTCTGTACATGATATTCTTGTAATAAATGACAATTTTGTTGGAAGAATTTAATTTTTTTTTCTGCTCCCCTCTTTTAGTTGCTGAATTCCTGATTTGGAGAGATTGATTAGGAGTGGCCCATTTAGCCATCTTGTTAGTTGTTGTTTTGTTTTTTTACTTTTCCATCTTTTATACAAGTTAATTAAAAGTCAATGAAATCTCGTTTTGAGTCTATTATATGATGCTTTCTTGCTGTGATTGCTAGGTCACCTCTAAAACAGTGGTTCGTAACCACATTGCTGGAGGCCCCCAAACAGTACACGTTTTGCATCTCTCTTTTGTCTGACACACCTATTAGGCCTGCAGAAATGTGTTTGGGAACCACTGTTTTAAAATAAGATTAGCCAATTCTGTTGGCTACATCACGGGTGGGGAACGTTGATCCTGGTCCAGCAGTGTTTTGCTCCAACCCTTATACACAGCTGAACCAGCTAACCAAGGTCTTCAGTTAGATGGGCAGTTTTGCCAATTTAACTTTTTTGTAGTTGGATTTTATTTTTTATAAACAAAACCTTATCTATGTTCTCATCTGTGCACTGATCTACATTGATCTCTATATAGATCAATGAACTTGTCATCATGATGTCAAGTGATTATTTAGCTACAAATTTTAGCTACTTGTACATTGCAATTCCTTCATAAACTTAGAAATCTGAATCATTAGAAAAATAATTTATATGAAATGAAAATGCAAGTCTTCACTGATCCTATGCTCATAAAAGCAATAGCCAACACTTTTAACGCTGTTTGGGAGTTAATACTTCAGAAACGTTAAAAAGGTACTTTAGTAAGTGTGGCTAGAATTGTCATGTAAGGGGGCTGAATTTAACCTAGTAGTATAAAATTAAAAATTATCCAATAAAAAGTTCCAGTTCATGTGTTTACACTACATAATAAAACATAATGACCTGGGGCCTGTTCCATAAAACGAGTTCACCAAAAAAGCCAGGCTTATGGCAGATAGTCTGACTTATTTTAATGCAAATTGGCAATAAGTCAGAATAACTGAAATAAACCTGGTTTATTTGGTTAACTTGTTTTATGGAACAGGCCCCTGGTTTCACAGACAGGACTAATAGACTAAACCAGAATAAGGCCGTAGTTCAAATAGTACATTTGAGTAATTTTTATATGCCTTATTAAAAACATTACTGGTGTGCACCTTGAGACAAAACAAAGGCACTGATATATTGAAAGACCAGTCAATGCAAGTTTCTTTCAGATAAAACCACTTAGACTTACTTTTAACCTGGGGCTACAGGCTTAAGCCTTGTATGTGAAACTAGGTTTCACAGTTGCATGAACCTAGCCTTCATGTTAAGTCTGACCAAATAGCAGTTAGCTAAGAACAATCAGTCTTTTTTGTATTTACCTTAGACTAATATACATTTTATGTAACTGAATTTAATTATTTTTTTTTTATTTAGCTGACTAACTTTTAAGACGAGTCTGAACCTTTTATGCAACTAGCCCCAACCAGAGAAAGTTGCTCTAACTTCTTCCTGAGCACTACGTTACAAATATTTGTCACTTTTTATGTGATCAGAGTTGGACTATTAGCAGCTGGTGCTCATTAAACTCACCTGAACAATGCATTTCAGATGTGAATCCTTTAATTAGGTTAGCTAGCAGTCAAAGTGCATAAGTATTTCCCTGAAGTGTGGTACAGTGTATTTTCAGAATGGCTTCCTTTCTGTTATTTGTGTTTTCAACTCTGGCTGTGTTTGTAGTGGCAAAAGCAGGTAATGGGAGGTATTTAACAAATGTAGTATTTTAACAACAACCTTGTAGCATTCGCTGTTGCTCAGTTTTTTTTTTACACACCAATTCTAAATCTGTCTCCAAATTAACTTCACTTCAGAAATAGCTGTGGACTGTGGCAAAAACTCTGTCTCTGTACGCTGGATTGACAAAAACTTTCAATTGGATCCATCCCTACTCCTTCTGGGTGACTGTCCTCCAACCCAGGTTTCAGTAAATCCTCAAGGGTCCGAGGCAGTATTCTATGCTGAATTTCTGACCTGTAATATTAGGAGGATGGTGAGTTTGTCATTCCTAGTTAGCAAATAGTAACCAATTAAGGACTTATTCCTGTTAGGAAGTATGAACCACTACTGAGCTATTAGTTTTGATATGAACTATTTTATATATGGGGCAAAGGGGTATTTGACAGTTCTTACTAGAAAGTTCTTTGGGCCATATTCAACTATTAAATCTGTTTTGTTTGTGACATTTGTAGCCTACATGGAATAAGACATGGCTAGAACTTCCTGAGACTGGTTTATCTGCTGTGAAAATAATCCTGCATGTTCATGTTTGATTCAGCAGTGCCCTAGATTACAGAACGTTATGTTTATAGTTTAATTCTTTCAAATGGCAATGGAGTATAGAAAAGTATTCAAATCTATTCTCAAACGCTTTCCATTCATAGGTGACAACCAGTGAGATTAAATTTGAAACGGAGATCACTTCTCCCGCTTTGTCAAAAACAACCCCAATTTATTACCCTATAGCTTGTACATACGAAAGGTAATCTATCTTAATTTATTAAAATGTATCTGAATACCTTCTATTTTAAAGACTTGTTTCAAGACCTTTTATGATTAATGCAGATCAAAACTGCTGCCTTTCTTTAAGGCAAGAAGACTGGGCTCCTCCTTTGTATGATCCTGTGCTCTTTCAAATACATGGCCAGGGGGAACTGGAATTTCAAATGGCAGTCATGATGGGTATGTGTGAATTTTGTAATGAAATGTTCTTGATGCCTCGAATATACAATTGTCAATATATACAATAACTTTCTTTTTGTAGATGACTTCAGTGGTGTGACCACTACCACAACCTTTCCACTAGGCTCAATGATTCCAATTGCTGCCTCCGTGACCCAGCAGAACCATCAGCCGTTAATACTAGTGCTGGATGAATGTTTGGCTTCCACAACACCAGAGCTGGGGCCATATTCTCATGTTTACCAAATCATTACCAATAAGGGGTACGTGCATAGATGAGGCGTGCTCCTTCTAGAGCCATAAATGTTCATGCAATTAGCAGCGTTAAGTCTTAATACATTTTAAAACAAATTGTGGTGTGTTTTTTTTTTTTTTACTTCAAGGTGTCTTGTGGACAGCAAAAATACAAACTCCAGGTTTCTGCCAAGAAACCAGTCCTCAGAGATAAGGCTGAATCTTCAAGCTTTCAAGTTTGCCACTGGAGAAGATGCAAGTTAACATTTGTTAATTCGTTCGTTTATTTATCTTAATGTTTGAACTTATTTTCCATCATCCTCAGGTCTACCTGCACTGCAGGCTTGTGGCATGGGACCCAAGATACCCGGACAGTGGCAATAAAGCTTGTCAATATGATAAGACCAGCTCACGGTATGATTTAAAAATCAAAAGCCTCTTTTAGAACTTTATGAATGACTTCTTTCTCTTTTTACAGATGGGAGCTGGTTGATGATCCATCCCAGAGTTCTCTCTGCAGCTGCTGTGACACTAACTGCCAAGGAAGAAAGAAAAGGGGAATTCGCGCAGGTCCCTATTTTTTGCTTCCCATCATTGGGTTACTTTGCTATAAAGTTGAGTAAGCTATTGGTTTTTACTACTGGACGTGAACTAACCGGTGGCATGATCTGCAGGTTCCGCATCTGTGAATTCTGTTATTGGGCCTTTGGTTATCATTTAAAACAGAGCACTGGGTCATGCCTTAATGGATTTTTAAAAGGTTTGATATTTTGCAAATATTGCTAATTTTGTATTGGTATGTTTTGGTATATATTTTCATTTGTGACCACTGTTCAATGTTGAATTCTTTCCAAAGATGGTGGAGCTACTGGAGTTGTTTTGGACTTCCGGGTTGAACGGTTCCTGTTCAGCGGTTGACTCTCAATCTAAATAAACAATTCTAAAATGTGAATTTTGTGCATTATTACCTACACTAAATGGTTGAATTTCTGAAGTTATTTGTTTTAATGTGAAAATACCTGCACCAATAAATTAAAATATATGAAATTAATGCTCTACTTCTGGAAACAAATGTGCACACTTGGGGCTTTCTTTGCAAGTGAGATGAACAAATTTGACGAGATTTTGTGAATTCACTCTAATGGCAAAGACGGTTTTAAAACTACGTTTTATCACTTTACTAAAATGCCCAAGAGATGGCGCCAAAACGTTCTCTTCAGGAATCCTCCAACGGTTAATGGCGCCATCGACTAGTGACGCCTGCGCTCATTCGAGGCCAAGTTGAGATACAATTTTCCACGTTACCGTAACAACTCAACTGTAGCCGGTAAATTTAGATAAAAGCCATTCGTAAAGTACATTTTTGTCTTAACTTATTTTAACGGAGTCGACAATTTGCTAGCGCTAGTTACAGCATGATCAACGTTAGCATGAAAAGTGTTTTTTCAACATAACGTGCACATGTGATGTTAATGGTATCTTTTAATACGAAGTGGTTGTTGTAGGTGACCTATTTTATAGTGGTGAAATGAACTGGTTTCACTGTAACTACTGTTATGTGAGAGAAGGGAAAAAGTTTGTTGTGTCCAGCTGTGGCCATATATTTTGTGCGAGCTGTGTAAATACAAGTGAGTAACAGCTACACACTAATTTTGTAATTGAGGTGTTTTTTTTTTTTTTTTGTTAAATGTTTTTAAGCTAGTGTTAAATGTAATATCTTCCTAAAGGTCAGTGCCGAGTATGTCACGTCAACTGTAACTACCTTCACATATCTGATCAGGTAAGTCCAACCCGCATTGAGAAGCCAGATCTCAGCAACATTCACAGGGAATATTGTTTTTAGAAGGACTTGCTCCACAGGGGGGCCTGGGTGGGTCTGGCCCACCTTGGAAACTATGCTCTTACCCACCCCCAAACTTTACATCTCTACCCCGAGGGTCCCTTTGTACACTGGTGGTGGGCCTAGTGGTCAAAACTCATTTGGGGCACTAAAAATGATTGTTCCCCTATGAAAGTTTTTATTTTGGGAAGGGAGTTTAGTTGATGTGTGATGTATAAACAATGGTTAACTTATTATCAGTGAGAATCAAGTGGTTCTGTGCATTAATATCAATTCAAAGACATTAATTTTGGTTACAAACTCAAACAACCGTCTGTTACCTACATGTTTTTTTCATTATTTAAAGATGAAGCCACAGGAAAAGATGTTTTTCAAAGATCCAGTGAAACTGGTTCAGACTCGACTGGAACATATTGCACAGGTCTTTTTCTGCTTATCAAAAGCATTTTATTTGTGCCAATTCATTTATAATTGACTGCATTTTTAAGACCAAAATGAACTCTGATATATGTCACAGTGACATCAAGCCCTAAGCTTACACAATAATGGCATTTAAAACTTAAGGAGATGCGTTTGTTTCAGATCGCTGTTTTTCAGAAAAGGCAGAAGGAGCGGGTTATTGCGTTCTTAAGAAGCAGGTCTGTGGAACTGGAACGAAAGGTGAAAGAAGTCCGTGATCAGTGCTACAGGTGGTTATTTGTGACATATATCAAAGATATGTCCGTGGCACTGTAAAAATGGGACTGTTTAGTTATGTGTTTTATTTAAGGCAAGTGTCTGAGCTAAAACAAGAGAACGAAGAACTGAAGAAGCCACTTTCGCAGAGGAGGGTGAGAGTTTCTTATTGCATGTATCATGCTTCCCTTCTAACGTCTGTTCTCTTCTGATGTTATTTTTTTTATTCTCCACACAGATATCTCCTGGGAGGCTTTCAATTAATGGGTAAATACAGATACTTTTGTTAATGTAATGTAATATAATATAATGTATACTTTAAAAAATATTGTTTCCATATACAGAGGAACTCCAAGGATGATTCTTCCCGTAGCTGTCACTTCACCAGGTAGCACGTTTCGTAGCTTTAGACAGACATTTTCCCCAAGTTTCACAGACGAGGCTTAAGTTAGTCCCAGACTAAACTGCATGTTTGAGCTGTCTCAAATGAAAATATCTTGCCCTGACATATCTTAAAACATGTTGGTGTCATTGATCTGTGTTAAGATGCTCACTTGTAATATTTTCTTATGAGGCATTTTTGTAAAAGTTGCTTAAATATCTTAATTTAACTAATGCCTAGTCCTGGCTTA
>JAUCMT010000047.1:14885259-14917552 GCA_032357475.1 Enteromius thamalakanensis | reverse complement strand
ACACACATAAACCTGTTTTAAGAGACTTGTTAAACAATATTAGCAACCCTTAAAATGGCATAATAGGGGCACTTTAATGGTCAAGGTTTCAACACTTATTATGTTTTGATTTCAGATCTGCAGAAGGATCTGATGAACTTGATAAGCAATTTAGATGATAAAATGGCTTCAAAACCAAGTGAGTGGAGAGTTATTGTCCTTTTCTGGAACTAAGGCTCATGCTATTTGCAGTTATGTTCACACTCATAGATGTATCTAATGAGTTCACAAGCTCGAATCAGTTCATCTCTGTACCAAATTGTTCAGATATTTTTGGCAGAACAATCAATATAACTATTATTTTGTTTGTCTCAGTGCTGAAAATCATTGCTCTCCAGACTGATGTAACCTGGGTAAGAGAAATGCTGAAAACTGTGTCTACAAAGGCTGAGATCCAGAAAGCTGGTTGGTATTGATACAATACTTTAAAAGAGGTGTAAATAATGGTGTAACATCTCTTAATATTGCTATATATACACTGGCTTCTGACAGAGCTTCAAAAGGAACTGGATGACGTAAAACATTTGCTGAATGAAAAAAACAAAGAGCTGGCTGCTGCGACTGGTGACGTCAGTCAGATACGTGAGTGATGCGTTTAGTTAGAGCTCAATAACTGAAATGGCAATCTTAGCACTGTCAGTAAAATGCTTGATTTACAGAGAAAGATATTGCTGCGCTGAAGAAAGAGGTTTTATCATTGCAAATCCAAAAAGACACAGTTGAAAGGAATGCAATGCAAAAAATTAAAGGTATAGTAGCAAACCATCAATTGATTTTTTTTTTTTTACCTCCGATTAAAATTAATTAATTGAATTGTTTTTTTCACAGAACTTCAAGATAAACTAAAACAGACTAACAAGGATTTAGATGATGCCAATAAATCACTTAAAGAGAAGGATGCCACACTATCACACCAAAGTAAGTAACTGAAGAGATCGACCAAATCAGAAAATGAAATATGGTCACTATAAATGATCAGGACTGGATGTCTGCCTATGTCCAGTCGGATTATTGCTTCATAACGTTTAATGTCCTCTTAGTTACAAAGGTCAACAATCTCTTGGACGAAGTGAGAACCTTGAAACAAAAAGTGCAAGAAAAAGAATCCCAAGTAAATGCTAGAATAGCTGGTGAGTTTCATTCAATAACCCTATCCATCACTTTCGTTCGTTTAAAGTATAACCAAAAAAAACAAATTGTAGTTCTCCATTAATTCAAGAACACAACTTGTGTCCTATTTAGGTCTTGAAAGGAGCCTAACAATAAAGGAGGAGGAAAATGCCAAAATTCAAGCCGAGAATGAAAGTAAAATAACTGCAGTCTTCAATAAAATAGGACAATTTAAGTTATGGTTTAAAGAAGAGTCCCTTATCTTGCCGATTCTGTCTCTCTCTAGAGCTGAGAAAAGATTGTGTGGACACTGCTGAATGCCCTGAACTCCAGAAAAAATATATCGGTACCTTACCTTTCTATCTGCTGTAAAAATGACATTTTGTAAACAGGATTTGGACGGTTGTGTTAACAGGATACTTGTGTTACAGAAATTCAGGCTGAATATAACAATACCATTTCTAAGCTGAACAATGAAATTCTTAAGAGGGGTGAGTGAAGATTCAGAATTAAACTGATTTATAATTAAATTCACGACACAATTGATCACAAAATATTATAATGCCGTGACTACACAATAAAACAACAAAAACATTCAACCCAATCCTGATATCTACTCAACTCTTTCATAATGTCACATAATTCTCTCTGTCCAATGTTTTTTAGCTTATTTGATTAGAAGTCTGCAAGAAGAAGTTGAGTACCTGGATGATAAAATAAATCAAGGATTCCCAGGTAATGAAGGTTCATTGATTCTGAGAGCACATAAAAACACATCAAAAGCAGATTCAACCAGAGCAAATATACATTCCTGTTTTTAAAGAAATCTCTTATGCTCACCAAAAATACAGTAAAAACACGTATTGTGAGATATTATTACAATATAACATAATTTGAATACAATTTTTCTAATCTACCAATTTGGTGCTCAAGAAAACGTAAATCAAGAAAGGATCATCATCTTTATTATTTTTATAATTATTATCATTATCATCAATGCTGCTTAATATTGTTGTGGAAACCGTAAAGCCAAAAAAAAACTTTATTTATTTACACTAAACCTCCTTGCTTCCAACTTTAGCTGTGCATCCTTGCTGAGTAAATGTAAAATTTTAGTAAAGAAAAAAAACAAACTTTTGAATGACTTTTGCATGCTTTCTTTCGACATCAGCTACGGAAGGGTTACAACTTTCAATAGTTGTGCTTTTCAATATCTGGTTATCTGCTTTTTAGAACTGAAGCTAGAACTGGAAGAAAAGAAAAGAGAATTGGAAGAGGCAAAGCAGAAATTACAAGCTAAGGGATCCATTTCAGCCAAAAGTGAGTCCAACCCCATTTAACCAATTTTGAGACTTCTTCATATGAGAGACTATTGCACACTTACACAAAGCTTTGTTACAGCTCTGGAAGTACTTGAGTTATTAACTAAAATAGGGAAGCTGCAAGAAAATCCAGCTGAAGACAATTCAGAAAAGATTCGCAGTAAGTTTAAACAAATCCACTTATGAACTTTTTCATTTCTTTCTTTAATCAAAGCATTTGATCCATTATCTTACAATTAGTGATGTTCTTCTCTTCATTTAGAACTGGAAGCTCAATTAAATGGTTTGCTGGTTGACTTGCGAAACTCTGGAGAGGAAGGGCTTGGACTGGGTGAGTTCAACTAGTAGACTAGCAATACCAAGATCATGGGTTTGACTCACAGGAAACACAAACTGATCAGTTGTATAGCCATGTAAATCTTGTTTTCTGTTATACAGCCTTGAAAATGATGTCTTTGAAGGAATCAATGTCTAAACTAAAACAAGCACAAGCACAAATTCAAGAGAAATATGAAAAGCAAATGAATGGTAAGTTTTCAGTGCATCGATATCAGAAGATTATGTGTTTGAGTAACAGTGCAAACAAAGACTACAAAATGGATATTCTTGCTGTTTGTCAGGATTAAAGACCCAAATAGAGAACAAAGAAAAGGAGATTTTGCTGTTGCGGGCTAACTGTGAATTGTCAGATAAAACCAGTAAGTATATGTGGCACCAAAGTATAGTTTTTGTAGTATTTTTTACTGGAATAGTTCAATATTGGCATTATTTATGCACTAATGAGTTTCTTTCTGTTGTTGAACATAATAATAGAATGTTGGATCTTTCCACAACAAAATAAATGTCTCTGAGGTGGTTTTGAATTCAGAAAGATTTACTGGCCAAACAACAAAGCTATGTAACGGTTTGCCAAAGGTAACTCGGCTTTGTTGTTTGCCAGTAAAGTCCTCAGAGTAATTTACTTTAGCAAGGACAAATCCACAACATACTCCACTGACTTTCATAGTATACGGTTTCGTTCCCCACATTCTTCCAAATATCTTCTTTTGTATTTCACCAAAGGAATGTGTGCATATTTCCTACCAGATATGAACATAATGCATTTTAACCCAATGTGTTGTTACTAAGACATGCTGCTCCTTTTTTCCTGAACAGAGGAAAGGATACAACAACTAGAAACGGAGCTGGCGGAAAGCAAACAAAAGTTTCAAATACTGCAACAAGAATCAAAAGATAAGATTGCATGTAAGTTACAACAAAAAACAATGCATACGGTGTGTAATCACAATTCACTTTATTTAAAATGATGCATTTTAAACATGCAGATTACTTTCGAATATCATCATGTCATTTTTTTTCTCAGCACTACAGAAACAAATTAAATCAAAGGACCAGCAGATTGCTAACACTGAAAATCAACTGCAAAAGACAAATGCTGAAAATGCTGCTTTGAGTGAGAAAATCTAGTTATGAATAAAGACAACGTTGCAAAATGAATCGAGCCCACATTTATGTTTGATTTTATATTGTCATGGTTAGTCATTCAGTTTTGTGTCTCTTGTTTCAGTCAAACAGCTGAATGATCTGAATGATGACTTGAAGACAGTCAAAAAGGAGAAAAACAAGTCGTTGCAGAAAGCAAAAGAAGAAATTGATGGTATGACCAAAACGTTAAAAAAACAAAGATGTGTTTAATTATCAAGTTTACTTTTCCAAAACTATACAATATATTTAATATATATTTTTGAGTGATTAGACAAGCTGGTCTTGATAAAAATATAAAAAAGCAATGAAACAAACTCCCAAAAGTGCCATAATGACATCTGTCTTTAACCTCAAATTATTATACCAAGATAGAATCAATTTGGCCATTTCTTTTTCTTTTTTATTAACTGCATTTTTGTGTTCAGGTTTAAAAGAGAAACTGCAAAAACAGGAAAAGAAGCTTAATGAAAAAGATTTGTCATTGAAGGAGAAAAATGAAGTCATTGCTGCATTGAAAAACCAACAGGACATAACGAAGGACAAGCTTGAAGAAGTAAAGAACAAAAACAGAGGTCAGTGAAAAGCACATCCTCTGCTTAAAATCCGTTCAGTCTACTGTCAATAAGATTTGCTACAAATAATGCAACAGATTACACTATTGATGCAAGTTACTCAACTATAACTTTTTTTTTTTTGGTCCAGAGCTAGAGGAAGAGCTTAAAACAAAGGACCTGAAACTTTCTAAAACTGAAGCCAATCTAACGGAAATAAATGCTCAAAATCAAAACTTGGGTAAGAATAATAGCTGATAGAATCCTATATAATTTGTTTTTAGCGTATAATATAATCACACATCCATAAACAAATTGAATTATTTCTTGCCCTTTGTTTTAGTTGACAAGCAGAAGAAACTGGAAAAGGAACTACAAAAACGCACAGATGAGAAAAATGCATTAGAGAAAGAATTCTTTGGTATGACAATACACTCAAAATAATACAGAAGCAAAAACAAGTCCAGTATTTTTACACACTTTTACTTAAATGTGCTCTGTGGCTTTATGTTTTAGAATTGGATCTATTTTGTTATAGTTAAAACTCAAATTGTTCATTAGAAATTTTTCTAATAATTCTTTTTTTTTTATCCCTTTTATCAGAAGTAGAAAAGAATTTGGAAGCAAAAAAAAAAGAACTTGCTGATAAGGACCAGAAACTCCAGGAGAAGAACAAAGAAGTTGCTATTCTGCAAAAGGAAAATACCGATAGGAAGGCCGAGCTTATAGAACAGAAAAACAAATTGAACAGTGAGTGGGGTGCAATAATCTTTTAGTATAACAAACAATGCAAATTAAATTTGGCCTTGGGACTAGATAACTTTATATGCATCTGCGGGAAAAGTAATCTGACAAGTTTTAATATCTTCACAATATTTCCAGATCTTGTCAATGAGAACGAGAAACTTCAACAAAACCTTGATAAGACTAGAAAGGAAGTAGATCTACTTAAGGGTGAGATATTTCTTTTATCTTAGCAAAAAGTATTGTTAGTTTAATTTTCACAATTAACAATTTTTTTAATGATTTAATTTCTTGTATCATTCTTCTTCTAGAAATTATAAGTGAAAAAAAGAAACCTCCTAAGAGTGGTAAGTTTGTGATCTCAGTCTGGTTGTAATATACAGCTAAATGCTATCAAACTAAAACAACGTCTATCTGTGTGCCCACCTTAGAATGGCCAAGGTTTGATGCAAACACTGCCCACCGCAGACTCATCTTGTCACAGGATGAGAAAGAAGCGCGTACCTCTTTACTCCCTCAACCTGTACCCGACACTCCCAAGCGATACGATACAGCTATTGCAGTTCTGGGACAAGAGGGATTTGATTCTGGAAAACATTATTGGGAAATAGGAGTGACTGGAAGAAATTGTTATGTTGTGGGTGCAGCCAGGGCGTCCGCTCAGAGAAAAGGTATTCTGAGATATGGGCCTTCAGCTGGATACTGGGTTATTCAGAAAAATAGAGGTTCAAAACTTTTTGCCAATGCTGAAAGCCGTACTCAACTACAAGCTGATGCACCTTCTGTAATTGGAGTCCAGTTGGATTTTAAAAATAATAAGGTTACATTTTATAATGCAGAAAGTAAGTTTGAAATCTATAGCTTCACTGGCAATAACCTGCAGGGGCAAATACATCCATATATTGAAACCTGCAGTGATACTAATTTAAATGAACCTCCCTTGATCATAAAGAAACCTCAATCCACTGATTGGCTCAAGCAGTAATCTCCATGAATTAGGAGTCTGTTTTTTGTATCCAAATAAAAGGCCTTCTGCTTTGATACTTCAGCTTATTAGTACTCTCAACTGCATGCTTGAATGGCATCTTTAATTTTAACAAATCATCTATTTTTGAGAAACATAAAAATGTATCTAATGTGTTTTTTAAGGATGAGTTGTGTGGAAATGAAAAGCCTGTAAGCATTCACTCACCCTCATATTGAATTACTCTCTTACTTGGAACATTAAAGAAGATGCTTGCACAATGTCTCTGTGTTTTTTAAGGACAAAGTGAACAGGACAAGAACTGTTGGCTTATCAACGTTCCTCACAATATCTTTTTTTCTGCAGAAGACACAAACACATACAGGACTAGTATGACTTGATGGCCAATAAACAATGGCAGAAGTTTTTTGAGTGAACTATACCTTTAAAAATCAAGAGAGAATGTCTGTGAAGCTTGTAGCAGCAAATCCAAATAGAAGAAACAAATAGTGGAGAAAAAAATCATTTATTTAAGAAACAAACTAACAATGATGTTTTGCAAATGAACAAAACGTTCTGAGGGTCAATGGTGCTTGAGAACAACACTCACGTGCACATCAAGCATAGCTTTTGAAAACCGCAGAATAGTCCATAGGATACTTGATTTCTGTTTCATTTTGTAGAGTGAGAAAACAAACAAAAAAACACTGCATGAAGAACGTCAATCTCTGCCTGCTGTTCCAGCAACCCGGCTATAGAAGAACGCAACAAAGGCTGGATCCTTCTCCTCCAAGTTGTTCAAAAAAGCATTTCTCTCCCCTTCGCTCCATGAATCAAACCACTGAGTCCACAGTCTTAACTGGCACTCAAAAATGTTGGGTGGGCGATCATTCACCTGAAACGCAGAGACAAAGAAGATATCCATGTTATCATACAGATGAACCTCGGACAGATAGATGCAAACATTCTCAAGCTGATCACAATTATCCAGAAGTGTCGACATGACTTGAGTCCCTCAATAAGCATCTTAAGTTAAACCCATGTCTGTAAAAAATTCACTTTGAAGAGATTTCGAACTTTAATATGTTGCATATTTGCTAAAATATAAGACCTTTATCCATAATACTGCTTTCTGAAGTTAAAAAGTTGTCTGATTTAAATTAGAGAAATATGCACAAAACAATTGCATAACAAAACAAGAGAAAATATTTAAAATCAGGGGCCTGTTCCATAAAACAAGTTCACCAAATAAGCCAGGCTTATGGCAGATAGTCGGACTTATAACTGGTAATAACTCAGACTAACTGAACTAAGCCTGGCTTATTTGGTGAACTTGTTTTATTTTAATGTGAGGGGAAATTTAACACTAGATTTGTTATTTTGGATTATGGCCTAGTATTTTATCTGAAAATTATGGTTTAAAGTTAAAACACCATAATAAATAATTTGTTTCATATAAATATGCAGTTTTTCAACTCACAAGATGTTGGACTAGAGGTGTGTGTATTACTAGGATGTAGATTATTCTGATATTTTTATAAGCGGTCTAAATTTTTATTCTGATAGTACTTCACTGAAGAGTATCCATTGGCGATCAAGTGATTTATTATAAAATTTCTGTTCTGATGAAGAAACAAACTTTTTCCAAATCTAGATGGTTTGATCAAATGTTCCTTTTTTATGTGAACTATTCATTTAAATACAAGGGTCATCAACAAAATACAGGGTGTGAAGTTTTACATAAATTAATCAAATAAAACACCTGCAGTGTGTTGAGTTGGTCTAATAAACTGGACACCTTTCCAGGTACAGCCTTTGAAATCAAATCTTCCACAAAACGTTGTTTCTGGACCGCGTTCCATCCTAGAAACCAACTCAGTACACATCGTTGCTCCTGAAGCGTCACAAAAGACAGCGGCACAGAGTCTTCTCTGGAGCTCACGTTGAGAGATGTGCAGGACAGTGCCTCCAGACGTTGGGGAACGATGACCCCTGAAGCAGGCGGAAAGTCTGTGATGGAAACTGGAGGAAGTGTTGACCAACCTTGCCCATCAGACATCCCTAACTGTGTAATGGTGTGCTTGGAGACCTGTGTACAGGACAGATCTTCCACCGTATGGGTCATCGTGGATCCATCTGGCTGGCCTGAGCCTTGTAAAGCCTGGTGGAACCAAGCCATTTCTAATAAAGACAGAAAAAGGATTTGAGAGTGATTATCACTCATGGCACTAAACAAAAGTATAACGTTAAAAGAAACGGTTTACCTCAATGTTGTTGAGCATTTTTATAGCTTAAACAATATGTAACAATGAATTAAAGACGCTCATGCATTTAATCATAACCTTGATTTAAATGGCTAATAAAACATTAGTTTTGTTGTGCATCGCACGATGAAGGCTTCCCTTATGTTTACTTCCTTGTTAGGACATACGCTTGCTAACGTCAGAATGCTAGCTTATCAAAACAAACGAGTAACCTCTTTTTTATTTTTACTTGAATGAACAAAATGCCATTTTAAGTCAAGTGTTACCCTCGTCTTAGTTGTACTTGTCACCTCTCGTCGAAAACAGCATGTTGTTAAATTCAACGTCGGTGACCAGACAGAAAATAATCTCGACAGAGCCGAGCTCAAACGGAGCCGCTGTGTATTCAGTAAACCGCTTGCATCGGCTCTGACACGGGAGGGGGGTCTGCATACTAGCTTTGTCCTTATTCGTGAACGAATCTTTCTTTTTGATCGGATCTTTTTACGTTGTTCACGAACCCGATCTAAACGGCTTGCTCTCGAAGCTGACTGAACGATTCGTTAATCAAATTCACTCGATCAGTAAGGGCAGCGGTTCAGTCAACGACTCAGCGAGAGTCGTCTCTTTTGAACACATCAGATTCATATGGAGGATGTTACTCAAAGTACGAAAAGAAATGTTATTGTATAACATTATAGCAGGAATGCTATATGGAATCGTTATCAGCAAAGATTGTAACTGAATTGATTTTAAACTGATTCACTAAATAACCGATTCTTTAAAATGACTCGTGCATTGCCCGCAGAATCTCAAAATTTGGGGTATATTTTTAATTAATAATAATATACTATACTTTAATATACTAATAATATAATTACTTATATATATATATATATATATATCGCACAATTAAATTAGATAAACTGGAACTTGTGGACCAGAACACATTAACTGGAACTTATCCAATTAACGTTAATCTGCAATGTATCTACTTAATCGTCTACAAACTATATCCAGAATATAAACGCAATGCACGAGGTTAATAAGTATTTCCATTTGAAAATGCATTGTATTCACAGCGTAAACAGCTTGAATACTGGACTGACTTTAATAATTGCATGTCTGTTCGCCTTTGCAATGGTTTTATTTTTACACGAAAAAAAATCACAAGAAGCGATTCACTCATGTCCTTTACGCACATGTATACATGTTTACTGCTGATACTTTGTTAAACATTAAACAACTTCGAAGTCCTCTCTGTGTGTTTTCACTCCGCCTCTTCCGGAAGCGCTCGTGGCGCGCTGACGTCGGTGAGGAAGGCGTTGCGGTCTGCGCGAGCTACAGAACGAGCGAAGGGAATCAAGATGGCGGACCTCGAAGACGTTACGCTGGACGGGAGGCCGCTCCATTCGCTCCGGGTGGCGGATTTGAAGGCGGCGTTGGAGGAGAGAGGGCTACCGAAAAGCGGACAGAAGAATGCTCTCATCAAGAGGCTCAAAGGGGTGAGTGGGAGTTGCAGATTTCTCGGCTCCGCGGAGTCCGAAGACCGTGATTGGGAGGCCGAGCGTCGGTGGGCTCTCGCTAGCTGCTAGCGCGCACTAGCTGGGGTGCTCATCCAGTTTGTAGTGTGTCATCATGTCCCCCCGCTGTTGCCTGTTTGTGTGTATATGTGTGACGTGCAAAAGCGCCGTTTGTTTTTCATGCATGTGAGTTTTGCGAGGGCGCAGACGTCGCGGAGGGTTCAGGGCGATGCAGTTGTGTTTACAAGTCTCTGGATGGATGTGAACTGAGAGGGTTTTTTTAAGTTGTCGGCGGGCTCGCGCTTTGTTAGTGCATAAGGTGTTAGGGGGTGGGGGTAATAAAACGGGGACGAGCTAACTAAAAGTCTCTAAAAAATAAGTTTTTGAAATATTAGACGTATCTTATCTATTGAGTGTCGTGTACTTTTGCTGAAATAAACACATCGCGGTTGCTTTGCGTCGGTGGGAGGATTTGATTGATTGATGCTCCGCAGCTGCTTTGAAGTTTGAACTGAAGTTACTGTTACAGAAGGGATGTAAACAAATCATTGAATATCACTGTCTTGATTAGGTCCTTAATTAGTGCACATTTGTTTGTTTTGTATACAATGAAACGGCCAAGAGTAAATCTGTATGTTTGTTTTGATTATAAGTAATCAATGAAAAACTACAGGTTTTTTATATGCATGACCCTGGGCCACAAAACCAGTCACATGTAGCATTGATATAATTGTAGCAAAAGCCTCTTTTTTCCAAAAATCATTAGGTTATTAATTAAAGGTCATGTTCCATTAAGAATATTTGTCAATTTCGTACCATAATATATCTCATCATTTTGCTTAGTAATATGCATTGCTAACAATTTAGTTTCAAACAATTCCAGACTTTGGGATTGGTTGTATCTCAGCCAAAAATAGTCCTGTCATATACGAACAAACCATACATCAATGGAAAGCTTATTTATTTAGCTTTCAGATGATAAATAATACTTAATTTAAAAAAAAAAATGACCTTTATGACTGGTTTTGCGGTCCTGGGTCTCACATGTATGCTTATTCCTTCTTACACCATTCACTACAATCCAAACAAACGTGAAATATGAATGAATAATATCTTCTTATGTTAGCATCTATTAAGTAATATAATCAGTGCTTTCTGCTGCCCAGTTCCAGGTCTTTCATCTGCAAAGTATGCTAAAGTATTTTGTGTCAATAAAGAAATATGTGTTTCTGTCATTCTGCATGTGCAACAGGCTCTCATGTTGGAGAACCTTCAGAAAACCTCCACTCATCACATTGGCCTGCAGCCCAACTCCAGGGTGAGCCAAACAGCAATATTTTACAGTAGGAATAAGCACGTTACTGTGTGTTCTTGTGTGCATGGCATAACTGCTCTAAAACAACTGTACCATTTTGGATTACATGCGTGTTTGTTTAGATTGGGGAGGAAATGAGTCAGAACAGCTTCATTAAACAGTACCTGGCCAAACAGCAAGAGCTTCTGAGGCAGCGTTTGGAGAGAGAAGCACGAGAGGCAGCTGAAACTGATGGTGAGTATTAGATGGTAGTGTGTTTCTCTTCTTTCTGAAGCTGAATGTGTGTGTGTATATATATATATATATATGCATGTATATATGTATGCATGTATATATGTATGTGATTATAAAATGCAGTAAGACAGTATGTAAAATGATGTTAGTGGTTTGTTGTATACAAACGATATAAATGTAATATTAAACACAAACATAATACATTTTATTTTTAATTATTGAAATACTAACTAGTCTGTAAACTTGTTTGTTGTCTTGGTTAATATGTAAATGTATTTATTTTTAAGGGACAGATCATGAAGACCACTCAGAGGCCAATGACAGTATTTGTGCTGCCCCTAACCAGGTTAGAAATATGATCAAGTTTTTGCTTCTATAGTATTTGTTCTGTACCACAAATTCCTACAAATTGAGTATGTTATTTTAAGCAATGCAAGGTAAGGCTACATGTTATTTATTTCAACTTTTTCCCCCCTCATTGTTGACTTTGAATAAAAAAAATAAATTAAAAAAAACTTTTAGGGCATTAACTCAACCTTCTGTGTCCAACACATATATTTCCACCAGGATGTTGCTCCTTCTTTAGTTGACCAACACAAAGGAGGTACAGCAGTGGCTGGGGAATTTGGGGTGACTGCAAGTGAGAGCGATGAGCTCAGAGAAAAAGAAATGCCTGGGCAGCCATCCCCCTCTGCACCTGCCCAGCCTGGCGCAATAGCCTCTTTGTCGGTGCGGGTTGTTGGTGAAAGAGGACCAACATCTAGCCATGTACCTGCTGACAGTGATGATGACAGTGAAGGCGGGGATGACAATGATGACGAGGAGGAGGAGTGGAACGCCAGTGCTCAACGGAGTCGTCGAGCACAGCCTCCAAAAAGCCAACCGGTGAGGGAAAGGTCTGGTGGTTCGCAGCAACAGCAGCAGCCACCCCCCCAACACATACCTTTACTATCACAGCAGCTCAGACAGCCCACTCCTCCCCCATCCCCTCCTCCTGAACTCTCTTTTCCGCTCCCAGACACCCCTAAACAGAGCCCCCCTAGTCCTGGAGAGCCCCCATCTAGGCAGCGTATATCTAGCTCTTCGAGCTCTGGTAGTTCTAGTAGTGACAGTCGTAGCAGTAGCCCTGAACCAACAGGCGACTCCACAGAACGCAGACCAGGCCCACTGACCTTACTGGCACGCAAGATGGCGTCTGAGGGAGCTTTCTCTGGGGCAGGGAAGCGTGATAGGGAGGGAATTGATGGACAGAGGAGCCACCATGAGGGAGCTGTGTCTGCAATTACCCACACAGCTAATGCAGCGTCAGTTTTGTCATACCCTAGTTCAGTGATCTCCAACCAAGGTGTTAGTGTTGTTAGGACAGCGGTGGTGGAAGAGAGTGATGGCATGAAGCAAGATGAGGGTAGCCATCTTTTATGGGAGCAAGAAAATGAAAAGAGGGAAAGGCAGCGAGAACAAGAGAGGCTGAAAGCCTTAGAAAAGGAGAGAGAGGAAAAGGCATTGGAAGAAGAGCGAGCACTGGTTTTAGAACGAGAAAAACAGGAACGAGAAGAAGCTTTGAAACGGGAGAAGGCTTTACAGCGAGAAAGGGAAGAAAGAGAAAAGGCCTTACAACGGGAGAGGGAAGAGAGGGAGAAGCTTGAAAGAGAACAAGCTTTGGAAAGAGAACGAGAGAGGCAAGAAAAGGAGAGACTGGAAAGAGAGAGGCAGGAAGCTTTAGAGCAAGAGAGGCTGGAAAAAGAAAGACAAGAACGAGAAAAAGCCTTAGAAAGGGAAAGACTCGAGAAAGAAAGACAAGAACGAGAACAAGCTCTAGAGAGGGAGAGATTGGAGCGAGAGAGGCTTGAGAAGGAAAGAATAGAAAGAGAACAAGCTCTAGAGAGGGAGAGATTGGAGAAAGAACGGCTTGAAAAAGAAAGACAAGAAAGAGAACAAGCTCTAGAGAGGGAAAGGTTGGAGAAAGAGCGACTTGAGAAGGAAAGACTAGAGCGAGAACAAGCTATAGAGAGGGAAAGGTTGGAGAAGGAACGACTTCAGAAGGAAAGACAAGAACGAGAACAAGCTTTAGAGAAGGAGCGATTGGAAAAAGAGCGGCTTGAGAAGGAAAGGCAGGAGCGAGAGAGGCAAGAAAAAGAACAAGCTCTAGAAAGGGAGAGGCAGGAGAAGAAAAGGCTAGAAAGAGAGCAAGCTTTGGAGAGAGAGAGACTGGAAAGAGAAGCTGCTTTGGAGAAAGAGAGACAAGAAATGGAAAGGTTAAAAGAACAGCAAAGACTGGAGAAAGAGAGGGCTGAAAAAGACAGACAAGAAAGAGAAGCAGCTCTGGAACGCAAGAGACAAGAGCGAGAAAGGCTTGAGCGAGAGAAAGCTTTGGAAGAGGAACGGTTGCAGAAAGAACAAGCTCTTGAGCGTGAGAGAGAGGCACAGAGGAAAGCAGAGGAGGAACGAGAGCGAGCTTTGGAAAAAGAGAAAGAGGAGCAGAGAGCCTTGGAGGAAAGGGAAAGACTTTTGGAGCAAAAAAGAGTACAGGAGGAAAAAGAAAAGGCTTTGAAACTTGAGAAAGAGGAGGAACATGAGAAAGAAAGAGAAAGTCGTCTTCCTCCGTGGAAGCGTGGTCGTGATCTCAGTCTCTCCTATCCAGCGGCCCATCCTGCTTCTCTGGAGAGTCCAATGGAGAAGCCAGACGAGAGTGAGCCTCTGAGCGCTGGCAAAGATGTTCAATCTACAGAGCCTGTCCCACAACAATCACCCACACTTGCAACACCACTGACCCCTCAATCTTCTTCTAAGAAGTCCCGCTTCCTCAGAGATGCTCCTGTGACAACTCCTCTCCCTTCCTCTCCGACTTCTGTGCTGAAGAGACCTCGTACTTTCTCAGACAGCCCCATGCCACAAGCCCCTTCAATTCCATTACCATCCAAGCCTGAAGAAGAAGATGCCGCTAAGGCTTCTCAAACAGTCCTTGCTTCAGCCCCCAATGAGCTTAAGACCCCTGAGGTACCTGCCAAACAACATGCACAAGAAAAGAAAGAGAAGATGGAGACATCAGAGGATAGTGAGGCAAGCAAAGACACTAAACATAAGACGCTCAGAAGAGTGGAGGATGAGGAGAAGAAAAGAGGGAGAGAAAGGGAAAAGAAAAAGGTGGAGAAAAAAGAAAGAAAATCATCATCCTCCAGTGACTCTTCCTCATCCGACTCGGATTCTGGTTCTTCATCCTCCTCACACTCCTCCAGTTCATCTTCATCGGAGGAGGAAAAAAGTCGTTCCTCTTCTGGTGGTAGGAAGGTGAGTGGTTCTTCTGTTCATCAGGCTAACTCACTCTTGCTCTCTTTAGAGACATTGCTCATGATCATTGTAATCAAGTGTCAGAATGCATCTATAATTGCATGCTCTTTAAAAATAGCTTCAGTGCGAAAATAAGTGAACAAAAGAGTATAAGAGAGATGGCATACAAAACATAACATAAGATATATGGATTGCCTGAGCTATCATGTTTTATTTTTCAAGACTCTGTCTTGCCAATTCTGTTGTCTCTCTCTACACTGCTTCAAAATGACACAAAACGGTCAACTTTTTATTCATTTTGCAATACGATAAGCTTTAACAAATGAGTGAATTCTAAACTAAAGCACTACAATGGTCGGTGAAAACTTAGAAGTAACGTTCCAGGTCCTATTATCACAAAGCATACAAACAAATATCCACTTACAATGGCATGGGGCCAATTCAGGGCATGCTGGCCCGTAGACTAAGCATTAGAGACCTGTACTCAGGCGGGAGTACCGCGGGACCCAACGCACCGAGTGCGGCGTGGGACAAGATTTGATGGGTGAATGCGGGTGCGGGCGGTAAGGTTCTCATGTTTGCACGGAGTAAAAAAAAATGTAGGTTCGGAAGCTAATTCTCGTGTGGTTAATGACTATAGACCCACACCGAGCCACAATGTCTGAAGAGCATGACACAGATTAGGGGTGGGCGATATAACCAAAATCTTCTATCAGGGTAGAAGCAATTTTCTACCTCGATAATGATATATATCAAAATATAGCAATTTGTGTCTGAAAATGGATAAATAAAAATTCAAACACAAAGAAACTCTTTCATATAATGTAATTTTATTTAAACTGAATTGCAGCAAAAAACAACAACCATAATGTTTACTTTAAGTTTAAAAAAAATAATTCTCAGAACATCATGTACTAACATTGCCAGACAGTATACCAGTTCCCACGGGACATACTACAACGCTTAATGAGAAAAACGCTTAACGTGGCTTAAAACACCTAAAAACCAACAAAGGAAACCAAAATTTCTGTCAAATCTACCTTGTAATAATCACAAACTAACGTTACTGTCAAAAGAACGAGCCCATATTCGACAGATAAAGTGAATATCACGTTAAGCTGTTTCCTTATAATGGAGGTGAGCGCTTAACATGATGAAATGAGTTACGGAGAAACGGTAAACATTATAAACTGAGCTTGCTCTATTTACAGTGGCAAGTGTTAAAAGTTTTAGAATGTCGCGTTTCCACCACTTGCTAAAACAGTGCTCTTGCATACCACGTTCGTCTCATTCGTATAGCTTTTCCTATACCCAAACCAATTCCACATTACTCACGATGCACCTTTTTTCTTTACAATCTCCTCGTTGTTGGTTTTGTCACATGTAAGTGAACTCACTGCTGCTGCACCGAGGGGTGCTCGCGCTGGGAAAGCAAGAGCGTGGCAGTACCAGAGACTCGCTAAGGTTTATCCAAGAAGTCGCTTTATTGGAAAAATGTCACCAAGGGGGTCTGAAAAGTTGCGAAACCTAGCGACAAAGTCGATAAGTTGGTAACACTGCTTCTTCTATTTTAATGTTAATATGTAATGCGTGGTTACGTAACATGCAACGCCACGTGATCTCAACCGCGATTAAGACGATAGACCAAAATCTCTATTGGTTGACAAATTTCTACCGGTTAATCGTGTCTACCGGTATATCGCCCACTCCTAACACAGATGGAAGCAAGTTGTACTTGTTTTTTCTACATTGCTGAACAATAAAAAGGCTAGCGCACGTTCTGAAGCAGTATTAGGCCAAATGCTTTTCTGTTTGACTGCTTCAGAAATCAAAGTTTATTATTTTGTACCATTGCAAAATGATTAGCCTATTTCTAACTGTATTTCTTTGTTCTGAAGGAAATCATTCCATTTAATTAAACTGAAAGCAAAACGTATTTATTAATTTTCCATTTAATTTAAAGTGAAAGAAATAATAGAGTAGCAGGAAGAAGCGGTGAAAATAAAACTACTTATATGTTTAACTGTGGGCTTTTGCGGGCGGGAATGGGACAAAACTTGAATACTTTGCGGGCGGGAGAAAATAATATATATTTTTGCGAGAGTGGAATTGAAAAATCCGACCCGCACAGGTCTCTACTAAACACGAATGAATGAAGAATTTATATTGTGCTTTATCGTGTATTATCATACACCCAAAGCGCTTTACAATAATGCGGGGTCTCACCATAAGTGTGCAGCTTCAACAAAAAAAAAATTATAAACAAACACTTTAATCAATTAGCATAAAGCATATTTTTAAGTAAAGTGTTTTTTTATAATTAATTTTTTGTTGTTGTTGAATAGCATACTGTTATACATGCAAAATGCATCCTTTACATTGCCAAATCAAGCATAATTACCATTTTTATTTGTTTTTTTCCCCCTTAGTCTAAAGAGGTCCAGAAAGAGCCTTCATCTCAGGCCACAGAAAAGGTTGTGGCTGAAAAGCCTACTACAGACCAACGCAAAAAACGAGTCTTTACGGAGCAGGAGGAAAAAGTCAGTGAAAATGTCATCCAAACCAAGGTTAGGAAGCAACCAAAAAACATGAATTAAAAAAAATAGTAGTACATTTGGTTCTAACTAGTCCACAGTTTTAATTACCCTTATGCTACTTTGATGACCATTTAATAGGCTCAGTCTGTTGAAAACTCTTAGAAAACATTTTATCTACCCTTTCTATGCATTTTAGAAACCCTGCCTTGAACTACAAGATGAGAAGGTAACAAGAGGACGAAAGGACAATCCTGAAGATGATGACACTAACAAAGACACTACAAGGTCTGTCATTTTTCTAAATTGGTTATATTTGTACACCAGAATTCGGGGATTGAATGAAAACATTACCTATGAAGTTAAAAAGGGATGGATATCCGAGCAAATATAAAGTATGCTAATTATAATATGGATTAAGATGGAAGCATTTGCTTGACAGTTGCTAGGTTTCATGTAAAATGTGACATTGTTAAAATAAATGTGGCTGCCTGATTCCTTTTATAGTCTATTTACTGGACCCAGGGAACACTTAAAAAAAAACTATCCTGTCATTTGGGATTCATTGTAATGTAATTTTTAAAGAAGGCCAGTTTGCTCAAGTGTTGCAAAAATATGCCATAATCCTTTTTTTTTTTTTAAAGTAAAGTTCTTTCTGACTTCTGAGTATTACAGAAAACCGCGTTGAAGCATTAAAGAGCCAATGCGAATGCTGGACAGGCTACAAATAGTTTGCATAGCTCACTAAACTGAGAAAATATTACAATTACATGCACCATATTTAAATAACGTAATGCAACATGAGGTGAGAATTGTAATTGCTGTTATCCCAGTTCTGTATGTTGTCAAAATAGCGGTCACTAAGGATTTATTGCTTGCAAGCTGCTTTCCCTGGTTTATATATGGCAGAGACTGTCCTTCTTGCTTTTGAGATATGAAATGTATTACCTTTGCCGAATGAAACTTAGTTTTACCCCTAAGCCTCCATTTATGGTCGAATGAAACCAAACAAACACTTTTTATATAGGCTATAATTTATTCGACTTGAAGCTTGCTTTGAAACTTTAGATAACATGAAATCAAATGAATTGGTGAATTTCAACAGCTTGTTTTAAAATCAAACCGATTCACTTAAGACGAATCGAACATTTAACGCAACAACACAGCTATTTTAATTCCTCCCTGAAACGACATGTAGCTCCTTTTAAGAGTGGATTATTGAATTTTTGTGGATTACGAACAGGCAATCAGTGCGGCTGCCTCTCAGCCGGTGATAATGGGGTCCTGCTGCAGTGAGTCTCGCGCACCTCCCTTTCTCTCATCTAAACATGGCTGTACTGCGCGTTTGACCAATAACACGGGGCTCAAGGTGGCCCATTAGCTTTGGGCGAGCGATGTTCAATGGTTTCGCGAGGTCCCGTCCGTTTGTAGTCATTAGAGAAGCGCTGATAGGTGCGTGATCTCCCTGTGCGCTGTGCTGCTCGAAGGGGAGGAAAGACGGATGATGCTCAGCGCTGCGCTCGTGTACTCGCATCCCACAATGCGGCGGAGCGGGTTTTGTCAAATGTCTTTTTATGTGCTAGAGATATGTTAGTATCAGGGCGCACTTTGTTTGAACCCACTCGTATTTCGCTAGTTTTCTCGGCCGTGTAAAATCTTCAAGGGAAGGAAAGATTGAAACATTGACGCTTCGCCACGCGTGTCACTTCACTCTGCGGGATGAGCGCTTCTTTTAGTCGACATGTAGCCTGGAGGTTTAATTTGGAGGTCAATGTGAAACTGCATTCGCAAGGTTATTGATACAGCACGGAAATATTTATATATGTTTTTAATAGATCGGTTGTTGTTGTGTTTTCTGTAAAAGCAGGCCTGTAATTGATTTTGGAGGCAGATACTGTAGGGAGCTGTTTATGTTTAAGCATACACTGTTTGTTGTAGCTTGTCAAATTGTAATTGTTCTCTTATTTGTAACGCATGACCAGATTAGAAGTGGGTTCACTTGAAAGTGTCATTTTTAACAGGCTGACCATAGGTCCTTTTTTAAATGTGTTTTTTTTTTTAAACCTGGTGTTTTAGGTAATTTAAGAAATAATGGCCAGGAAAATAAGTCCGGTTATGTGATCATCCTAGACTTAAGGGATATTTCACCCCTAAAAATCAAAATCATGTCATTGTTTATTCACTCTGAGGTTCTTTCAATCTGTATGTCTTTTTACATTGAAAAGGAATGATACAATAAATTGCCTAAATTCTGTTGAGGGTGTGTGAATGATGACTTCTCATCTCTTAAAAATCCAAAAACATTCACTGTGGAGGCTTTAGTTTTCTAAAACAGTGTTTTCATAAGCCACAAGTAATTATTTTTACATTCTTTCCTTATTTTCCTTCCCTATTCTTCTTTCTCAGTAGTGAGGTGAAGGAGGCTGTCATGGCGGAGCCTGAGAAGGTTCCAGAGAGCAGTGAGGAGGTAAGAGCACATAGGAGTGCAGGGCTGACACAACTCTACCATTTACCTCCATATCCTCCAACATAAAGAGGCAAACAACATTTTATGAATGGCTATTAAACCCCTTAAAAAACCCTATATATTTCAATACAGATGCATTATTACAGGTACATGTGGGCATTACTAGTTATGTTTACTTGTACATAAGCTAATTCAGCAGCTGTGCGTATTGTTTGCCCTTTTTGTGGTCACAGATGATGTTGTGTCTACCTTTGCTGAATCTGTCCTAGACCGAAGCAGCAGGGGGCACTCTCTCACTTTGGCTGATGTTTAAACCCCCTTGATTGCTTTGTTGTAAAGGTGCTCATGCCTCTTCCATTGCCATTATTGGTACCTGCATACTACTACTACTACTGCTGCAGCATCTGTTCCACTGTCTCCAAGCGCCATGGCTTTACCTGATAGGCCCTTGAGTCTGCTCTGCAGTGCAACACACCAGGCAACAATGGCCACGTTTCCTCAGTGGTGCTGGCTGGAAGCACCTGTTGATTGGACTGATAATGAAAGGCTGAGTAATATGCATGTGACATTTTGTCCGTTTGGCTCAAGATGGCAGCATGGGTGGAAATGAGATTGCCAGAAACCATAAGCAAATAAATGGACATCTTCAGGACTGTTCAATGTGACTTTTTTTGGTTTTAATGGAGAAATTTCCATTGATTGTCACAGTTTTTCGTTACATAATGGGACTAGTTTCTCTCTTTATCCTGCAGAAAAACCTTGATGTATTTTCTTAATTTCCAAGGAAATTTTGAACTCTGTTTTTATTGCACTTTAGCACAACAACTGGCTCTGCTGGATTTTACAGCTTTCTCAATTTACTCTGGACTATCATGATCAAACCTACCTGATAGTTTGAAAAGTGGACTTTTTGTGGCTGCTTGAAAGCAGTGAATCTGCTTCATTCAATCTGAACAGACTCCCTCGTAACATGGACATCTTCACAAATACGTCTGATGCGAGTGTGAAATGACTCAGTCTTCTGAAAGGTTTCGCAGCAGTTTGATTGAAAGACTTCCCCCCACGTTACATTTTCATACCAATATGATGGACTTAAAAAGAGTAAAATAAAAAAAAGACACTTGGAGCTTCTCAAACTCCACCCACATTGTTCTTCTGCCAGCCTGCTCAGATCTGTGCCCAAACTTTCCAGCCATCTTTGATTGGACAGTTGTTGCCTATATACAGTACATGCAGACCTGCGATTGGGCCATTCCCAACCCAGTGAAGAACATGTGTCAATGGTACCGGGAAATAAGTAGTCATTCTCCATTTTCTACTTTAAACGTTTTGCCTAGACAATGCTTATATTTGCAGAGACTCCCTGGTAACCCTAAAATGGAGCTGCTGACTACAGGATAAAGTGTAGATGTTTGTGTATATATAAGGCCACTGCAGAGCTAATGTAAAAAAAAAATGTTTTTTCTTTTAATTCCTCACTACAGTAACTTCCTCAAAGGAGATTTCCACCTGAGGAGCCACTCAGTGTGATAGATAACTGCAGCAAAGGCTTTAAAACATATTTTTGTGTAGGGGAGGACAAGACCACATCTTCAGAGCAGAAATAGATCTTTGTAATTATCAAATTCCAACTACACGAAGAACCTGCACACACTGTGTGTGTTTACATGCTCTGACTGAAGAGGCGGTCTTTCCTGATAGATTTCCTTTCATATCTCTTAACCCCATTCTTTGTTGATAGCTCACTCTATTTTGTTTTCTATTTTTCATTCAGTTTGAGCTCCTTCATATATGCGCACAAATTTTGTCCCACTCTGAACACTCCGCTTTCTTTCCATATATGCTATCTCACCTTTTCCCATGGCTTGGGTGTGTTTGTTCTCTTTCAGGGCACCACGCCAAAGGCCTTCTCTGCCCGAAGGATTTCTCTTGGCAGTGAGTATCTATACGTTATTAATTTGGAGAAAAACATGTATTATCAGTAAAACACATTTCTTTTTTTAAATGTATATTTTTTGGAAGAAATATGTTGAGCTTGCCAAGGCTGCATTTATTTGATCAAAATAAAAACTGTAACAATATTACAATTTAAAATAATTTGTTAGACCTGAATTTTCAACCGACTTCAGTATCACGCAGTCCTTCAGAAATAATTTACTTTTAAAATGGTAACATTATCCATGCTGTAAAAAAATCTATAGATAGATAGTTCACCCAAAAATTAAAATGGTCACTAATTACTTTCCCTCAAACCTGTAAACCCTTTTCTCATCTTTGGAACACATATTAGGCACTAAGGATGTTGTTAAAACGTTCCATGCAACGGCAGTGGTTCAATTTATACAGCTATGAGTACTTTTTGTGCACAAAAATACTAAAATAATTTTGAAGAGCATCATGACCCATGTGCATGCTTTCCTCTTAGTCTAAAAAAGGCAGAGTTTGTACATGTTCTACATCAGCAGCATGTAAATGTGTTTAATGTTCAGATCAAAGCATGCCTGAGTGTCGTAATACTCCAAAATGTCGAAAGGGGTGACATGACTGAGAAGAATTGTTGAATAAAGTTGTTGTTTTATAAACTCGTAGCTTCATAAAATTGCAGTTGAACCACTGATGTCACGTGGACTATTTTGTGGATGTTCTTGGTACCTTTCTGGGACTTGAACATGGTAGGACCTTTTGCAGTTTATGTTAGAGCAGAAAGCTCTGGGATTTCATTAAAAAAAAAAAGTTTCATGTGTGTTTTGACTAGTTACAGGTTAGGAACATTGCCAAAAATTAAAGACCGAGTTTTCTTATTTTTTCCCCACTAACTATTCCTTTTAATTACTTGGAAAAGTTTAACCGTTTAAAGTGTTTTTGTTAAACTCGACAAAAAGATTTCTACTAATGCCATATGCCGTCTGTCTTCAGGCAGCAAACAGTCTCCTGGGGTGGTATGCTCGGAGGGGGAAGCGGAGGCCGCAAGCAGTGCTGGTGCTGGCAGGAAGAGGAGATGGGGCTCCAGTACAGCTGTCACTGCCAAGAAACCCTCCATCAGTATCACCACAGACTCTTTGAAGGTCAGATAAAATATGGGGGGGAATTTAAAAAGATGTCACTATTTCTGTCTTCCGGCATCTGATGAACAGTACCATAATGCATTTCTCACTCTTTACAGTCTTTAATACCAGACATCAAGCCTACCTTGGGTCAGGAGGCTGTGTTAGACCTTCATCCAGAGGAGATGCATCTCTCTGGGGAGGAGGAAGGAGGAGAGAGGGGTGACCAAGACCTAAAAATTAGACGAACTGTGACACAGGTGCATGATATTGCTCAACTAGAAACTAATATCTGTTTGATTATTTGCAATTTTGGTAAAATATCCATTGTTCCCCCTCAACAGGTTGTGCCCTCTGACACACAAGAGAATGGACAGAAAGAATCTAAAAGAAGTGAACATGAGGATGAGGAAGAAAGAAGTGAAGGGCAGGATAGACTTAGCCAGGAGGAAAAAACGGATGGCTTGATTCAGGTTTCCATGGAGACAGAGCCATCGTCCCCTGGGCGAGACAATGATGTGAAGACAGGTGAGAGTTACTAAAGGAACAAATTTAAGTTTTCTCTGCAATAGTGTGAAATGGATGTAGTTTTAAATAGAAAAGCTGACATTGAGGTTAGTGTGATCTCACTCACTCCTATATGCTTTGTTTCCTGCCCAAAGTTACTCCCAGTGATACACTTATTCGCCGTTCCATTAGCCAGCAGAAGTCAGGTGTGAGTATCACCATCGATGACCCGGTCCGCACAGCCAAACAGCCCTCTCCTCCTCGTGGCAAGCTGTCTAACATTGTCCATGTCTGTAACCTGGTATGTGTATACACGCTTAAATCAATGATGAAATAAAAATGTTACGTGCACAAGGATTTATTGTGCCAGGCGGAGTGATTAGATTTGTTTGGGAATGTTTCTAAGGTAAGGCCGTTTACCCTGGGGCAGTTGAAGGAGCTGTTGAACCGCACAGGGACTGTAATGGAGGAAGGCTTCTGGATTGACAAAATTAAATCTCACTGTTACGTCACAGTAAGTCTCTTCCTTTCATCCCTCTGGATCAGTTTTTGTGAATTTCTTAGTTTCTTACCCTGTGACTATCTATACTTTCCCTCAGTACTCTAGTGCGGAAGAGGCTATGGCCACACGTACAGCACTACATGGGGTTAAGTGGCCCCAGAGTAACCCTAAGTTCCTCACTGTTGATTTCTGCACGCAAGAGGAGGTAAAGATTTTATTTAATTGGATTGAGATTAATGTTCAGGTTAATGAAGTTTTTTGTTTTTTCTGTGTGAACTAAAACTCTTAATCCTCGTGCATCTCCATCAGTTGGACTTCCACAGGGGTTTGGGTGCAGCTGGAGAAAAGCCAACAGAGGAGCCTCGTGGTGCAGCAGCCGCTGGGCCTGGCCGTTCAGTACCCCCACCTCTCCTTCCAGAGCGTGATCAGTGGGCAGAACGAGAAAGGGAAATGGAAAGGAGGGAGAGAACGCGTGCAGAGAGGGAATGGGACAGAGATAAAGTGAGAGACTTCAGCAAACCTGGAGAGGAGCGGGAAGCTGGGACCAGAAGATCACGTTCACGAGATCGCGAAAGACGGCGCAAGGAAAGAGGAAAGAGCAAAGAGAAGAAAACGGATAAAAAGGGTGAGATATTTGAAAGTCTACGAGTTCTCGTCATGTGGTGGAGTTTATTATTATTATTACTACTGTTTACTTTTATTGATTGTATTTTTTTTTAAATATTACAATATTGAAATTTTTATTTTATTTGAAGTGTTTTATTTGTTACATCTAATTATTTGTTGTATAACATTTTTCATTATTTCAAAACATTACATTTTTTTATGATTTAAAGGTTAAATAATTTGAAAATATTTTAGAATTATTTAAATGTTACATATAAATGTGACCTAAGTAGCTCAGATGTATTTGTAGCAATAGCCAACAATACATGGTCTAAAATAATTTTTATTTTATGCCAAAAAACATTTGGATATTAAGTAAAGATCATGTTCCATGAAGATATTTTGTATATTTTCTATCATAAATATTTAAACTTAGATTTAGGATTAAGATTAGAATATAGTTTTTATGCACCCTCTATTTTCAGATTTTCAAATGGTTGTGTCTCTGCCAAATATTGTTCTATCCTTACAAACCATACATCAATGAAATATAAATATTTATAAATATAAATATCAATATATATATAATAAAAAGTACCCTTATGACTGGATTTGTACTTCTGGATCCATTTAACTCTATTGTTATTATTAATTAACTTGAAATATCTACATTATACTTTTTTACATTCTTAATATTCTTAATTTTTCTGTGTGTCATTTTAGAAAAAGGACCAGAGGATCCACCTGCTAAACTGTTGGATGACCTTTTCCGCAAAACCAAAGCGGCTCCATGCATATACTGGCTCCCCCTCACTGAGGAGCAGGTATATTTCTTTGCACATTTTAGTTGATTAATGTTTGGTAAGGAAAACATGTTTTGTTTTAATGATGTTATGCCGGTGCTCATTACCCTTCACACTTTGCATTGCAGGCAGCACAGAGAGCAGCGGCTCGTGCCGAGCGCATGAGGGAAAGAGAGAAGAGGAGGAAGGAGATGGAAGAGGAGGACAAGAAACGTGAGGAGGAGCGACGAGAGAGGATGAAGACTGGCGGGGCCACCGGAGGGGAAGGTGAGAGAGACCGTGACCGAGATCGAGACAGAGAAAGAGGTCGAGAAAGTGAGCGAGAGGGGGATAAACGGAAGGAGGGATACCGCAGGCCTGGCGGAAATAGCGCAAGCAGGAGGTCACGAAGCCGCAGCGACCCTCCGCCCAGAGATCGACGACACTAAGGGAAGTCTAGAACTGTCCGGTTTGTGACCCCTGTTCCTGTATGTGCTGTAACAGCTCTATGCCTACCTTCCTGAGGACCAACTCAGACTTTATAAAAACACACACATGCACACACACACTCTGCGTAAAGACACACGGGTGCACACACACACATTGGGACCACGGTGGTGCTGTGTCTCCATGTAGACTCTTCTCGTTGTCTCTTGACTGGGCTTTAAGACTCCTGGTGTTCACTTCCCACCACAGTGTTAATGGACTTCTGGTATAAATTGGTCAGACTGCAAGACATCCTCTTGGTTTGGTGACGTTCTCTTTCTCCTTCAGTGTAGTTCCCACACAGATCTGAAAGAGTGAAGATGGGATCAGAAAGAGATGATCTGAAAGCCTTGGTGTGATTTCAGTTCTGATCACTACTTTACGTTTGTCTCTTGTTTTCCTCACATTCCTTGTACCTTTTCTTTTTTTCTTTTTTTGTCCCGTATTGTCTGCCTTTTACCACCCTTTTGCTGTTAGCAGGTTGCCATGGAGAATGGGATGCATATTTAACCTTTTCATGTTTGGTTTTTAATTTTTTTATCGGTTTAGCATAAAAGCTGACCTTTTTTGTTTTCTTTTAATTTTTTGTTTACTCCTGTAAGTGATGAATGTACAAATAATAAAAAGGTTACATCTAAGAACTGAAAACAAAGTTATTTTTTGGTTCTTGAAGGGGGTCAGCTGGAGTCTTGCTTGAAGGCCAGGTTTGCATTACATTAGCATTTATCTGTTTTTAATCAGCTGATCTGTGTCCTTGGCAACTAATGTACAGATTATGTTGATAGTTGTCCTACTTTTAATATCTAGCTTATTCATCTATTTTATATTCCTAGTTCATAAATGGGTCTGTGAGTTTTATTACTTACATCAAAGCTCATAGGTGACTCTTAGTTTTTTGCTCGCTATTTAAAATCATTTTATTTTTAACCATATTATGCCATTTTGAAGGGATCATCGATACCGGTTTTCTACAAGCTTTTGTGATTCTTTAGTGTCTTAATTTCTTAATGGTAGTGTAAAACACCCGTTTTTCTTGTCAAAAACAATCCTGTTCACGTTAACCAGTTTTGGTGCATGTCCCTTTAAATGCTAATGAGCTCTTCTCACCGCGGCCTTTTCTCCGAGCTGCTCTCCGAGAGTCATGAAATGGGCTAACTAGCTAACTAGGAAAGGTGATTTGCAAAGATATGTAACCTGTATTCGCTTCTGTAAGTGAAGCTGGATCACGATGATTAATGCGAACACAAATGCATTTAGGCAGATGGGGACCACATTTCCTTCAAAATCAAAGGCAATCCTCTGCATCTTCAGTGGCTCAGATGTTGGGAGTAAATGACTGCTATGCTTTTTTACATCCAAAAAAACAAAAAACCTTAATCACTTAGACATTCTTGTCTACACCTGTCCTGGCACCAGCGTCAATCAGCAATTGTGTGAATGGCCTGGGTGTTTGTCACATCACACATCAAGAACTGCTTGATTAAAGAAGGGTTATTGTTTATCGAGATTTAAAAAGAAAAACTGGATTTTTATCATAGGGTGCAAATGTTTACTGCTTTACCACTTGTTTATTTAGATGTTTTACTGTTGCTGATGGTTAATTTAGTATTATAATTTGGTAACTTTTTAAGAAGTTAATTTATTAGCATTATTACGGTATAAACGTCCAATTCATATTATTTTTTTTATGAATGTTTATAAAGTTTTTAGTGTTCATTGCCAGTTTATTATGCATTTCATGTTAATTTGGGCAAATATTGATGTATTAATAAATTTAATCTAGATACTAACTTATTTTTACACTCATTGCACTTTTTGCAAGTTTAAGGCTATTTTTAAGGCTTTTTTAATATTAAGGCTGCTTTTATTTTAAATAAACAACCATAGTATTGTGAAATATTGCAATTTGATAACTGATTTACATTTTAAATTTATTCCTACAATTAAGTACATTTTTGACCACATCGTCCTTCAGAAGTCACTAATATGCTGGTTTAATATATCGATTTATTTTTTTACATATGGAAATTGTGATGGTTACACCAATTTTTTTTTTTTTTTTTTTAACTCCCTAGCATGAGTCTAAAGCAGTATCCATTGGTCACCTACCACAAGGAGGCAGACTTTCCACAAACCTAAATCTCCAAGTCACATGTTTCTGCCTCAGTCTGCCCTTTTAGTCAAGATGAAGGTTAAAAAACCAGAGCTTTATCTCATCCAATTTTAAGCAGCAAAACCTTACTGATGTATTTTTGGCACATCTGTATATAGGCATATTGTGTTCCATATGCAGCTCATGATTGGTTGTGAAAAGGAAGGTCACTTCACAGTTCCAGACTTATTATCTCTAAAACCTATTGTTGGCTGATTACGCATTTCACACAAGCAGGTAAATATAATGCCTCAGAAAGTGTTCACACCCTGTCTCTGTCTCAACTCCCACCCTTCTATTTTTACAGCTTTGTTAGCTGTTAAGGACTCTTTTCCTCTTCCTCTTTTCACTGCTTTG
Source organism: Enteromius thamalakanensis (assembly GCA_032357475.1). Taxonomy (NCBI): domain Eukaryota; kingdom Metazoa; phylum Chordata; class Actinopteri; order Cypriniformes; family Cyprinidae; genus Enteromius; species Enteromius thamalakanensis. The sequence goes on along the minus strand of JAUCMT010000047.1, from coordinate 14,889,297 downwards.
TCTACCTTCCCTCTCTCCATGCTTGGTCTTTGACGTCCTTCCTGTCGAGCTCAGCATAGGTCCTCTGTAATTACTGCCCTGGTGGCTGAGTGGAGCATTTTTCCGGCCTGATGCAACGCTCTGCATAGGGCAGCTGAACTGGGTCGACCCTCCTGTGCCCACACACAGCCCAACCCTGCACCGCTTCTCTGAACCACCGTTTCTTCTCAGAAGCTTGGACACTAAATGCTTTCAGAGGAAGTACTCAAGTGTACTGCAGTTCTTAATAAAAACACTTGGAGATTAGGCAGCACTTGTTGCATCATTCAGAAATATATCCGAGTCACCTTTTATTGGGGGGAGAAATTTCTTCAGAAGTGTTTATCATTGCAGCTGTACAGTAATTCACATACGGAGTGTATCTTAAAGGAATATTCCAGGTTCACAAGCTGTAGACAGCATCCATGGTATAGTGTTGATTACCACAGAATTACATTGGTCTCTTATTTAATAAAAACAAGCAAAAATTGTGTTTACTGTAATGCGCTGACAATGAAGGTCTGTGGAACTAGGATAAATGCTACTTTTCATAGTATATCCACAATACTTCAACATTACTGCCAGTGCTATGATTATTTATAACATTTAAGCTCAATAACACACTTAAAAAAAAAGTTTTCAGATTTATTTTCACACCAGGTTTGTTCTGCGTTGTAACTAAATGTTGCAGATTTAAATATTCAGAATGGAGTATTTTTTTTTACTTCCAAAGTCTATAAAAATACGTACTCTCACTATAAACTGTCACTGTATGGACAAAAGGAGCATGCAACGTATGTTCGTTTTGATTTTCAAAATAAAAGCATGCAGGTTTGGAATGACGTGAGGTTATATAAATAAATTGTTCTTGGGTGAACTATCTTTTTAACTTAGTGTATACCTAAAAAAATCTTTTAAGGGATACAGGGAGAATAACAACTGTGCCTTTTATCTTAATCTTGTCCAGGTCAGGTAATGTAAGGATAACCTACTCCCCCAGCCCTCAGATCATGCTACATACCATATCTTGTCACTCCTGTAATAACTGCTGATGAATGAGCAGAGTAAGCAGATTTTTAGCAATGTACAGCAGACAACCCCTTCTTACGCTCTTCATAGGGCAGCTGAACTGAGACAGATCAGAGACTCTGGGGTTAGGCAGCACTTGTTGCATCATTCTTTTTAGAAGAGAATGTGAGTCACTTTTTTGGCCGACCTAAATGTGCTTCAGAATTTGGTTTGTTTATCATTGCAGCTGTACAGTAATTCATAAACCACATATAAAGGGCACATGGGAGCACATCTTAAAGGAATATTCCAGGTTCACAAGCGGTGGACAGCATCCATGGCATACAGTCAGTTACCACAGAATTACTTTGGCTTGTCTCTCACTTTAGAAACGCAAGCAAAAAATGTATTTGCTGTAATGCATTTACAATATGGTCTGTGAAACTTGAATAAATGCATTACACAACATATATCCACACAACTAAAAACACATCTTTAATTTGTGACTAGCATGATAAAATCAAATAGTAGCCCTGCTTTTTCTAATACACATATGATTCTTCAATTCCTTCTGATCTTAGTAGATTCTATAACATTTTCAAAAACAACATGCAGAAGTGAGTCTATAATGTATATCCAGATGTTTTATCCACCTATAACATATACTGCCAGTGCTAACAGGATGATTTATAAAACTTAACAGCTGCAGTAACACACTTTGTACAATAGAGATAAATATAAACTTTTTAATAAAAAAATACCCATTTCCCTCTGGGCTTTCATTGAAAGCGTATAGCTGTCAAAGCATGCATTTTTTATAAGCTGAAGAGTTTTCTTTTCTTTCCCAAATAACATTTTCTACCCCATATATCAAGCTGTATAGACTATATTCCCTAGTCCTCCTTTTCATTGACCTCAACAAATCTCACAAGATTCAGTTTAATTTTTACACCAGGTTTGTTCTGCATTAGTTTTTGTGTTTGTCACTGATCATAATACAATTAAATATTAAGAACAGAGTATATGAACTATATACACTGTTACTGTACGGACAAAAGGAGATCAAATAAAAGTTATAATAATAACGGAATAATATGAGGGTGGACACATAATGGTGAACTTTCGCTTTAAATTTTTGTGCCTTTTGTCTTAAATCTAGTCTAGGTCAGGTAATGTAAGGATAACCTACTCCCCCATTGCCCTCAGATCATGCTATACTACCACATCCTGTCATTCCTGTGATAACTGCTGATGAATGAGCAGTGTAAACAGATTTTAAGCAATCTTCAGCAGACGCCCCCTTCCCACCGCATTGCTTTTTGTGTCCAGCAGTTGGAGAAACTAACCACAAGTCTCCTTTTTCAAAGCCCCCCTCTGATGTGGCATCTCAGAACTCTTTCTAACCCCCTTTCTTTCTCTCGCTACCCCCAAAGCCACTCGGTTCAAGCTGTAAAAACCTGAATTCCTCATGCAAAAGTTCTGCTTACGGCACAAAAGCTAGAAAACCGCTGCTTTCAGACATTTTACGGACACATTCAGAAGGATGTAAACTTTGGTGTATTTTTGCATCATGTTTCTCATCCGTTTCCTTGGCTTTGAGTTAGTCTTTGATGACATGGGTTTATATATGAGAACCATATGTGGTTTAGTGTTGGAGGAGGGGCAAAGGATCTAACGCAACTCAACTTGATGAGAACTGAGGGATTACTGAGGAAAAAAGGCATGTATTAGAGACAGACAAGGAGGGGAACAAATACCTCATGCGTCTGATGTGGCAGTCCAGTCATTAAAGTCATAAGGTGAAGAAAGGGTCCAGTTAACTGTTGCAGGCCTGAGCTGAAGCAGGGGGGTTTCCTGGAGGATGTGACTGGGTCAGAGTGAGGGTAGCTGGGTTTGGTGCAGTAGGCAGGGGGAGGGTAGAAAGACTGATTCAGCAGCTCCTGGTGGGGAGTCTTTTCCTGCCCACTTTGGAAGTGTTTACCTTTTAAACAAGGATGGAAAGAACCAACACTGTGAGTTTAGAGATGCTGATTGTTTTACTTCCTATATAACACACACACACAATCTCTTGTCTGGAAACAGCGGAAAAAACCTGCTCTGCTCACACCACACCCTGTCTAACTGTAGATGGTATGTTTCCCATAGCTCAACACGTTAATGCAGGTGCCTCTTTTCTTTTATGTGCATTTCTAGCAAGCTCAGCATTACCTAAGTAGATTTATTCTGTACAGGCATGTGACTTACCAAACTCTCATGCCAAGGTGTATATTGTGTATGAGTACCAGAATATATCTGCAGTGTTTGCATTGTCACAGTTAAGGCTGGAATATAATTTTGTAGTAAAAACAGAGCAAAAAGTAAAAGGTAATAATAAAAAGACAGTGGGAAGGATGTCCCCAGTGAGTACATTCTTTATCAGTGGTTTTAGGCATGGGCGAGCGGAGGACAGTTCACCTCTCCCAAATGAAATGGACAAGGAGGGGGGATCCATCCACTTATAAGGTTAAACTAAAGCTGTTTTTCTATTGGGCCGATAAGGGTTCTCTTTGCAGAACCGTTCCATTCCGTGCCGATCTGAGCCGGCCGGTATGGTTATAGTTTCGTTTTCCACTGCGGGGCTAATGGATTGGAACCAATTAGTCGTTGCCGTGGTAAGACAGGTGTATACATATGATATGAGGTGTAAATATCCACCGCGTTATGGAGTATGATCAGAAATGTATTTGGATTTTATTACTAAGTTGTGTTTATATTGCTTAAAATAACGCGTGCCGACAATTCCGCGCCAAAAACGGTTTGTAACCGAGCATGGCGCCCGTTGCAATACTTCAGGTCAATTCGACTGAAGCGACGGCCATGATGTAGCACGGCACGGAACGCAGTACTCGTTCCATGTCTCAGGGAACAGTATGCCCGCTGAAGAGTAAGCTAGCATAATAGCGTTTACAACCCATTTTGCGAGCCTTTGCTTCGAGACCGGTAAGCCCTTAGAGCGGCCGAAACATACAAACA
>JAUCMT010000047.1:14852678-14878570 GCA_032357475.1 Enteromius thamalakanensis | reverse complement strand
ACAGTATATATATACAGTATAATATATATATATATGTATATATACACTCTAAATATATTATTTGTGACCCTGGACAAAAAAACAGGCATAAGGTAAACTGTGTACAAAACAGTATACAGATGTATACATATATCTCAATATATCTCATATCTCATATCTCAATAAATAAGCTTTCTATTGATACATGGTTTGTTAGGATAGAACAATATTTGGCCGAGATACATCTATTTAAAAATTTGCAATCAGAGGGTGCAAAAAATTCTAAATATTGAGCGAATCACCTTTAAAGTTGTCCAAATAAATATCTTATCAATGCATTTTACTAATCAAAAATGACATTTTGATATGTTTACAGTAGGAATTTTACAAAAAATCGTCATAGAACATTTAATTTTCTAATGATTTTTGGCATAAAAAAAAAATCAATAATTTTGACCCATGCAATGTATTTTTCGATTTTGCTACAAATACACCCCAGCAACTTAAGACTGGTTTTGTGGTCCAGGGTCACATTTTAGCTTTAGTTAATGATAACCTTGCTTTAAACAGAACTATAGTGTGGTTTAGCAATTCCTGTTGCAATGATTTTGATCGTTTTACCATAAAGCTGTTGAATGCCTTTACGGTCATCTTCAGGAAGCTCAAAGTTATCTGTGTCCATCCACTGGTAGAAGGGGGCCATGATGGCGGAGGGGTCATTTGAATGCTCCATACCCAGGGCGTGACCCAATTCATGCACAGCCACCAGAAACACATCATTACCTGAATGAAAATAAGTGATAACCATGTCAGCACAGGTCAGATTTGGCTCACCTTAAGTAGCATGCTGTATAATTGTGCAGAGCACATTAAACACAACTATTTTCAGAAGCTAAGAATAGATAGCACAGAATGACACATGAGAGCTATTATTCTGTTCTTTCAGAGTTTGCTTTTGGGCATACAGTTCACAGCAGGAAAACACGTCAAAGAAAAGCTTTTGGGATGGAGATGTTTCAAACATTCGCATGAAAAGGTAAGGCTGAGTCAACACAATTCAATAAAGTGTGCACAAACACAGTGCTTGCCTGGACTTGTTCTATCACACAAATATTCAAACCAAAGAAGTCTCTGAACTTGCTTATTCATGTCTAAACAACAGCCACCATCCACACTGACAAAAACAAGTGAGATCCTTTGGAAATCAAGAGTATTTTAGCTAACTCTACTCCTTACCCAAAAGGTCACGGTTGCCGATGGTCCAAGGCTCTGCTGCGTCGAAGTGTGTGTCTCCCCCTATGCCATTGCCTGGGAAGTAAGCATGAGCCAAAAATCCTCCTTCGCCGTCGAACGGACTGGGGTCCCCGTGAAAGCCATCGGCGAAGAAGAGCATGATGTCAGCAAAGTTTTCAACCTTGTCTCTGATGTCACTGTAAGGGATCTCTCTGAATCGCAAAGGGGTAACTCCTTCCCACACTTTGAAGGCTTTTCTGATCGCCTCAAACGTTTCGTATTCCCCAACTTTTGGTGTGTAGTTCTGTATGCTGTGAAGAGATAAGAAAGGGTGAATTGGAGAGGCAATCAGAGGAAAGTAGGACATAGGAAAAAGAGGAATATATGAAGGAAAGGGGGAGAGAAAGTGATTTACATTACAGACAAGTCACACAGGAATTTTGGCCATGGCTGCAGTGGAGCAGAATCATATAGTAGGCCAAAGATGACTTTTCCATAAGTGTGGTGCGTATTTACTAAAGCGTAGCCACAGCCATATCTAAACGTTTATGACAGCAAACCTCAATTAATCGGTAATGGTTTGGTCGGGAGTTTAGTGCCTAAAATGTCCTAAATACAGTTTAAAATGCACTGCTCTTTTATTGATCCAGCAGAATGGAGTTACGTTTGTCTCTTACCAGAATGTGATCTCATTTTTATCCCATTTGAGTCCCTGGATTGCGTAGCGCTTCTTTCTCAGGTTGCTTTTCAGTTCGGCTCCAAACTTGTCTGGGACGCCACAGCGGGGCTTCTTCATCGCCCTGGCAATCAACGTCCAATATGTTAGGTCATCCACCGCACAACAGATTTAATTTCAGTCATTTTGGACAGCATGGCCGTTAATTTCTGTCCTCATATATTCTACATCTTCCGTGCCTCATTGCAAACCAGTGGAGGATTGCTGACACAATGCTCTAGTTTTTCCATTCTCTCCTTCCATGACTAACAACCGCAAAACTGATGGGCCAAAATAATTCCACAGAGATATCTATAAGCTCTTGAATCTCCTGAACTAGCCACAGGTGTTCAGAAAATGCAAGACTGAGTGCATGGAGTGAAAATTATCTGGACCTCTTTTTTTGTTATTAGCTGGGCATGGAAGCACTAATTACACTACACAGTAAAACACTGCTGTTTGAATCATGTGGGCAGTTGACTTACTCTAGGGTTGCAGGATCCATGTTGCCGGTGACTGTCAGGCCGTAGAATTTCTGCATTGCAGCAATGGCAGAGGAGACAGAGTGAGGAGAACGGGCCGTATGTGTGCGGAGATCACCAGGTGGCAAGTAACCATATTGCTGTAGCCATGCCTAAGACACAAGAGAAAGAGACAGAAGTACTCGTTATTTGACTTTCTGTTAATTTCAAGTTAATAAATTGTTTTTGTTGTTGTTATTCTGCCATGCAGATGTTAGTTCTATGAATATGATATTAAACTATATTTAAAAAAAATCCTTTTATCAGATTTTTTTAGAAGTAACTGCAAAAAAAAAAAAATATATATATATATATATATATAAATATATATATATATATATACTGTATATATATATATTTTTTTTCCTCTCTCTCTTCCTTAACATTAACAAAAATAAATATTTTTTGAATAACAAAATCAACTTTGCAGGAAATATTTTTAAGATAGAAAACAATAAAGTGTTGTGTTGTAACATAAAATAGTTTTTTCTTGGTGAACAAAAACATACTAAATAAAACTAAAATATTACTGACCTTAGATTTTGGAATGATTGTGTATTGTGAATGTTTTTTATTCTTACCCAACTTTTAACCGAAAAGTTTTACAAATTCATCAATGAAACAAGAAAAAATTGCCAACCAGGTATATATTTTAATTCTTATTTTGTGAGAGACCAAATTAATTTAGTTAATTATCCCTGGAAAACAAGGCAAATAACTGATTAAGAAAATTATCATTATTATTAAAGTCTTTTTTTTAGATTTGGAATTGACTATAATACAGTTGACAAAAACTTCATTTAGTGCGGGTAGAAGTTTAACTCACAAACCCAAGGGATTGGGCCGAGTTCTTTTCCACAGTTCATCACACAAATCACTAACATACACTGCAATGTCTTGTATTCAAAATTCACTTAAACAAATGCTTCTAAACAAACGTATATATCAAGTATGTGTCTAGACTGATTTATGACCGTGCTTACTTCTAAGGTGAAAAAAGCTGGATTTTCTCTATCTTGAAACTGAGTCAGCGATGGCACAAACACATTTCTGCTTGTAGCAATATAGGATGATAAATGAGATAATGAAAGGTGAAATGTTATCTGTCTGTGACTCCCTTAGGGAGACAAATACTGTCTCCAGCTAAACCAAACTGTCAGTCAGCAATTTCCCAGGGAATTTCTGGTTAATACCATTGAAACCTCAGAGACAGAGCCCTTATCCTGTAATCCCTCTTTCCCTACCTCCTCCAGCACTCGCTTTCTCTCTCTCAGACACACTACTGCAGGAATGAAGGACAACAATGTAGACACACCCTGTGGGGCCTCCGCATGCACTCATTCAGCTGTAGCTCATACAGAGAAAAACATGAGGAGAACATGATTTGGCTGTTCTAGCGTGTGCGGTCGTTGTTGTGAGTAAAGTGTCAACAGAAAGAGGTTCCTCAGCATGATCAGCATTTTTTATGTTTATAATGACTTAATGTGTTTTTGAGTGTGTGTCTTGGCAGCAGATGTGATTATGTCCACAGTCAGATGCTTCAAAGCATCTATTCCAAGTTGATGTAATCCTGGACTTTTTTTTTTCAGAATGTCCTGTTTTCCTGCACATTTATAACTCTATTTTTCTCTCAGTATCTAGTATCTTTTTCGTCTTTGGGACTATGGCGTCTTTCTGAACTTCCACAAAAGTTCTTCTCCATTCTTTCATATCATCAGACATTGTGAGTCTGTGACTCACTCTCAGTCCTTCACAGCACAAACAAAGGTTCAGTGTGTTATAGCCATATGAGGAAAAAAAGGCTGTTAATGGGATATGGACTGGTGGGGGATGGCTGGGATTGTGATAGATGAATGTGTCCCCTACGCAATCCAGTGACTGAAATTGGATACAATTGAAACTTTCTAGTAAGAGACACCTTAACTCCATTCTGTTGAATTAATAACATGCAGTGAATTGAAGAAGGACTAACATCACGAGTTATGTCTTTGCAGTTGCGCAACATTTCTTGCATTTTCCAAAAACAAGTTCAAAAGTAGAACTCAAACACATCCTGGCAGAGTCTACTTTTTGATAGTACTTCCTGTCTTTTCCATGAAAAAGGCTTGTTTAAATTTTCACAGAAATGTTAACTCATTATTCCCCCAAGTTCTAAATACAGTTTGGACATGCACGTAGGATTTACATGAATTACTGGCTATGTCATCCATCACTTCTGTCATATGCTAAAATGGTGATGTCAGGTTATGATTATGTCATTATCCGAAAATTTAAGACCAAATACTGGGAAACCTCTAAGTATTCCAAATGGCAAGATTTTATAATTTAATCCCATTTCCTATTTCAATAACCAACTTTTTTGTTTTAATGTAAATAAGAAAAAGATGAACACATTTCACACATTGAGGTGGTCGGGGTTAGGCGTATAAAGCGCATTCAATGCAATTTTAGTCTTGACTTTTATTAAATTATCTTTCAACCTTTTCCACAATTTTAGCTTGAGATCTACCTGAAAAATAAGTTTTGCAAGATATGACAAGATTTTCTTATGCAGATAAAGGAGCAATAGGCACCATTTTGTGTTTGGGCGCATATGCACATTAAAATCAGAGAGACATGAGAGAAAGACATGCAATTTTAAGGGAAAATGAGTCACAACTTCCATTCTCTCTGAGCCAATGGAATAACACAGAATCTGGGTGAGCATGTGGTGAATCCAAATCCAATGAAGCCAAATCATAAAAATGCAGTTCAACTGCTCAGGTTACGCTAATGAACCTCAACAGCTGGCTAAATGTTTAAACACCGTAACATCAACACAAGATCCACTGGAGTTTACACTAGCACAAGTTTACCACTGAAGGTAAGCTATCACAAACACTAAGTTTCTAACACTATGAAGTCCCTAAATTCCTTGTAATTTATTTGAATTTGGAATAAATTCTAAGCCATTGATCAAGGGCTCTACAAGGAAGAAAGTATTCAAATTTAATTATTTTATTTCCATTATTTGAAACCGAATGCTTGGTGGAAAAAGTATAAAGTTACTAGTAATAATCTACTTTCCATGCCTTTTATAGATCAGTGGATACAATTTTTACACCTGAGGTGTTTGATGAAAAATAGTTTTTTTAAATGGAAAGTTCAAAATAAGATCGTAACTATAAATAGGAAAGGTTATTGGAATTATTTTTCCAGTACTTTTTCAGACCTACCACAGAAGTCTGTGGGTTTTTCGCCTATAAGTGACACAGGAACTAGACAATTTGTAATCCAATTCATCCTTTAATTTTTCTGTTGTTCCCTTGCTTCTGAAATGACATCACTTTTCTGCCTACAATAACTTCTATTCTTCATGCAGACTTGCATCATTCACACCCCACCACATTTCCTGCCTAAATGATCAAACCCATTTTTTTTCTCCCATCTCTTTGTGTCTCTTTTCTGCAACATGCCACCTCCTTCCACATCCCACTTCCTTCCTTACACTTTGACACTACATCACTAACTGCTGGCATCATCTCACATCTGTTCTAAAGGTATGTGGTCAAGGCCGAACTGAAAAATCCCCTGGCAATTTCCTCTAGGTTCTGTCCTATAAAAGGATGTGACTAGCCATATGTGGCCAATTGCACATCCCAATAAAATAATATGATGCAAAAGTCCCTAGATGTTTTTCAGGTGATTTATTCATGACCACTGCTGTCAATGACGAGTAATGTAAAACAATAGCATGGCATGGTTTGTGTAGGAGTATATGACTTTTACAACAAAGAGCCTTGGATGTTGACACAGATTGTCTAAAACCACAGGTGTGTATGAGTCTATAAGGATCTACTTAAGGAATTAGGAGGACTTCCTGCGGCTTTGTGATGACTTCCTGTTAGCCAAAGTGGAGAAAGAGAGGAAGAAAAGAGCCCAAATGGAGTTTTCCGCCGTGTCTAAACCCCTCCTCTCTTTTTTGACTGTAACTGAGGACAGATGTCATCCATTAAATCCTGCAGCTTATAGAAGCAGAAAAACCTTTTCCCCCCCAAACTCATCTTCAGCATATCCATCCACAATCTGACCACAACATGACTTTTCCTGTTTTCTTGTGGTAACTGGTCGTTCTTTTTTGCATCCTCAGCATCTTTCATTCACTGTGGTCTCTTACTTGACCTTAATTCAGAATCCGTCACTCCTCTTCTATTTTCTATGTGTTTACTTTGATCGGTGAGCACAGAGATCAAACATTTTCAAAGCTAAACATATGTGACTAAACAGTGCTAATGACTGGCAGTCCATATAAAAATTTGATTTCAGAACCTCACGATGGTAACAACATCCATTTTACATCCAACATCCATTTTTTTTACTCAAGAGTTAAATTGAAAATTTGTGTGATATTCGTAGAGGTTAAATCTACAATTAAATCTTTTAACTGTGAATGTATAATTAAAATCATGTCACATTATATTTTTAATTGAGATGAAAATAAAGCCTATTTTAGGAAGATATCTGGATGTTTTACTTTTATCTATTTAATTATATTGCCAATTCCTATGATTAGGAAAATTACTATAGTATGTTATGATCATTGTTTAAATCAGCATAAATTAAAGGTGATAGGTAAAATAAGACCCAGACACATACAAAACATAATGAGAATCAGATTTTTTTGTGCTTCTGAAATTAAAATTGCACATAAAAATGTTTTAATGTCAATGCTAATAGGACTTATTTTATTTATATCAATTAGAATGTATTTGTTGATTTTGTAGTGAATTACGACCCCACTTGTTGACAGGTATTGAGATTCACACAAGACTTTAAATTAAAATCTGTACAGCATAAGTCTCATCATCATCAGTCTGTTATAGAAGTAAAAGATGGACCCACTTCTCACACATGTGTTGGCACGCATGTACTAAAGTAGTTTATAAAGTATTTTAAAAAATATATATATAATATATTACATTTGACATAGGTTATTTATATGCATTTTAATGTATATATAATCTGATATGGAATGCAAAGGTTTTTTTGTATATTTAATATATATTTCTATTATGCAGAGGTGCATTCAGACCTTCACACAGAATAAAACATCTGCCATCGCAGATAGATCTGGATCTGCTATCAGTAATAAATATCTTGATAAAAATGCAGGATACTCACCTCAGGTTTCGTGTCTTGTTTTGAGGACGAACTGTGCGCGCACACAAATATTAGGAGCAACAGCTCTATTAACCGGCTCCAAATCATTCTTCTGTCGATGAGTCCTTTTTGAAAATACGATTATTAATCTTAATAAAGTTTGGCTGCTCTTGCAACTGTCAAAACATAACCACGCTTAAAAAAACTAGAGCCTACCACTTTTGTGGTACAAAATCGACGAGAACTTGTGACTTCTCCAGGAGAAACGGAGAATGCTTAAGTTTATCAAAATGTAAACAATTCCTGCTATAGATTACTAGTGCATCGCAGTGACTGATACTCTACAGTCCTAAAATCATACTCCTGAGCTAAGAGCTGGAATGTTGCATCGAGAAAACGCGGTATGAAGATGGACAGTTTTCCTTGCGAAATTTCTCTTTGTCTTATTTCTCTGTCATTGCGCTAGTTGGTTGAAATCCTCGGTTTCGTATGCACAGCAGCCCCTTTCACCGGGCTGTAGACGTGGTCGCTTAATAAGCGTTGCCAAAAAAACTGATCCTGAAAAGCCAAAGCCCTCCCTCAACATTAGCCCATCCCGCTCCCTTCAGCTGCTCGAACTTAATGGCCCTGCTGACGACCTTCTTCTGCTTTGCTTGGCTCGACCTTGTGGACAGAGAAATACTTCATCTGCCATAGGTTTTCCCCCTTTTTAACTAGGCTATTGTTTAGCAATTTTAATTCATGGTTTTGCTTAACATTATTTGGTGTTTACCATCTGTCTGTTTGAGGTTCTTCAGTGAGTGCTCAAAACATTGCTAAAGCAAACTATAATGACAAAATGAATCATTTTAAATGATTGAATGGAGAAATATACACATAATTCCTGGGCATTCATTTAATTTAGGTTTTTATGTTATTGTTTGTTATTGTGACAGCCTAGAATTAAATGAGTGCGTTGGAAAGTCCCCCACGATATCATTTTTTTAATTTATTTTTACTTTAACTTTGATTTATTAAATTTCTTTTGTTTATTTTCTTTTTCTTGTTAAATTTTTTAAGACTGGGACCATTTAAAATATTTTTACATTTGAAACATTTACAGTGGTGTATTTTATCCACGCTCCTAACTTGTGACAAATCCTCATATATAGTCCAGTATTTTATGATTTAACAGCATTTCAATGGCACGCTGATGTATGTTTTTTTTTTTTTTTATTTTGGTTTGTAAAAAAAACCCACCAGTTTTTATGTCTCCAGTCTGTAAAAGCCAATGTCTTGTCTGTAAGAGCTAACATTGCCAGCCACTGGTGAGATCCCGTTACTGCATGTTTCTTTTAACTTCATAAGATAAAAACATATTAATATTTGTCTAATAAGGAGTTTTCCTTTTACTTTGAGGAAATTTTATTACTTTTAGAGCTTCCATTCTTGTTGCTGGGCTGTCCTCAATAATTTGTGGAAAGATGAAGATGAAAATCTACTAATATCGAAGGGTTCTATGATGTTATGTTTGGATGCTACATGAGGTCTATTTGAACATTCTGGTGTTCATCAAACTTGAAGCTGTTTCTATGTGCTTTTATCAGTCTATGGTAAGTCTGTAACAGGCCATATAAGTTTTTCATTGCTCAGATCCAAGGTTTTTCAGGAATAGTACTGCAGATTTTGAGACGTGGTGAGTTGGCCTTGGAATGCCACCCTTGCCATAAAGTCCAGCTTTGTGAAGTTTACGAATAGTCTACTCTGTTTGTGAGCTTGGACACGTGACACTAATTGTAATTCTGTACACTATTTTTAAACAGGTTTAGTACTCATTTTAAAACCCATACATACAGAGTTTAAACTTCACACCAATATCCCCAGAGACACATACACAGACTATACTCTGCTTTTTTCTGTCTTCCTTATATGCCTCTGCATGGTTGTCATGGTGCAAGAGATTAGAGGCCAGTCCTCAGACAGATTGTCAATGCTTCCTCCAGTTTCTCCCTCACTGCGCTTGATGTGGCACACACAGAAGCAGTGCAGAGGAGTTTGATTGTGTTAGGGAGTGAACAGATTAGGGATGCCTGTATGTGAAGAAAACTGTGTTTCCCTCAGACCACCAAGGAAGAATAACATCACTGTAGATGAGATTTATACTCGAAAAAAACAACAACAAAGAGTGTCCGTGATTAAAAGAACTACATATTCTGTTTCTTGTCATGAATACACTGTTTTTTATTTCCTTTTTTAGCTGTACCATGAAATTACAACTCACAGTCAGACTCATATACCCAATTCATTTCTATGGAAGGTACATGTAAAAGTATCCAGACAAAGAACAAACATCACCAAAGAAACAAACATTTTCACCAAGAAATATAGAAAGGATTACCTTTTAAGCTAGATAGTGGTTCATCTCAGAATCAGTCAATTTATTTCTATCTTTTTCAATAGCTACACTGACAATATTAAAGTAACAAGAGCTTACACTGACATACAGGCTTGTTAAACAGTCTTATCCGACTCTTTAGTCTAGTTGGTGTTAAGAGCAGTATATTGTCTAATACTGTACAGCTGGACAGGACAAACATGGACACAATGGACATAGTTGACAGGTCATATTTACAGTTTGGTGTTTTGGTGCTTTTCAACTGGAATTTACATAATGTCAATTTTATGCAGTGATTTGAAATATCAGCTTGTTAAAAGCACTTGTTCACAGTTGTTTAGCCCTAAGAAAACAATTTAACACTTCCTCCTGGCTCCAGCTGTACTGTCTGTATTACGTGTTTTGTGTATGGTATCTTTTTTGAAACATTTGAGCTTATTATGAACACTTATAGGAGTTTGAATTTTTGACCAAAGGTTGATAATGATTTGAGCATGGTTGCGCTGGAACAAGGTATTGACAAGGTGCTTTTTAAATAAGTAAGTAGTATATTTCTTCCTTCCTTTATAGATTTTCAAAAACACAGCTTATTTTTTAAATGTTCTTTAAGAATAAAGAAACAGTATACCAATACAATATCTCTTAGTAAGGAAATTATCAATTATGTCATCATTGGCTTGGTAAATTTTGGTCTGTTCACCCAGAGCTACTGTTCAAATCCTTAGCTACCTTAAAATCACCACTTTGGAAAAGTAAATGAATCCATCTTAACTTACGCAGACAAAATAATTTACATTTATCTAAAAGAACATCACATAATATTCAAAGAAGTATTATAAGATATTCAGACAACATTACATATATTAAAATACTCATTGAAGGTATTTTAATATAAAGGATCTGGGTTAAAGATCAGAGAAATCTTTTTAAACCAAGAAATAACCCTCTGTGTGTGTACATGTGTGGGGTTGTGTTTTCTTTTTTCAGTCTAGAGTCATAGTCCCACAATATCCTGTAGGTTTCATCCCTTTTGTCAGCTATTAAATTTATCTTAATACATTGTTTCTGCTTCCTGTCACAGGGTGTAGGGGAGAGCTTTCTCATGCTTGCTTCTGGAGGGCTTGGTTCAAAAAAACTCACTGATGTCCTGGTGGCAAGAAGTTTGCAAGGTGGTGAGTTTGTGAACGCTCCTGATGCAAAGCTCTCTCTGGGACCTTGGTCTTTGCAAGAGCTCGGGGTGCCTTGACAAATCCTCCATGGTGCTTCATGTGCCCCTAGATGTTATAGTAAGAAATGTTCTTTAATTGTCATGTAACTTTCAAATTGCACAGAGACAAGAAAGAAAATCTTGCGTAAATAACACTTTACCATTTTAAACTGTTTTATCACATTGTATGATAAAAATTCTTCAGCATAATAAATTGCCACTCACCTTAAGTCCACTGCGACTTGCATACTCTTTTCCACATTCAGAACAGTGGTAGATTTTTTTCTCTGGCATTGGAGGTGGAAGACTTGGAGTCAGTGATATGCATACAGTTGATTCTTTTCTGTCCATTTCAGCTGCTGTTGTATCTACTTTATCCTTTGCAGTTGAACTACAGTGAGCTCCCTTTGTGGTCTTCTGCACGTGTGTGGCATGACCCTCATTCTCATCCTCATTTATTTTCTTTACAGTGTCTGATACTATATCTTCATTAATACTCAAATCTGGAGCTGTCCTTTGTCCATTCTTTGGTATTGTATGCACTTTATCTTCCATCTCCTCTTCCTTAGGAAACTCTTGGGGGATTATTTTGGATGTTTGGAGAAGGCTTTGGTCAGGCTCCTCTGGGCATACTGTATGAGAAGACGCGCTCTCAGATCTCAATGCAAGAAGAGAAGGTGGTGTTGATTCTGGATGTGGTGGAGGAACTCTGGACGCATTATGAGCTTGTATACTAAGAAGATCCTCCAGATTTGATCTGGAACCAGAGCAAGGAATAGGTGAGACAGATATATTTTCACAGCTTTCACAGTCATTTCTTTGCGGACTTTCTTTCTTCAGAGCAGGGGAGCTTGAAATATTTTTATCTTCCAAGAAGGCAGTGTTGCTGGAAAGTTCAAAAGATAGTTCATCAGTGGCATCAGGTCCAGAGGCTGTTGATGCTGACTGGGTGGCAGGGGGAACAAGGGAGGGTGCAGACTCCACTGGAGAAGGTACACTGAGTGAGAGCTCAGGTGGATCAACTCTAAATGTTGGAGGTGAATGAGGGGTTGGATTCAGGGATTGTTCAGGGCTTAGGTCTAAAGGTGGTATAGGACCCGAGCTAAGTGAAGCAGGTAGGCCGGAGGTCATGGCACATGCTGTAAGAGCAGTACTGACAGCCAGGGATTCAGTATGTCTAGAATCTGTAATGGTTTGTAGATCATTTAGTAACTGGACATCTGTAGCACTAGGGCTCATCTCTGAAGCAGAGAGCTCAATAGACTCGGAATGGGACAAAGTATCACATTCTGTTGAGGTATCTGGCATGTGCTCTGGTGGTAGCTGTCCCCCTAAGTGCATGCGGATATGATGTTGTAGCACAAGGGCATTGGTAAACTTCCGTTGACACAAGGGGCAAGAATTCTGGGCACGGCTGTTTGGTGGGCGGGCACGGTGGGTGGCAAGGTGTGCTCGAAGGCTTCCTTTAGTTGAGAAGGATCGACCACATAGCTTGCAAGGGAAGGGTCGCTCACCTAAATGAGTAGCCTGGTGCAAACGTAATGCTCTTGGGCAGCTTAGCACACGCAGACACACACTACACTGATTAGGGGCAAGTGTCCCAGCAGAGTGCATAAGTCCTAGGTAGGGTGACTCCTTGCTAAAGAGAGATGATGGTATTTGGATCGTAGATGATGGAAGTGAGGTGACTACATTTGTACTTGTGCTTGTGCTCATTAAACCA
This sequence comes from Enteromius thamalakanensis, assembly GCA_032357475.1. NCBI lineage: Eukaryota > Metazoa > Chordata > Actinopteri > Cypriniformes > Cyprinidae > Enteromius > Enteromius thamalakanensis. The sequence continues at coordinate 14,865,679 of JAUCMT010000047.1, read as the reverse complement.
CTGCTGCTATAGCTCAATGCTCCTGCTACAGTATGGCTGCTGGTAGACGTCTCCCCAATGGATGAAACCCAATGTGACTGACCTTGTGGTTCTTTCTCTAACTTCTCAACCAGTCTCTGCAGCTTTGATGTGTCTGAGGTTGGGGTTGAGATGGATGGGGTAGTGGATGATGCTGTGAACGGGAATGTGATGTGTTGCTGTGGGGATGGCAGGAAGGATCCAGCTGGAGTTGTTGGCCTGAGAAACCCATGGCCTGCATGATGCTGAGCAGATGATGTTGGGAAGAAGATTTTGGGTAAATTTGCAAGCTGCGAGTAAGCAGAATGGGGGAGCAGAGTGGGTATTGGTGGGGTGTTCTCATCAAAGCGTTTCACTCCTTTATAGACCCCAGCAATGGAGGAGGTGGATGAACCAGGGGCTGAGAGAAGGGTGGAGGCCAGAGAGGAAGGTGATGAGGATGTGATTGAGGAGGTTGTGGATGTAGAGGCTGCAGCAGCCGCAGCAGCAGCGGCACGGTTGAGCTGAAGGAGAGAGTGTGCAGTGGTCAGCAGGGCCAAATCTATACTCGGAGGACGAGATGAAGTTGTGGCACGTGTTGAGGCAGTAGTTCCCTCAAGGCTGTCGCCACGCAGATCGTCCTCTTGCTGTTTTTGATGTCTCTGAGTAGCATTTGTATTGGTGGAGGTGAGTTGTGCATTTGGTTGCATTTGTGCTGAACCTCCCATTGATCCTCCAGTTACAGATGCAAAAAGCGAACAGGGAAACAATGAAAAAGAAAGTTCAGGGTTTTGCTCACGATGACGCAAGAAGTGGACCTTGAGGTTCCCTCGTGTGGTGAAGCGACTGAAACATACAGGACACTGGTAAGGACGCTCCCCTGTGTGTGAACGCAAGTGAATTTGCAGGGATGAATCACTGCTGAAGAGTTTCCGACAATATCGGCATGCATGTTGCATACGCCCCGACAATGACACAGTCGTACCTCCTTGAGCAGAGAGTTTTGGGTCCTGTGAGGGGGCTGAAGGGACAGAAGCTGCTGGCATTGTTTGGTTTGGGAAGGTCACACCACTGTGTCCACTAGCTCCCGTAGTGGATGATTTTTGAGATGGAAGGCCGAGAGAAAGTGTGAGTGGATAGTTTGAGGCAGCAGCTGTAGACATTGATGAGGATGTAGAAGCACTTGTGTGACTGGTGAAGCTTGCTGGAGTAACTACGCCACTGTCATACTGTGCTTTATGGGGGCGTAAGACATTCAAGAGAGGGTGGCTGTGTTTGGAGGACTTCAAGGTGGTCTGAGGGGGTAGCAGGGATGAGAAACAGGCCAAAAGAGGAGCCACAGAGGTAGGGGGAGGTGATGACTTTGGTCGGGAGGGTCTGGGGTTGTTAACAGAACCTTTTAAACAGAGCTGTGGCAGAGATGGTAATGTAAATGGTTTTGAATCCTCTTCACAAGATCCTCCTCCCAATCTCAGTACTTGCCTACAGATTTCTTCAGTCATCTGCATCTGATGAATTTGTCTCTGCTGCAGCACACGTAGCTCCTCCAAGATGAAAGCAATACTGACAGGTGCACATGCTGGGGCTGAGGGGACTGTGCTTGGGCTGGAAGAGGGTGTAACTGGACTTGGAGGACCCTGAGGGACAGAACTAGGGCTTCCAGGGTGTGGAGGCACGCAGAGAGAAGCAGCAGCAGAGGAGGATGAACAGGAGGTTGTGGTTGCTGACACACCTAACTTTGGGGAAGCCATGGGTAAGTGAGTATGGTTATGGGTTGAGAGCACAGTTGCAGTGATACACTGATTAGTAGAGTGAGAAATTTGGAAAAGCTGAGACTCTGTGCGGCTTATAGGAAATTGGTTGGGCTGGTTAAGGATGTGAAAAACAGGATGTCTGGCTCTTGTCTGAGAAGGTGCTGTGATCCTCTCAACTGGTGAGCTTGGGTTTAAGGAAGATAGGCTGCTTTGAGTTGTTGAGTGTGAGGAAGAGCAGCAAGAGCTCTTTGCAAGAGTAGAGGTGAGGGACTTCACTGCCAACTGCTCCTCTAAAAAATCAGAGAGAAACTATTTATGCAACAATTTATGCCATCCAAATAATTGATTATTACTATACTATTATCTGATACTGGTCTAATGTTTATAATGGAAGTGCAATAAGGAGCAAGGAAAAAACTGCACCGATTCAAAAATTAATTTAATATTAAACAGATTGTTTTCTAATTATGCATAGGTGCATACATTATTTTAAGCCTGATAAGACCAATAAAGGTAGCCCCAACAATATTTATATATGCTTATAGTTTTTAGTAGAATGTATCGTTTAAAGTCAGTTTAATAAATAAAATTAATGTATTACATTGAGTAATTTAAATTATTGATTAGGAATTGAGTGCAAAAAAAATAAATTCTATAGATTATATATTGTTGTATTTGTAGGACTTGTGAAGCTGATAAACCGCTAAACCTCCCAAACAAAGTTCAAACCATTAGTATTTTAATTTTCTTTAGGTTGTTGTCATCTGTATTGCTTTTCAATTGTTTCTACTCACTGCTTACACAATCATCACCAAGGAAAAGTAACATATGGACAGTTTACCTCTGGCTGACCTTGCTAGAAACACTGTATTTGTATTAAAAAGGCAAAGTATTGCTTTGCTCCCAAAAAAAGCCACCTACTGTGCCACTTAAACTCACCTATCACCTTTCAACAGCTTCTTTTTAATATTAATACATGTATCTACTATTATATAAAATATACATTTTTTGCTATTCTTGTACATTGCTGTCTCCTTCTAGAATCCTCTTTTTCTATCCCCTCACTCCCTCTGATCTGAAATCCCATCCCTCTACCAGCTTACAATGCTTTAGCACCACTAACAGCCAACTTTGTTTCCACAGCAACAATGAACATGGACAATGAACCTCACCACTAAATTCCCAAGCCCCTTTACCAACCCACCTGGTCTGAGTAAGTAAATATATGCTATTACATCTCATATATTTAAACAAATCTTCTGTCCTAACTCAGCGAAGCCTGAAAGGTCAGTGAGTCTTAGTGCCATTGTTAACCACTGAAAAAAAGCTAGATTGCTTAAAATAAGTGACCTTCAGAATCAGAGCTATATCCGAAAGACATAAGAGCATGAATACAAATTACTTAGCAATACGTACGCATGCATATGTTAGGGAGCGATGCATAAAGTTTCCTGTACTTCAAGAACAGAATTTAAGTCACAGATCAACACACTGTTATCCATGTACTTCCTGGCAGTTAATGCCTGAGTGCATGACCACAAAGCCTCACGGAGACAATGAAGTCTCATGGCATTCCCGTTAAGGCACTCAAGTGTCTCCTCCTTTTTCAGAGTTTTTCACCTTTTTCCACAACCTAGTTCTAATTCCTTTTTCAAAATCCAGTTCAGCATATTACACTACCCTGTTCCTTTTATGTTCCCTTCATTATTTGTTCTTCTTCCTCATTTTTTACTTTCTCAATACCCATACATATAATATCGTGGGTGGTCTAAATTCCGAGCTTGGGTCAGAAGATGGAAAGTACTAATTGGACTTTAGCTGTTGGGGTGTCCAAATATTACAGAAATTCCTTTTTATTTTAACTTTTGTTTTATTTTACTTTTCTTAAAATGAGATCAAATAATGGTAAGCGTATATATCTCAAATGACATTTGCAAGACGGCTCACTAAACAATGGAGCTCTCTTACTAAACAGTAAAACATTTCTCACCATGTTGAAGTAGCCACGAAGTGTTGAGGATTGGGCTGAAAAAGTGCTGAGGTCTTTTCTGTTTCCGGCGTGACATGATGCAGGGGAAAGTCAATGGCTAATTGGCCCATGGGTTGAAACAGATTGAAAATCTTTCTCTTTGAGCTAAATTACAGTAAATCTTACTGCATCAGTTCTGAGAAACAATCAAAAATCCATGTTTCATTTATATAGAGAGCTACAAGGCCAAATGCCAGGTGCATACATGAGCAAGCAATGTCTCAAAAGTGAACTAAGCACTTGGCAAACTAAATCTGTGTCTATTCAATGTCTAACTAAAATCCAAAGACAACTCTCCACCTCCTTTTCCCTGTTTCTCTCTCAAACACAGCCTCGGCTTGTTCTCTCTGCATTTGCATTCAAATAACGCAGAACACCACCTACTCATGCATATACCCCTCCTTTCCCTTACCCCCAAGTTTTAAGGCGTTCCCCTGACCCTTTTTTAAGTCTCAGTATTATTCAATAAATAGACACCAGGTAAGAGCTTGAACAGCTGAGATAAAGTAAAAAGTGCAATTTGCTAAACACTGATGGGCATTTTTTATTTCATATATTTTAATATATATTTATATATATTTTATAGCTTATTTCAAAGAATCTGTCAGGGCTCCACATGTATTCATAGTTACCATATTGTATTATGTTTGTTTTATAATTTTATATTCTAATTTTAAACTTTAAAATAAAGTCATACATTCAACAGGCCGGCATTAACTTACAAGGGCTTGCAGAGGTTATCTTATTTCTGTGGCATCACTGTATTAATAGAGTTAAGGTCTAATAATACAATTTAAAACAATCTACAGTGTCTGTAAAACAGATGTGTTCTGTTTTCAGAGGAGTTTTCAATTAGCATAATCAGTAAAAGTAAATGGTATTTATTTTTGAAAACCATTAGGCTTACCATTAACCATCCTTGCGCTAAACAGAATTATGTATTTCATGTACACGTTTGTTTCATTCTGTCTTTCTTTCTTGTAATTATTTATTTATTTTATTGTTATTTTTATTGTTTTTTTTTTCTTTCACAGCATTTGGTTATGCACACATTCGTTACATATGACACATTATTATATAATTTGTGACAAACATAAGATGACCATAGAGCACAATTTTCAACGTCTAAAAAACTCGAGACCTTTTTTAAAAATGATATTCATGCCAAAATACAATGAAGTGTTTAGCTTGCATGTCAATATATGCTATAACACACCTCGTAAAATTCCTGTACAAATGTCATAATTACGTCAGCCAAATGCACGCGGAACTACAGCTCTACTGTACGCGCGACCTGTTGCGTCCTCCGGCGCGCTCTATGATCATCATAACCAATTATGATTCATATTTCTTATGACTACGTGAAATACTTTAACTTCTACAATATTTTGAGTGTACGGTGTGTAAATGATACAAACACTTACCAGCAGACGATAATCTTTCACGGCTGTTTTCAGAATTAGGATAGATTACGTCGTACAGTGTCTGGGTCGTAATATCATCGTTGCTGTTCCGGCATTTTGCCACCGTGATGCGCAGTCGGCTTTGACACAAGGCAGCTCGACATCTAAATTATTTATTTGCTGTACTGTCGTTACACTGTATATTCTATTGTAGTCGTGACTGATCACTTCTCACCCATTGTTCAGTGTTTGGTTTGATGGCACATTGCGATTTCGTAAAGAGATATTTCGCTATTCTTGTCATTCCCATAGTCCTCCCCTCCCTCGCTGCTCTGCTTCCTTTGTATTTGGTAAAATGGCCCTCTCCCCGGCCTGAACCTTTGTTGAGCACACTAACGCTGCAGCATCGACGGATGTCTGTCTGTGAGTCTGTCGGTCCAATCCGGATTCCGTCTCTGCAGAGTAATTAACGAGCCATTACGAGTCATGTTTGTCTTTAACTGCCTAAAGAGCGAGGCCTTTACGGTTGGTTTTCTTTTTAGATGACGCAATTGGAATTTTTAATCGAATATTATTTTATCTTATAGGTAACTAATTCTCACAAGAAAAATGCCCATTCCACGAGTGTGTTGTAGGTACATAAATCCCCTGGTTGTTCTTGTTGTATTACACATCTATTCCCTACAAAAATTGAATTGTTTATTGACCTAGAGTTACTGTAAGAGAGCTGTTTTGTTTACAGTAGTGGCTACGTTGCTAACAACTTGCTATATAAAGACTACAACTACCACAAGGATGTGAGTTTATGTGTTTGATGACTTGGACAACAGTTGTAGTCCATGAATACCAACTTGTTAGAAACCGGTGTTTAGAAAACATAGTCTTTCACATATTCATATATATACAGTGTTGTAGAGCTGTAAAGTGAAAAAAAGTGAAGAAAAATTTAACTTGTTAACAAAATTATTTTGTAGCCAAAACTGATTGCCTACATTCGATGGCAAAGCCTTCCAGAACATCCTATCACTAAACAGTTCGAATTATGTAGGCTACTGTAGCGAATAGGCTAATAATAAATCATGTTTAATAAACAGTATTAAATATATATTAAAAAGAATAATACAGATGCTATATTATAATTTTAAGAAATGCGGCGGAGATGAGGAGATTGTTTCATCTGCAGACCTCCTGTATTTCAGGGTCTTGGAGGTTGTAGATCTTTTAAAATATAATAGCAGAACAATGTTTGCTGGTATAAAGATATAACTATAATCTAGGAAGGTCTGTAGATTACTGGTAGTGTAAAATACTACCAGTTACAAAAGTATCTTGTGAAAAATGATATACAAAAAAAATGTGTATACTTTAGACTTTTGGCCAACTTATCATGAAATAATTGCTTAAAATGTTGATTTAAATGTATGTTTTTATTAATAGCCAAAAAATGTTACCTAAACATGTTTTCAGATACATTAAGGCAGCAGCATTAAATGGAATGGGAAAAGTACTGACAAGATTAATATCAGATCATTTAGTGTTATTATTATATCAGATCACATATGTATGGCACAGACGTATTAACATACAGTTAAAATGTAAACACATTTGTCAATTTTGCAAATGAAAATAGCATTAACATTTTCATAGTTTCCTGGCTTAGTTTGACAACGACTAATAAGCTATATATCTGTCATGATATTTAGCTGATGGTATAAATACAAATATATACAAAATTCTGTGTTTAACCTTTAAACAATAAACTGCTTTCATTACATAACTATGCATATGAGAATAAAGAATGAGTTTATACTAATGAAAGAAGAAATAAACCAAAATCCTCATTATAAAAATATAATTACGTTTAACTTATTTCATGCACAAACTCTTGTTATCTTCAAAGTCAGGTCTAATTTCAAAGATATGCTCTAACAAAAGTAACTTCACTTACAAAAGTCTTTAAGAAGAAATTTGTACACATTTTTACTTGCAGATTAAAAACTGTTTTTTCTTCTGCAAGCCATCAGTGCCATTAACTTTGTGTGGCATCCTCTGAAGTGTCCTCTAAAACTGATCTTCTGTAGTAAACCACATTAGCTGGATTTTCAAGCCATTCCATAGTCCTGTCGTTGCTGCTCACTACAACGGAGTATAAAGTTTTTATTGCAAAACATTTTTTAAAAGAGTTAGAGAGAGTACATTTATGAGGGATGATCAAATGTTTGGTTAGGATGAATCTTTTTTGAAATAAGCTGTTTTTGAGTTTATCAGGTTACTTACTATCAGGTGAATCCATCTCTAAGCTTCTTCTTTCTAACTTGTCTTGCTCTAGCCAGTTAGATGGACAACCACTGTCAGTCTCCTCTATTCCTGCTTCTACAGGTGTCAGGAACTCTTTGTTTTCTATGGCCATCATCTCTACTTTCTCCATCAACTCTCTGACCTGTTTCCCATCATCCCACTGCATGTTGTTCAGAATATGATACCTGTTTCCACATTTATTGATCAGCCACTGCACAGCTTCTCCTTCGCTCTCAATGTGTTCTTCAATAGTGGAAGTTCCCATCCGGTCTCCCTTGGTGAACACCACTATACAGTGACTCCAGACATTTTGACCCAAGATCTCCATGTGCTCCTTGATAGACCTCCTTTGAGCTTCAGTAAAGGCAACACCAGACTGCAGAAGCAGCAAAACTGCATGAGGTCCTGGTGAACACATACTAACACTCGACTTGATTCCCTGCTTGAATGATTCTGAAGTCTCCTTTACAGATGCATACGGCCACCATCCAGGAGTGTCAATTAAAATGACTTTTCTCTTGTCAACCTCTGTCTCTCTCTTCATAGGTGTTTTAGTCTTGCTAGGCTTTTGTCTGTTTTTCAGGATGGTGTTCATCACTGAGGTCTTTCCTGCTTTATTGCCACCCATCAAGACAATCCTTAATTCTGGGAAAAAAGCTTTTGCGAGAAACAACAGGAAGGTTCATGAACAGTGCTTAACATTTGTTTGAAGTTGTATTATTTATATTCCAATGCAACCCAGTCTCATATAAAAACGTACCCTGACTACATATGTCCAAAGTGCAAAACATAGAGGGGTTACAATAACGGCCCTTGAATTGTATGACTGTTATGTTTTTTGTCACGTTATTGTAACCCCTCTACGTTTTGCACTTTGGACCAACATAGTCAGGGTACGTTTTTATATGAGGCTGGGTTGCAACAATTCCATTCCATTGAATATGTTTTATTATTCCAATACTTTTTTAAACCAAAGATGTTGTAAACTATACCTGTTAGACTTTTTCTCTCTCTCTCTTCTGCCTGTTTTTTTGCAGTCCTTCTTTTTTCCTCCATATCTTCTAACAGTTTGCTGTCAATTTTAAAGCACTGTCCTTCATAATCTACTACCAGTCTCTCAATCTCATGAAATAGTTTTTGTACATTTATCCCCCTGCTGTCGGTATAATTGAAAACATGTACTCTGTTCCCACACTTTTCCATTAGAATATGCAGCTCTGTCCCTGCTTTCTTTATTAATGCTTTGCAATCAGCATCTCTTTCCTCTGTGTTGACATACATGAGCAGAACGATGGTGTGGTTCCAGATCTGCTCACCAAGTATCTCCATGTGTTCCAGAACACTGTTTAAGTGTATTTTTGTGAATGGTTTGTGTAGATTGATGACTAGAAGGAAGGCGTGTGGATCAGGACACAGTTTTAAACTGTGCACAATCTCCATCTTTATATACTTTGTACTCTCTGCCAGTGTGAAGCTCTTCCACCATCCTGGAGTCATTACCAAAGTAACAGACCTGTTCTGATTTGTCTTTTGTTTCATTTCACTCTTGACTATCTCTTTGCCCACCTTCCAGGAAATATCACCAAGAATGGTATTAGCTGCAGTACATTTAAATTCTAATTTACTTCCTATTATAATGACCTTCATCTCCGGCAAAGCTGCACATTCTGCAAAAGAAAGTACAGACATTTATAATATATCTAGCTTTAAGTTGACATGAAAATTTTATTTGGTTGAAAAACAAAAATGTTGTTTGGTTAGAACAATCTGTCTTAAACAATGCATTAAGACATGTAAAACTGATTAAAAACAACAGCAGCATCAGTGTGAACAGATTCCACTGCAGACTACTTCAGAGCTACATGATCTAGTGTCTCTAGGAATATTAGTACATAATTTAGAAATGTCACATAGCAAACTTAAAATAAAAAACGGTACTAGTCATAAATAATAATTATTTACCTAAAGTTTAAATAATGTTAAAATATATTTATATGACTATAATTTATTTGGTTTATATTGCAATTACTTTTAAAAGCCTCTGTCAATATAACATTGCACACATTTAATATTTTTTTAGGTTGTTGGTTCTAATATTCTTATTGACATGTAAATCATGCTCTGAAGTAGTTTGCAGTGGAATCTGTTCACCTGTCGTTGTTGTTTTTAATCAGTATTGCATTTCTAAATACATTTTATAATATAGCTTGTTCTAACCAAACAACATTTTTGTGGTTCAACCAAATAAAAATCTACATGGTAACCAAAAGCTTATATACTGTATAATGCGTGTACTGCATATTGTCTCTGAATATTATTTACCAAAACAAACATTTTTGAGGTATAGCTAAAAAGTTTTGCAGTTATTTAAACATGTAAGTAGATTGTTTTTTCAGTCTGTTTAGCATGTTTGTTGAGATGTTTTACTCTATCAGTATTTTCGCAATGACTGTGTTACATATCTCGCTACATATTCAGATCATACAAAAAAGTATTTTAACTAGTTCGTTTATGTCCTTTTCGGAACATTTTATATTTTTAATTTTTAAAAATTACAGGTTTATCTGAATGATATGTACTTTGGTGCTGTTTATTTGAACACAGAAAAAATTGAGAGCAAGATTCGAACAGGCTAAGTGGGCATAAAAATATAGTCATACTTATGGTCCTTGGTCAAAAATGACCGACCATAAAAAAATAGGAAATGGACAAAAACCCACCAATTTAGAGAATAATCGTATACAAAATCTACAAATCAATCACAAATCTGAAAACAACTACACAGTAGAGAAGGGATAATACCATAAAACATCAACAGTGTGATATAGACATATCCAATCAATCACAAATGTGCTCACACACACACACACACTTACACCTTTGTCTTTAACACAGAGCAAAGTTTTGAGAATGTGAGATCCATTCAATAATTCAATCATAATGCAGAAAAAGCTAACAAAGAAGGGGTGACACACTAAATAATCAAGATTGTAAAATAAATATATACACACACATTTGTTTTTTTATGAAGTCATAAGCCTCTATAGATTCCTTTAAGCCATCTACTCCATGCAATTACACGTTTTCTTTCTTTGCTTTGACCAGGGGGCGCTAATCTGTCTTGAGGCCTTAAAGGCCTAGTGTCTATTTTATTGTGAAATACTGCATTAATATAAAGATCCTATTTTCAATGGTGACAAATTATTTGGTTAATAATTATTGCGTAAATATTAATTAGTTACATAAAATTCTCTCAAAATACAAAAGAAAAAATATTATTAAACATGAACATGTTACATTGATTTTACTAGGGGGCAAAAAAGTTACATTTCAGGTGTCCGGTCACTTTTGACCGCTAAGACCATGAGCGTGACTCTTAAATGAGGAAGGAAAAAGGTTAAACATGAAATCTCTAACATTTAAAGAAAAGGAACTCACCATAATTACGATCTAAGCCCCCTTCTTTTTCCATCATGTGTTGCAGGCTGTCCTTATGAATGATCGAAATATATCTGTTGCCCTTTTTACTGATTTTTTTTTTCTGTTTTGCCCCCCCTAACCCACACACTTTTCTTTTTCTCTGCGTTTTCACTGTGTCCTGTATTCGGATAATGTTTGGATATACTTTCAGTTTGTACATTCATGTCTGTAAATGTCTTTCTGGCCTGTTCAACTTGATGCTCTGGTTTAAAAATATCTCATAAGTCTCAAACTCCACCCTTAACTTACAAGGAAGAGAGTTACAAATATTGTCAGTACATGTTCAAAAATATTGCTTTACATAGTGTTATACTGTTATACTATATTATACTGTTTTTGTTAAACATGAAAAATAAATAACCCCAAATAATAAGTTCTTTACCCTGTTCTCACAAGTGTTTTTTTTACTTATAATTGGAAAGTCTGTTATCAAAAAACATTAAAGTTTATGTTTTGCAAAAAACATGGTTTCGAGAGAATCGTGTACGCAGCAATCACCCACGGCTTGTAGCCGATTTCCTAATCAAGTACACCCAATCACATTCGCCCTCTTTTACTATAAAATATCCGAATTCCATTCATTCTAACCCCATTCATACTATATAGAACGTACTGTTTTAACGGTCGAGTAGTATGTTCCATTTTAAATGTAGTACCTACTTAAGCAGTATGCGATTTCGGACCCAGCACATGTTCCCACATCTCGCTGTGATCACACCCCTCCTCCTCCCCTTTCTCCTCCTTCATCCCTTTTCCCTCGTCAGGGGGGCAGGCGGAGAACGAGCCAAATGCCAACCCTCACGCTTACCCTCGCTAGGGTTCTTTTCCCTAAGGTTCGGAGTCCGCCGTTTTTCCTGTCTCGCTCCCCAGACAGCTCGCCAAATTTGCGCTATTCAAATTCTATTATCAGAAAACGAGAACTCTTGAAATTAAATAAATTAATAACGTAAGAAATTGTTATGAATATACAAGCTGACTAAGGCACACAGTTGCCTCTTGACTAAATTTTTCACATACTTCTATTTATGTACCTTCCTCTTCAGAATAAACAAGCTTTTTATACGTTTATATTTTATGCAGAGAATCACCTTGACATCTTACTTAATCTCCATGATATATATCTATAATGTAATTTGCTTTAAAATAGTTAAAGCGTAAATAAAAGATTTGAGTTATTTTCTGTTGGTCTGTTGCATGTCATTTATCTGTCTTAGATGATCTTACTGTTCTGGTTCTTTAACCTTATGAATGCTTTTGTACCCAACACATGTGCACATATAAACATGCTCACTGTTTTAATAGCATTTGTTTACCATTGACACAGAACTGATTTGGACAAGACAGACAAGAATATTGCAACATTTAGCAAAGGATGACTTTATTTTACAAATATATGGCACATAACATACAATGGGATTCAACTGATGAACTTTGTTTTTCTGCTTTCATTCTTCAAGCTTCAGTGATATTCATTTTTTTGACATCTGGACTGTTCTGATAATGTCCTGTAGTTTGACACAATTTCTGTGTTTTCAAGCCATTTTTTAACATATTCTTCTTGCACTAGAAAGAAATTTGATAATTAATAAAATAATTTGTGTGTTTTACTGACGAATAGTAACCAAATTATTGTTTTTTAAAAAAGTTTGTCAGGCTACTTACTATAAGGGGGTTCCAGAATAAGGCTTTTTCTCTCTAACTTGTCTTGCTCTGACCAATTCGATCCACAACCGCTGTCACTGTCCTCCATTTCTGCTTCTACAGGTGTTAGGAACTCTGTGTTTTCTCTAGCCATCATCTCCACTTTCTCCATCAACTCTCTGACCTGTTTCCTGTCATCCTGCTCCATGTAGTTCAGTACATGATACCTGTTTCCACATTTATTGATAAGCCACTGCAGAGCTTCTCCTTCACTCTCAATGTGTTCTTCTATAGTGGGAGTTCCCATCCAGTCTCCCCCACAAAACACCACTATACAGTGACTCCAGACATTTCGACCCAGGAGCTCCATGTGCTCCTTGATAGACCTCCTTTGAGCTT